>JAOYRR010000316.1:0-110387 GCA_038994665.1 Podotricha telesiphe | reverse complement strand
GCGCTGTTGGGCTATTGTTTTAAATACACTAATGGATATAAGGTAATCTATACAGTCCTATTATATATAATCGAGGTGGAATACTGTAGTGAGGTGTTCGCGCACTATTACCGACACGAGTCAAGGCCGAAGCGTTGAGAAACATCGTTTACTTACAAAATTCTCTTAATTAGTTCTCGAATAATGTCACTGTTAATGGCCATGTACCAAAATAATCTAAAGGCGGGCAAAATAATCTAATTTTGTTATATCAGATGGCTCAATAGCAATAATTGCTTGGCCGAAGCGTATAGATGATACTGGTTTGACCTTGACATGTACTGGAGGTGGCGGGTGTAACAGTTAGTTCAATAGTTATATGTATTGCTTAGTAAAGCTTAAACAATCTATTTACATAAATTAAAGTAGTGAAACGTTTGTGACGTATATACGTGGATGGATAGTTATTTCATTGCCATAATCGTTTATTATGCAAGTATGATTATATATATATACTTTCAATAATATACTAAATTTCATTATCAATATCAATCAAATCAATAAATCAGAGATATTCATTTAACGTGTACTTAATGAGAACATTCTAATACTGACACAAAATTGAATAACACCAATATTGATCTATCCGAAGTGGCTAAATCGAAATGTACTGACGACTACACAGATACCTAATTTCAGCGTTGCACGTAATACAAAATTACAAATGAGTTAGTTTATTAGATAGCATATCTGAAGCGATTTACTATTAATAATTAAAATAAACCTTATATACAATATAGAATGGTTTAATTTCGAACGGCAGGTGAAATATACGTAAATAATGATTTAGATGAATTGCAAAATTAGAATTTTAATTTAGTATAAGATTTTTGTAATTGAACATTTTTATAGCATGATACTAAATACGTATCGTCCTATTTATTATGTAATTAGATAGTAGATTCGTACGACAGTGTTTTATCTCTTTCTTGTGATATTGATGTAATATATAAGTAACAGAGACGGAGGATGCTTAGCAGCCATTTAAGTTAAACACAGGTTATGATGAGAAGGGGCGATGTTATTTTGTTACAGTAGGTGCAATTGAATCAAGGGTCAAAACTGGTTACACATTCGATTATTGGAAGCTACATCTTATTTTATGTAAGAACTTACAGAGAATTTAGCAAAGAGTTACTTTATAGCTCGTTGTATTTGAATTTTAATTATTTTAAAGGGACATAAACATCGGTATTATTTAACAGTAAGCTGAATTTAGTTATACAGAATATTTATATTAACCGTAAATAATGAGATCAAGGACAACTTACTCGGTTTCGTATTAATTAATTTCAAGGAAAGCTCTAGTACCTAGAAAAGAAAATGAATCATTTCAATACAATTATATTACGAAAATCAAAAAGAATATTTTTCTAATTTTAAGAATTACACATTTTTTTATGTTTAACTAGCGAATTACTCATTTTATGACATCTGTTTATTATGATGCAATTTAAAAACAATCATTCAACGATTATAACATTATAAAGACAAAAAACACAGACTTTTCACGCATCGGTGTAGGCAGTGAGAACCCAGTGTCATAAACTCATAACACTCCGCTCTCCATGCTTCTCCGTTCAAACGATTAAAATAACATTCGTAGTATATAATAAATGTAAACTTAGATTTTAATTATTTTCAGTATTCTAATCTAAGTGGTATGTATTGCATTCTGTAATTGACTTACAGATAAACACAGACAAGGTCGTACGGCGCTTCGTACAAGTATACGATTATTGTATATCTATATGTATCATATTTAAACAATATTAAACGTTGTGAAATCATATTTTGCTAACATTGCCTTTCCTTCCATCAATGGTTACTAGTTCGAAATGGTCCTGCAAATAAAAAAAAAATGTAAGACCGGCAAATCAAATTGCTATATATTAAAATAATTAGTAAGAAGAAGTTCAATAAATACATAATATGTATTTCACAGATTAGTAATTTGTGGAAACTTGATTGGAGTTATAATAAGTGATTTCCTTACAAGAAATAAAATAAAACACAAATGAAAATATGTCATAAAAATAATAAAAATCATAATAATATAATAATAAAGCCACAAACGTACGTACAGATAGACAAATTCAAATAGTAAACTAATTTATACATCTACTAGCGGTATTCTACAAACAAGCCGTGTGTAGGTAAAACAAAACAAAACAGAGGTTTAAATAATGTGTTTACTTTATAATTATAATAAATATTTACAAAACTATATTCAAATGTCAATTAAAATGTATCGCTTGAACACTCTTGCAAATAAAAATATATAGATTAAATCATTTTTATGTTCTAATCATTAATCGTTTTAAATATATGTATATTTAATTACTAATAACTTCTTTGTATATTTAATAGTAGAAAATAAAAGTTGTCTAAAGAAAGAATGCTAAAAACAAATAGGGAAACCTTATTCTAATTGGTAAGACACGATTCATAATCGATTTGTATTACCTGAGTATTAGCTATAAATGTCCACTATATAGAGATATAAATATATGTGTTATTTACTCAAAGACTACAAGAATTAATTATAATTCGTAGAAATAAATAATAATATTGATGCAATAGTAGCGCAGAGGGCTGATTTTAAAAATGATTGCTTGTGGCCACTCTAGATAATCAATATATTTTAAATATTTTAATTTCTCCGCTCTGGTACTTAAGACAAGAAAATGAGGAGTTGAGATGTCACGCGATGTCTAGATTGCGGGTAGAGAATGTAAAGCGGAATGTCTTGACACTAGGTTCACTCTGACTATGCGGAAAAAAGTATGATACTATAAAAAAAAAAAATCTTTCTCCTGTACATTAAGAAGCTGAAACTATACATAAATTCAGTTAATAACTTAACCAAATAGAAATTAGCTTATTTCTTTGTTTAAAATATAGTATATACTGTGTAATATGTGAATAAGGTAAAAACCGCACGACTGATTTATCCCAAACAGTATTGTATGTTCATTGATGCAGAACTTGAATAGGTATTTTTATTTTAAACAGGACAAGTGATGGTCGACCGGGACCTAACCGCCATTATACGCCTACAATAATTTAAAAAAACATCTCCATGACCAAGGTGTAATAAATAGAACATTATATATGCCATTTAAATTGACCTTTTCATTTTTTTGTCTTTTCACAAATTTTTACATATTATTAGGTAAGTCTAGTTATAATTTACTCCGTTCTCCACTTCTAATCTGTTAAGAGATATCGTGTGCTTTGTGTTCTAGATAAACTGCAGATTAATACTTTTGCAGATTAATACTTTTATTCGCACAACAAAGTAGTCTGAGAGAACCTAGTGTAAAGACACTACGTTTTCCACTGTTACAAACTGAGACATTGCGTGTCGACTGCCGAAACTCAACGCCGCGACTTCTTACCAGAGCGTAGAATGAAAATAATTTAAATATAATCATTCCTCCGAGTGGGAATTGAACGGATAACCAATCGAGTTTATAGTCAGACCCTATCCTACTGCGCCATGGCCTCTTTTTATTTAACATAAGGCAATATAAGCATTTGTATTACAAATGCTTATTTTCATTGCAACAGATCTGAACCAGTAACCATCGCATTCGGTCTTAACGACAATTGTACTACAATCCATGTAAATCGTGTTTAACAACAGTTTTGGACAACTCAAAAACCCTGTCTTATTATTTTAGTCCAAATAGAAACCTTATCTGATGAATTTCACTGTCCTTAAAAATATTTATTAAGACAACCCAGTGGATTACGTGTTTTGAAGGCACGAAACCGAACCAATAGAAGCGCATGTTCCCAGTCTTATCGTGAATAAATAATGATATTTGAGTCGTCGTTCGCAACCTCTCTACATACATGGGTGGAGAGCTACGCAAAGCGATATAACAACCTTCGGGTACAGTTAATAAAGGCTAAATTGGGTTGAATTTTTTTTGTGGCCGTTTTACAAGCAATGTCGCGATGAAGCGATTACTACCGTAAACAATACAGTTATTGTAGATTAACTTTAAGTATTTAAAAGTGTATACTTTGTGTAATAAGTCTAAGTAATAGATGATTTTTTGTAATATTCTGTTTAATATGTAAAAAAATTGAATTTGTATGATGTTTTTTTTTTTTTCATTGTGCACGATTGTCTAAGACCTTAGTCACATTACTTTGCCACTTCCTTGGTCGATATGTCTGCCTCCACTTTTATTAATTTTTCTTAATCAATTTAAAATTGAAGTACAACTGTTTGTATCATTCGTGTCGTCTTATCAGAAAGTAATTACCAACTACATCTAAATGTCACGCGAATTCAGGGCCACACCTTTACTACTTCAGCGCAGGTTTGATCAACTTTACCTGTATTTAAAATTTAATTTACTTTGACATTAAATATCTCTTAAACGAAAAAGACATATTTAGAAAACGTATAAAAAAAAAAAAAAAAAAAAAAAAAAAAAAAAAAAAAAAAAAAAAAAAAAAAAAAAAAAAAAAAAAAAAAAAAAAAAAAAAAAAAAAAAAAAAAAAAAAAAAAAAAAAAAAAAAAAAAAAAAAAAAAAAAAAAAAAAAAAAAAAAAAAAAAAAAAAAAAAAAAAAAAAAAAAAAAAAAAAAAAAAAAAAAAAAAAAAAAAAAAAAAAAAAAAAAAAAAAAAAAAAAAAAAAAAAAAAAAAAAAAAAAAAAAAAAAAAAAAAAAAAAAAAAAAAAAAAAAAAAAAAAAAAAAAAAAAAAAAAAAAAAAAAAAAAAAAAAAAAAAAAAAAAAAAAAAAAAAAAAAAAAAAAAAAAAAAAAAAAAAAAAAAAAAAAAAAAAAAAAAAAAAAAAAAAAAAAAAAAAAAAAAAAAAAAAAAAAAAAAAAAAAAAAAAAAAAAAAAAAAAAAAAAAAAAAAAAAAAAAAAAAAAAAAAAAAAAAAAAAAAAAAAAAAAAAAAAAAAAAAAAAAAAAAAAAAAAAAAAAAAAAAAAAAAAAAAAAAAAAAAAAAAAAAAAAAAAAAAAAAAAAAAAAAAAAAAAAAAAAAAAAAAAAAAAAAAAAAAAAAAAAAAAAAAAAAAAAAAAAAAAAAAAAAAAAAAAAAAAAAAAAAAAAAAAAAAAAAAAAAAAAAAAAAAAAAAAAAAAAAAAAAAAAAAAAAAAAAAAAAAAAAAAAAAAAAAAAAAAAAAAAAAAAAAAAAAAAAAAAAAAAAAAAAAAAAAAAAAAAAAAAAAAAAAAAAAAAAAAAAAAAAAAAAAAAAAAAAAAAAAAAAAAAAAAAAAAAAAAAAAAAAAAAAAAAAAAAAAAAAAAAAAAAAAAAAAAAAAAAAAAAAAAAAAAAAAAAAAAAAAAAAAAAAAAAAAAAAAAAAAAAAAAAAAAAAAAAAAAAAAAAAAAAAAAAAAAAAAAAAAAAAAAAAAAAAAAAAAAAAAAAAAAAAAAAAAAAAAAAAAAAAAAAAAAAAAAAAAAAAAAAAAAAAAAAAAAAAAAAAAAAAAAAAAAAAAAAAAAAAAAAAAAAAAAAAAAAAAAAAAAAAAAAAAAAAAAAAAAAAAAAAAAAAAAAAAAAAAAAAAAAAAAAAAAAAAAAAAAAAAAAAAAAAAAAAAAAAAAAAAAAAAAAAAAAAAAAAAAAAAAAAAAAAAAAAAAAAAAAAAAAAAAAAAAAAAAAAAAAAAAAAAAAAAAAAAAAAAAAAAAAAAAAAAAAAAAAAAAAAAAAAAAAAAAAAAAAAAAAAAAAAAAAAAAAAAAAAAAAAAAAAAAAAAAAAAAAAAAAAAAAAAAAAAAAAAAAAAAAAAAAAAAAAAAAAAAAAAAAAAAAAAAAAAAAAAAAAAAAAAAAAAAAAAAAAAAAAAAAAAAAAAAAAAAAAAAAAAAAAAAAAAAAAAAAAAAAAAAAAAAAAAAAAAAAAAAAAAAAAAAAAAAAAAAAAAAAAAAAAAAAAAAAAAAAAAAAAAAAAAAAAAAAAAAAAAAAAAAAAAAAAAAAAAAAAAAAAAAAAAAAAAAAAAAAAAAAAAAAAAAAAAAAAAAAAAAAAAAAAAAAAAAAAAAAAAAAAAAAAAAAAAAAAAAAAAAAAAAAAAAAAAAAAAAAAAAAAAAAAAAAAAAAAAAAAAAAAAAAAAAAAAAAAAAAAAAAAAAAAAAAAAAAAAAAAAAAAAAAAAAAAAAAAAAAAAAAAAAAAAAAAAAAAAAAAAAAAAAAAAAAAAAAAAAAAAAAAAAAAAAAAAAAAAAAAAAAAAAAAAAAAAAAAAAAAAAAAAAAAAAAAAAAAAAAAAAAAAAAAAAAAAAAAAAAAAAAAAAAAAAAAAAAAAAAAAAAAAAAAAAAAAAAAAAAAAAAAAAAAAAAAAAAAAAAAAAAAAAAAAAAAAAAAAAAAAAAAAAAAAAAAAAAAAAAAAAAAAAAAAAAAAAAAAAAAAAAAAAAAAAAAAAAAAAAAAAAAAAAAAAAAAAAAAAAAAAAAAAAAAAAAAAAAAAAAAAAAAAAAAAAAAAAAAAAAAAAAAAAAAAAAAAAAAAAAAAAAAAAAAAAAAAAAAAAAAAAAAAAAAAAAAAAAAAAAAAAAAAAAAAAAAAAAAAAAAAAAAAAAAAAAAAAAAAAAAAAAAAAAAAAAAAAAAAAAAAAAAAAAAAAAAAAAAAAAAAAAAAAAAAAAAAAAAAAAAAAAAAAAAAAAAAAAAAAAAAAAAAAAAAAAAAAAAAAAAAAAAAAAAAAAAAAAAAAAAAAAAAAAAAAAAAAAAAAAAAAAAAAAAAAAAAAAAAAAAAAAAAAAAAAAAAAAAAAAAAAAAAAAAAAAAAAAAAAAAAAAAAAAAAAAAAAAAAAAAAAAAAAAAAAAAAAAAAAAAAAAAAAAAAAAAAAAAAAAAAAAAAAAAAAAAAAAAAAAAAAAAAAAAAAAAAAAAAAAAAAAAAAAAAAAAAAAAAAAAAAAAAAAAAAAAAAAAAAAAAAAAAAAAAAAAAAAAAAAAAAAAAAAAAAAAAAAAAAAAAAAAAAAAAAAAAAAAAAAAAAAAAAAAAAAAAAAAAAAAAAAAAAAAAAAAAAAAAAAAAAAAAAAAAAAAAAAAAAAAAAAAAAAAAAAAAAAAAAAAAAAAAAAAAAAAAAAAAAAAAAAAAAAAAAAAAAAAAAAAAAAAAAAAAAAAAAAAAAAAAAAAAAAAAAAAAAAAAAAAAAAAAAAAAAAAAAAAAAAAAAAAAAAAAAAAAAAAAAAAAAAAAAAAAAAAAAAAAAAAAAAAAAAAAAAAAAAAAAAAAAAAAAAAAAAAAAAAAAAAAAAAAAAAAAAAAAAAAAAAAAAAAAAAAAAAAAAAAAAAAAAAAAAAAAAAAAAAAAAAAAAAAAAAAAAAAAAAAAAAAAAAAAAAAAAAAAAAAAAAAAAAAAAAAAAAAAAAAAAAAAAAAAAAAAAAAAAAAAAAAAAAAAAAAAAAAAAAAAAAAAAAAAAAAAAAAAAAAAAAAAAAAAAAAAAAAAAAAAAAAAAAAAAAAAAAAAAAGAAAACGAGAAATTTGCGCTGCGTTCTAATTTTTATACGTTAAAGTTCCAATAACGAAATGTATTTTGTTATATATACTTTTGTTCTTTTAATATATAGAAGTTTTGATGAAACGTGGTGTTTAGAAGAATATCGATTACGCTACAATTGTAATAATATGTAAGTATGTGAGATACATTTGCAACTGTATCGGGCAAGGTTGTGTATGAATTCTAGAGTTTCACTGCGATAGAGGCTATTTAGATATTAAGTACTCTGTATACATATTATATAAATGGAGGAAAGTAATAAATTTCAATGTTAGAAATTAAATCTAATGCGACATTACCATTAGGTCAGGCAGTATTATTTTATTTTAACATTTATTAAAGTGTTATTCGCACACTTAGGAAATTGAAAAAGACATATTTAGAAAACGAGAAATTTGCGCTGCGTTCTAATTTTTATACGTTTTCTAAATATGTCTTTTTCAAGGTATTATTTATTAATATTAAAACTTATAAGTATTTTCTTAATTATGTTTGCGAACCGTATTATAACGACAATTTCAACTTCTTATTTGCCTCATTTTCTTATTAATATGTATATAGTACAATAGAACAACGGAAAAATATTATAATATAATTTAGTGTCATACTTTAACATAATCAGACCGGCACAAATATTTCTAAAGTGAATTGAATTTTTTGTGGTATTTGTACCTGCAACTTACTATAATAATAAACAAATTTATTTATAAGGTATCCATTTTTCAAACAGTTATGTATTATAAAGTCTGTTGCTATGCTATAAAGTTTGAGTATATATATATATATATATATATATATATATATATATATATATATATATACTCTAGATATCTAGTCTTTTATGAATAACTAAATTAAATAGCAGACATAGGATAACATAACGGTACAGCCAATGAACTGTTAGCGATTCGTTTCAATCTCAAAATTCAATTTAATAAAAAGCCTTTTAACAAGTCATTATAGTATAACGTACAAAGATCGCTGAAACATCGATTGCACAAATAATTTTTCGACCTGCATCAATTTAATTTTTGTTCGGTGAATAAAAACCGCAATGCACAATTTTTTGTATTATTAATTGATAGCAAGCGGTTGAATATTGACGTCAGATTGCTTTTATTTGGAGAAAGATTCATTTGGTCTTATCGCTTTGTGTTCTGAAACAATTCAGCTAAAGTGAAATCGAATGAGGATTTTGTAATAAATAAATTTTTATATAAAAATCTATTCGTTTACGTCTATTAAACGTTTTTAAATTAGACGAAGAGCAAACGGTTCGTTTATGTTCTTCGCAAGAATCCATTTCCTGTAGCATTACGGTATGAGTAGGATTGTCTTTTTATTCATCTATATTATTAATCGATAACTACTTTGCCACAAGTATTAAAAAAACAAAATTAGTACGTACTATAACAATTCCCTATTAAAAAACAATTCAAGAAGCAAAACACAGTTTAGTTATTTCTCGCGGTTCGTATCGAGCAAGGTCGTCGAGAGGAAACATAGTGCATTGTAAAAGTCATTTTCGTATGCATTGATTGGTTATAACTAAAACATTTTAAGGCGGTAGTGTTCAGTCATCAATGTTTAATACCGTGAAACGAAAAACGCTTGTATAAAGATTGAGCGAAGTATTCTTACGTAGGTCTCCGGTGGAATAGAAATCGTCGGTGATGTCGTCACAACGCAGCAATTGTCAACATTCGTTCAATGAATGAAGTAAAAGTCAAAATAACACGTACATTTTTATAGATTGTTTAGATATTATATATATTATTACAATATTTTAAATACATATATATTTAACATTTTTTCAAAGTGTCCTAAAATATTTTTAACATTTTTTCAAAGTGTTATTCTTAATATTCAAGAAAATTGAAAACACAGAAAACGAGGTAAATGACCAGCGGCAGAGACTGCGCCCTTGAAACCGTTTAAGGCATGGCTCAGCTGTCAGAGCGCTTGAGCGGTTTTCAAGAGGCGCCGGTTCAAATCCCGCTGCATTCAAAATTCGCGCCACGTTTTTCTAAATATGTCTTTTCAATATTTTAAATGTTTATTATAGTATAGAAGTGTTTTGTTCATAACCGCTATGCTTACACGGTTTTAAATATAGAGTACTGAACGCGACGGTCTCGCCTTTTTTAATATTATGAAGTTACGTATCGCTTACCACGCGTAATCTCCATTTGTAGCTGATTGCTCTAACTCTGAGAAATAACTACTGTGTCAATGAAACAGTTCCTTATATGCCAAGAACCACAGATGATTCAATGAAATTGTATATCGCAAAAACCAAGCACATTTAATGTAATATTTTTTACATTTTTCACATTTTAAATAATAATCTCGTATGTACTTAAAAATATAGCATGTATTTAATAATGTGTTACAATATACAAGAACAAAAATAACATGTACACGTTTGTATTAGTACACTTAAAGATAAATGGAAAATATTTTTTATGAAACCCGTAGAGTAGTTAGTATTTTATAAAAACAAACAAACAACGCATCATAAAAAGCAAAGTTTCAGTCATAAAACTCCGTACCATATTGACAGACAAAGCGATATGATAAAGTAATGGGTGCCGTAACGAACGCGAGATTCATCAAAAGATCTGAGATCTGGCCTGGGAATTGTCTTATTTCACGAGTAGCGGCATCTATCGCGTGTGCGTGTAATACCTATTTATTTACGACGCTCTACCTCTGCTGTTTGGACCAATGTGCCAATATCTATTGTTTCCAATACGCCAATACAAGCGTTTCGTTGAAATGAAATGGACTTCTTACGTGTAATATAATAGTGGCATAGCTAATAGCTTGCGTCGCGTCAAGTAATTACAATAATTGACGCTTTTATATTTCAAAGGATACTGACAAATGCCCAATGCAGGGATTGTTAAAAATCTCTATTTCATAGTAAAAGGCAACACAAGTAAGAAGTACTTATAATCTTTATGAAAATGAGTTCAGTCATTTTTATATTTAACAAACAGTTCGTTTCTGTGTGAATGTAGAAGAGTGGGCTGTAGAGTCTCGGTCCGGTTGACCCGGATAGCAAAGCTAGTATAACAATCCGTCGACTTGTTCCCCGACAAGTTACAAATGTGCCTGCAAAATTTCCGCTTTACAACAGCGTTGGTGTATGGTTTGGGGAAATAGAAAATTACTCTTTTGTATTTTAAAAATTAATCATGAAAAAAATACAAGGAAATATCATTTTTATTCAAGCAAACAAAAGCCTTCAAATAAAATAAGGGATTAAATTGGATTATTGCGTTAACAAATATGGTTGTATACAACGGCACTTGTAAAGCAAACCAAATCTGAAGACAGGTATATGATATATTATAATAAATATAGTCGTTTTAAGTTAAGTATCGACTTTGTTTTTTTTTAGATTCTCGCAAGAATCTGTTCTGCATAATGCTGAAAGTAGAAAGACAGTATAGTAACGAATTACTCTGTCCCTTATTTTGTTTTACGAGAAAATCTACCATGTGGCTTGAAATCCAACTCGTACTGTCCAAACCAACCTCCAAAAAACCAAAAGACATTTTAAATCAGGGAAGCACTTTTAAATGATGATTCGCCCGAGTGGAAAATTAACCTACAACTGTAATTTACACAATCAGTAATTTGAGTAACTTCATAGAGAACGTTATTTCAATTAAATTCAAGTGGAGCCTTCACAAAATATTTTTAATAAAGTGATCAAATATAATATTATCGCTTATTCATTCGATAGGAAGCAATGCTCTCTGACTCGATTTTCCGAATACGAATTATCTCCCTCTTGTAATATATAGAGCTGTTGTTTTTATCGCATTCTTAGTTGTTTCTTATAAAGTGTGATTTCAAAAATCTAAAATTTTGAATGGAAAAATAATATAAGAGAGAATACTGTGAATAATTTTAATTTGTGACACAGTTATGTATATTTTATTTAATCCTGATTAGACTAAATCCCTTGTAGAAATCAAAAATTAATTTAATAACAGTTCTGATTAAAATTTAATATTTTGTCAATAAAAAATACATTAAATTGTTTGTGGGTCTGCACATGTGTTTATTTGATAAAAAAATATATAATAAAGTAATGCAATATCAGTCCAAGTCCAACATACAATCAATGTTGCTAATTTATCAGTTATTGGCCTTTCCGTAGCTTTATCTATATATAAATAAATTACTTATTAATAAAATCACAATTACAGAAAATGAATTATCTTTTACTCTTGAGTTTGTAGGAGAGTTTGCATAAACGTTTCCAGCACAAGTACTGGTAAACGATCTATTATTCAGGACGATTTACTCCCATAACAAGAACTGTCATACTATTGACATTGCAGCACTGGCGCCTAGTACTGTCTTCAAAAACTAGTCCAATCACTAACATCACCTAAGTAAAACCCTCGGAAAACTCTTGTCCTGCCCATCATTTATTTATGTATACAATAAACTGTGGTAAACGGTGTTGGTATTACTTTTACTATCCGTTGCACTGTATGTTTAATACACAAAGTACTTCCTCAAACGATTGTTCGTAGAATAATTCCGTAAAAGTGAAATTGTAAAATCCCCCTTCAACAGAGATGCTAACAACAAATATAAGTTGTAATAAGCGTTTAAGAATTTCAACGTCATTGAATGTAGAACGCAATGGGTTTAGCGGTCAGAGCGCTTGAACGGCTTTCAAGGAGGCGCGGGTTCAAATCCCGTTGCGTCTAACGTTTTCTAATTTGAAAACGACATATTTATATCTTTTCACTTCCTTAGTGTGCGAATAACACTTCAAAAAATGTTTAAAAATATATGGCAATATTAATACCTTACTGTAGTATTTACAGTACAAACAGTATTGTTTGTTTACTCAAATAATAAAAAAAAAAAGAGTATCCTGTTAACATATTTCTGCATTGAAAATACCTCTGAATTTATATAAAGAAATAGAAAATGACATTAGGTAGAATGTCTCACCACTCTCATCAACCCCCTTGCACCAGGATTTGCCTTGTGCAAGTTGCTTCGTTTTGAAATCATTGATACACTTGTCTCTAACAAGCGCGGCCTCTTTGTAGGAGAGTGGCCCAGTCCCGTGTCCGCATCCGAACATCCTAGCCAGGTAGGGCGAAGTGAGTGGGTCTATCTCAGCTTCCTTCTCACGTTCTGTTATTTCAGCCTTTGAGACACCTCGTAAGGTGAGTTGCACAATTACTGCTTAAACTCTTACTAATGTCCATTTTAGGCGGAAATTTTTAATTTTCGCTTTCTCCAAAAGACTGCTTAGTAATTTGAACTTAAAGGTCCAATCTCATGATTATAGTCACACATAAAATGTAAGAACGTAGCTCGGGTGTGTATATAGTAAATAAAATAAAAATTAAAATAATAAAGCCATAATTTTTTTATAAAAAATTATTAATAATTTTATATATAATATTAATATTAAATAAGTTCAAAAATAAAATCCCTTGCCACCTGGTCGCCCCTAGATATAGTTTAATATTGCGCTATGAAAATATTGTATTGTAACAAGAACTGACACGCGCGCAAATTTTTAGCCAAATCAGACGACAATATCTGGTTGCAAATTTACTTACATTGATATCTGATTTGAAAGATACAAGTGAAGATATCTTCACAGCTGAGTAAACACGTCACGCGTTTTCCACGCATAGCAGGATAGTCGTAGAAGCTAGTTCTCCAATTTACCTGAAATTAAGACATTTCGGATCGTTGACTGGAGAACTCAACATATTGATTTTCAGGTATTTAAATAAACAAAAATAATTAAATATAATTATTCCTCCGACTGGGAATCGAACGCACAACTAATCGCGTTTACAATCAGATGCCGTCCCACCGCGCCACGGTATATGAAAACACACAACACATATTAGGAATTTGAACAACTAAATGGACTTCACAAGCCAGCTTATAAATCCGCATCAGTATTTACCATACTATTAGTAATTTATAAATAGAACATGAAAAATACCAACGATAATTGAATACATCAACCAATCTGTTCCTTCCAGCCTTTCTTCGCAGCTTCATTTCTCTGTGTCAAAAGAGTGCTACAAAGAGCATAGGGCCCTGTAAGTTCTCGCTGCCGTTGTTTAAGATACACTGGGTTATATCTGATTCTCTATCGCGGATATGCTTGTGGCTGAAGTATTCACTGTCCATATTGTCACAAAAAGCGTGTAGTAAGGTGTCTAGGAGGACGTGTGGTCTCAAGGCTGGATCTGCCGGAAATATATATTCTTATTTATTATACCTGATCAATTAAACCAGAAGACTGTCAGATGACCTTGCTAAATTGCCGGAAAAGGACATATACAGAATAGGAAAGAATGGAAACAGTTGGAAGAGGCCATATCTTAAATAAAAAAAAAAAAAAAGTGCACTATTTCCTGTCTTGTGTTAAATGCAATATTAAGCTCTATGGATTTAAGGCTATAATATTATTATTATACCTGATAGGAGAAATATCATCACATATGTGAAACTATAGAAACAGCTTCTTGCTGTTTACCGCTTAGCAGGATATTCAGAGATAGACGAGTGTCCAGATACTCTGTTCTCCATTCAGATGAATTCGAGATATGGCGTGTTTCTGCTCGGATAGTTTTTTTTTAAAACAAAAGATCTTTACGCTGGCCCCGCATAACAGTGTCTAATGTGCCGAGGTAAGTCAGTACCTTAATATATTAAGAGGAACCCAGCGGGGACTGGTGAACGACAACCAACGTCTGACAAAGATAAATTACAGTCAAGTCGCTGTCCCATATAATTATTTTGTTATATTTTAGTTTCCCAATACAAATTTTTAGTGTTATAGATGGTTTTAAAGATTCGTAAGAGAAGATAGCCTTACTCCATTTTGCGTGTTAGATTACGGAGTCCAGTGTCACGCTTTGCTTAGTTTAGAAAATATTTGTAATAAAAATTTTCAACTTACGATATACCCAGTAGTTTTATCTGGGTAAAACAATATTTTTCCACCAGTCTCAGCTAAATTAGGCTTGATAAAGCTTCTCGTGTTATTAGTAACAAAATTATAATCGTAATGATAATGCAGTTCTATTGTATTGTCTTGGGTGTGGAAGATTTTCTTCCATACATCCACTTTGGATGGCACTTCAAGGTTGCGACGGTAGGTCTCAGTGATATCTTTGACTTGACGCTTTGGATTCGTTTTAGTGCCTTCTAGATATGTTATAAAGCGGGCTTCAAGTCTGAAAATTTTAAAAATAGGAACCTTATTTCAATGTAAACATGTACTATCCCATCACTTTCTTCGCGGGATATATGTTCCAGAAAAAGGCCGAGATATAGAAGCCGGGAATACTTTTGTGAAAATGGGGAAACGTTCCTAGGTGACAATATAAAACACAAGTAAATTTACAAAACAATTAATCTAATTAAAGTTTTTATTGTCAGGCTATAGAAATTGAAGAAAAAGTATTTTCCACAGCAATAGAAAAGATGGTCATATCTCAGCACCTGTCCTCTCTGTCAGTATAACGCTCGTGAAATGTCAGTGGAGTGCACTCAAGCTTGGTGAGGTGGTCGATACGAGCGTAGTAGTTGAAGTCGACGGTGCGCTCGCCTTCCACTGAAGTCGGCTGCGCTTCCATCGAATAAACGTGTTCTGAAAAGAAGTGTTTTAAGAGGTTAAGGATTATAATACTTAAGGATATAATTATATATTATTATTAGGACAATTTGGCGCTGTGAGAAAGCGCCGTACGTTTCTTAAAGTGGTATGCACACACTTAGGAAATTGAAAAACATGTTTCCAAGAGGCGTTAGTTCGATTCCCGTTTAAAAAAATGGTTTTTAATTTCCTAACTAACGGAATGATTTTAAATATAATTAAAAATACTATCAATTTCTTGCTATGGTAGGACACAGGACGGTTTTAAGTTCAGCTACTTAACACGTAATGTCTCGAATTCAGGTAGAAAGCTTAGGACGGAGTGTCTTGACACTAGGCTCTCTTTGGTCACTCGCTGTTTGCTGTAAAAAGAGTAAAGCTGCTGGAAAATATCAAAGATGTGTGAAAAGAAAAAAAGCGTTAGTAGTAAGTAGAACATACTTATATGTTTAATACAAAATTTGGAACCTGTATATAATATAATATAATCTATAATCTTGCCTATATATAATTATATAATTGCAAGAAAGTCAACTTAGAAGATTCTATTGCTAAAGCCCGTAAAGTACTTACAAAGGACATGCGGGTGTTCAAGCGTTGTGTGACGTGATATGTCGTTTGTGTAACAATGAACGGAAATTAGTAAAAAAATATGTATTGAAGGTTTCCTTATAGAACACTACTGATGTATGAAATATATTTTTGACAATTTAATGTTAAAAGCCTGAAAAGCCTGTGGTAAACATTTATTATAAAACTAGCGATATATAATATATATATAAATAAAATATAGAAGTATATATACATTTTTTTTTTAATTTTCAAAGTGCATATTTTTTTTGGAATATAATAAACATAATATAGTTTTTGTTTCACACACTGTTTACTTTTGACCTAAAGCCCATTTTAACGTTACACTTAGTGTAACAAAAGTAAAACAATGGCTTCAAGCAGAATTTTTCTTATTTTAAACATAAAAACGTCCCAATACCAACAGCAAGTCATAATTAAAGCTTTTTTTGTCAATTACGTAAAACATGTTAAATATTTTTAATGTATTATTCACACACTTGTGCTATAAAGAAACAACTAAGACATAAGCTTTATCCAGTTACGTCGAAATTTTTATACGTTCTCTAAATATATTAAACCTATATATAATATATATAATAAAGCTTAAAGTGTAAAAATACAAACTCAAAATATGATCCCGTCTGCCGATCCCGAATAGCTCTCGAATTTCCTTCTTTATATAATCAACTTTGACTGTTTCCATTTTGTCCACACGATTTTTGTACCATTCATACCTAAAAAATGATTATTACGCCTTTAATTATAAATGAGAGACCACTGTGGCGCAGTAGGACAGCTCTGACTGTAAATGCGGTTGGTTGTGGGTTCGATTCCCACTCAGAACTTTTTAATGTTAAAATTATTTTCATTTGTGCTCTTTGGAACATAAGATAAAGCGCGGTTTAGAGTTACGCCACTAAACACGCAATGTCTCGATTGCGGGTGGTTAGTGGAGAACGGAGTGACTTGGCAGCCAAAGCCGAAACTACTGGATGTAGAAAACTGAAACTTAACATGTAGGCTCCAATGGAGGTGGAGCATTAATATAGAGGATTTCTCAAAATTCATACCGGAAAGGGAAAATTTTAGTTTTTGTAATCCGCGCAGTCTAATAGCTAGGGCAATGTGCATATTACGTGACAATAGGCCTACTAGTAGGCTTTATTCTTAAGATGCAATGGTGGGCAGAAAACATTGTAAAATTCAACTCAAAATAGACTAAGTATATTATATTGTAATATAATCGTACGTCAGAAGTGGCACAGTTAAGGCATAATCATCAAATACGATAATTCTCTTGATAGCTCCGTTCGGTTCGGAGTAAGGTGCGAACTTTTCCACCATTACTTTTTTGTATTTAATAACTTTGCGGCTGCCGGGATATCGCTGTTCGTATTCTGAAAAACTACATCATATTAAAACTATGTAATACATCAAATACATTTTCTTCATTGATCGCTTCCATGGGAAAGAAAGTTCCACGCTTTTGTTGTCGAAAAAGAGGATTTTTACAATATTCTTTGTTTTCTTTCTTCTTCTTTTCCTTTTTCTTTTCAATATACTTTTGTTTTACAATATACTTTTATCATACATAATTCAAATTCAAATTCACAAAATCAAATAGAATACGCATTTTCCGATCGTATGTCAAATATGAAATGCCAGTATTGTCTGTCCTGCAGGTAGCTACCACCAGCTCGAAAAGCAATTCTCAGCAGAGCCGGTGAGAAACTGTTTATATAAAAGAGTTTCATTTATTAACATGATTAATAAAATGTTTATTTATTTTTTTTTTACATTTTTTAAAGTGTTATTCGCACACTAAGGAAATTGAAAAAGACATATTTAGAAAACGTGGTTTCAAGAGGCGCGGGTTCAAATCCCGCTGCGTTCAAATTTTATACGTTTTCTAAATATGTCTTTTTCTAATAAAATGTTGTTACTATGTCTTTTAAATTTTGTATAACAAGAACTCTACGAGCCGAAAGATTCGAGAGAAATTTGACGAAGATATGTTGCAAAGTAAAAATTTTGAAAAATCGAGCAGAGAGAAAAGCGAGAGAAAAGTTTTTGACCAGAATAATAAAAGATGTGTTTGTAAGTAATAAGAGAGAGATTAAATTCATTTATTACATAAATATAGACAATCTATTGTCTCGCAGTGAACATTTGAATAATTTTTTTTAAAAGAAATTGGTAATTAAAAACTTTGTGCATTTATTATTTCTATAAAACTGCGAAAATTCGAAACTGCATCATACCTTCATATATTCATGTCTTTAAATTTAAATATCTATTTTTATCATACCTATAATTTGCTGCAAGAACTAGTAGAAGACAGCCTTCGAATTCTTGGAAATAATAATATCATTAAATACTACACATTTCATTTAGTACCGTCAGCCGTTATATCCAATTTCTCCACCCAACTGGGTGGGACGTCGAGATGTTTTTCAGTATCGAGTGCGCTTTTCTTGTCCGAGGTGTCGATACCCGTTAGCTGCCTCCTGTAGAACGGTTCACCGGCCAACAAGTGTTCCCAGCACGATAAATCACTTAGGTCGTAGTTCATGTCGCTTAGATTGTCGACTTCTTGTATATTCACCTTTTTAGTGAGATGCAAATAAACAGAATTAGTATTTGAAAGACGTTTTCAGAGACAGATCTTACCTTAGTTTGCCTTTTTTTTTGCAAAGCCACGCTCTTTCTTGCATAGTAGGATAGGCAGAGAGAACCTAGTGTCAAGACATTCCGTTCTCCGGTTTTGCGACAGAATGTAGGACTATTCTTAACATTTTACAAAGTGTTAAAGGAAATTGAAAAACATGTTTAGAAAACGTTTAATGGTTTGAACGCAGCAATTTCCTAAGTGTGTAATTAACACTTTAATAATGTTAAAATATTTTATAAATAGCATTCTCTCTTGCCAATAGATTGTTCGTAGAATAATCTCTAGGTAGCCGAAGTTTGTAAAAATCTCTCTATAGAGATAGCTAACAAAAAAAAAAAATTGTAATAAGCGTATAAGAATTTCGACGCAGCCGGATGTAGAACGCATAGCTTAGCGGTCAAAGCGCTTGGACGGTTTCCATGAGGCGCGGGTTCGAATCTCATTGCGTTCAAATTTTTATACGTTTTCCAAAAGTATATAATCATTCCCCTGAGCTTGGATCAAACGTATAACCATCGTGTTGAGACGACGAGACGCTGTTACGTCACGACGATATTAAACATGAAATACTTATTTAGGTAAATTACAGTAAGTTTTTTATTAAGATTTATGTAATTTGATTCTAAGTGGTATCTATGAATTCGAATCCCATTAGAGAAATTAATAATTACAGCATAGTACCTAATTACTAATTATTTTCTCAGGTTTAAATATACTGCGTGCATATTTGTTTACGTCGCCTAATAGATAAAGGAAATTAGATATAGGAAAATACTAAATAGCTAAAATTTCACTTTGTCTAAAGCGTAATATGTGATGGTGTTGAGTGTCAAAACTCCACACCACACTTTGCCTAGCCAGACCGGGACAATGAAACTAATATAAATATAATTCCCAGCACTATAAATCACTTAGGTCGTAGTTTATATCGCTTAGATTAGACTTATTTTTGCATATTTATTGAGTTATTGAGAGTTCTTGTATATGTATTTAGTTAGATTCAAATAAACAAAATTAGTCTTAGGCATACGCAGTTTGGTCCGACCGGCACAGTGAAATTAATATAAATATAATTCCTCCGAGTGGATATCGAACCCACAACTATCGCGTTTGCAGCCAGACGCTGTAGCACTGAGCCATGAGAGCTATACAAATTAAAATTTTGTAATTTTCTTTCCTGTATCATAATAAGTAGAAAATTATATTTATTATAAAATGTTATTACTTAAATTTGCCGCTTACGTAGTAATTGTCGTTATTATAAACACTATCAACCCCTTGATATTGGGGCGCGTCCGTTGGGCAGGCATTTCCTTCACTTGGCTCAATGAAAAACGGCTCGTCTACACCTTTGAAGCCTGGCACTACGAGGACCCAAGCGTGGGTCCGCCATCCGTCAATGTCATCTGGAGGCGGTTTTTCTAGATCCTATGGTACGTTTAAAATATTCATTAACAATTCACTCTTCTATTTCAGGTGATTATGCTATATCCTGCATAGCCTGCTACCGTTAGAAACAAGTTAGTGTCAAGACACTCCGTTCTCAGTTATTTGCCCCAATCCGAAAATATTAGTTAATATTATTTGATATACTCGTATGTAATTATACAGTTTTAAATGAATCCGAAAAAATGCCCAAATAAATGTAATGTAGCGCTATCTTTTCGACAAAATTGAAATAAAAATATTCAGTTTCACGCCTTTTGCCGCATTTAGGCATAACCTTGTCTAAAAACACTCGGTTTTATCATTTTCGAGAGACTTTGCGTTCTGACAGGCGAGAGTTGGTTGACGCCGGCCGCGCTTTATCTTGCCAGAACGGGGAAAGGAAAATAAATAATTCCTTAGATATTGTATTACTAAATTACCATTAATCTACTAAAAATACAAATACATTAAGGCACATTACAAACATTAAAAGTTTATTTATTATTTAAGTTCTAACAATAGCTTTAATTGTATAACTACAGAGGTGTGTGTGGTTTTAAATCTTTTTAAAACTCACATTTTTTTAAACAATTATACATTTAAATAAATATTTATAATTTTTCCTTCTCATTGTTTACCTTTTTTATTTTTATTAAATAGACAAGGCAAACGAGCGCTCGGGTCACCTGATGGTAAGCGATCACGGCCGCCTACGAACCTGTGTAACACCAGAGGAGCTACAGAAATGTAGCCGTCCTTTAAGAAGGAAATAGACACTTTTTGTCGACTCAACCTGAAACCTGGACTGGTAGGCCATTCCACAGTCGAGTGCCACGTATCCAGATGGTATTATTATACGATATCTATTTGTTTTAAATTATAACTGTTAGTAGAGAACGGAGTGTATCGACACTAGGTTCTCTCTGACTACACTGCTATGCGGAAAAAGACGTGAAGCTTAAAATATATCGCACTTTTATAAAAGTTACAATAAGACAAAATCTTACAGCGATTTTCCTTAATCTTTCCTTTTCTATCTTGTTTAACTCTGCTTGTTGTTTCTCCGCTTCCTTCCGGTCCATTTCTTTACAATATTTAGATGTCAAGTCTGGTAGCGGCACGAGACGGTATCGGGGCTCCTCTTGTGGGGCCGGTGGTTTTTCAACAATCTAATAATTTTAACTTTAATTATTTTTATATTTTTTTATTTAAATCACAACAGTTACATTTCTTACAAAACAGACGGAATCCATATGGATTCCGTTTGAAATTGATTGAATATTCAATCGTCATATATTGGTGATTATCATGACAGAGCATTACGTTTAAAAACGCCGTTTAAACTAGCATTAAATTAAAAGTTCTGGCTATTTAAATACATTCAAAAGAAAGATCTCGATGAATATTCAAAAAAATATCCATATTTACCTTATTAAATTTACATACTTTCATTAAATAAGCTCTATGCCCAGATCAGTACATAAGATCTACATCTAGGTAAGTCTAAGTTAGCTAAGAGTCTAACAAGAGGCTGCAAGATATATACATACAATAAACAAAAAACCAATTACCTTAGTTTCATCAGGTATTTCAAGGCACGTAGTTCTATATCGTATGGCCATACAGATATCCCTTTTAGCGCATCCGACCACGACGTACGCATCGTAGCCAGCACCAATAAGCCAAGAGACCAGCACGTGGGCCAACTCAAAAGGATTTCCACTTCGCCTTATGATTGCTGTGTATGGGGAAATTATGCGTTCTGGCTGTGGGATACATTATTATATATATATATTTTTTTTTTTTTTCCCGCATAGCAGGAGAGAGAGACAGAGTAGTAGTTAGAGAGAACGGAGTGTCTTGACACTCCACTTTCCGCCCGAATATAAGATATTGTGCATTGGGATTGCATCGCGCTTTACCTTAGATATCAGAGCAGAGAAATGAAAATATTTTAGATATTATAAATATTCCAAGGAGTGGCATCGAACCCACGACCAGTCGCGTTTACAATCTAACGATGGCACACTGCGCCACGAAGGCCAAGCTGTTTCTTGTTTATAATAATAATATTGATTAAGTGTATGGTGATAGCACTTAATGGTGTATTGTTAGCCAAAAAATTCACTGCTTCATTTCTTTTCTCACATAGCCGCGTAGACAGCGAGGATATCGTGTTAATCCACTGCCGAATTGGATACATTATGAATTGAAAAAGACACGGTTTTCAAGAGGCGCGGGTTCAAAAGGTTTTTTTCAAATTCCTAAATGTGCGAATAACACTTTAAATTTTTTTAAATAAATATACATTATGAATTGATCGATAGATATAGAGCTGGTATAAGAAAATAATTAAAGATTTATCATTTCGGGAAAAAAACGCGTGTACGAAAAGTTATATTTAGGCGGTAAATAGTATTATAATTTAAGAATATAAATGTGCTATTTAAAAAGAAAAAACAGAACGACAACACTAATATAATCTAGAAATTTGGAATTAAAAATAATTTTTACATAAAGTGATGCAATCTCCACATAAAAAATACGAGTATATACCAAAAATTGTGTAAACTATAAACGGTGAATAGTTATATCAAAATACAATAATTTTTTGTTCGAATTCAGGCAGAAAGTGGAGAATGGTGTGTCTTGACAGTAGGTTCTCTCTATATATAGTATGTAAGTAAATAAGTAATGACACAATATTTTTGCTTCACGCCGAAGAAGAAAACAAAATAATTAATATTTCACCTTTTGTTCACTTTTTTTTTAAGTGCAATAATATATATATATATTCATATTAACATCACTCAAAACGTATTCGCGATAGCCTTTGTGTAGAAATTCAAAGAAAAGTAAATAATTACTATGCATGAGGAATAATTTGAAACGTGAATTCCAAAACGACGAGTACAAACAACAAGGATTGTTTTTCGAACAGAATCATAAGCGGTCCGTTGTAAAAGAAGGGCGGGCGGGGTGGTGGGCGGCACCCTTAGCCTACAAATTGAATCTAAAGTTGTGAAAACAAAGTCGGCGGCGCAAACTTTGAGACTTACCGCTTTCACTTTTCGCTGAAAACTTTTCAACACTTTCACTGTCCGTTTTTACTTTTTTTTTATTCATTCCCCCACCCCCATGAAATCTGGCTTTTTGTTGTTTGCGAAGTACGAATTGCTGACTATTGAAAGTTAAAGTGGTGTTCGGTGTTTTAGTTTATAGACTGTCTCTCGATGAAATAAACGTACGAGTGAGGTGAAAAGTTTGTAGTTTAATAATTTAGGGGTACTCCACTGAAATAACCGTCACAGTTGCTTATACAGTCTCACTCATCATTTCGAAATGGTTACTTTGAACTTTTTTTTAATAAGAAAATACCTAAGTATATGCCATTTTTTTTATATACTCTAACAGTCCAAGATATAATAAAACTACTGTTATTCACGGAGTGATTGACAGACAACACAGTAGAAGAAGAAGTAGTAGAAGAGTGTGAGGGCGCACTGTCTATGAAACGAAAAAAACGGGATTTCGTGCAAACAAAACTGCGGGGAATAACTAGCTCTACATATAAAAAACGACGTGACGTTAGAGAACGTCTAATTTAATTGGATCATCCGAGCGCTCCACTTTAAGCGGAATCATAGATACGAGTTCAGATTCTAGGATTTTTGTATGAATATTCAGTGCTTTTAGAGTAGGTACGAGTGCGTGAATAAAATAGCTTCACGCATTTTCCCCGCATAGCAGGGAAGTCAGAGAGAAGCTAGTGTCAATACACTTGTATTGAATGGCGGAGCACAAGGCTGCACTTTGTCTTACCAACCGCCTGCCTGCCGTCTCACGGATCAGGTTAGTTTATACCTCACGGTAAGGATGGTGTGTGAAAAATGTTCAAATTATCCAAAAAGACGATTTAGCAAGTTTTTTTTCGTAATATAACTAATTGAAGTTTCTAATAGAGAAACTTGGGATGTTTTAGGTGTAGTAAATAGTAGTATTTTTTTAACATTTTTTAAAGTGTTATTGGCACACTTAGGAAATTGAAAAATACGAGAAGTTAGGAGATTTCAAGAGGTGCGGGTTCAAATCCCGCTGCGTTCTAATTTTTATACGTTTTCTAAATATTTCTTTTTCGAATAGTAGTATGTCTAGCTTACACAGCAGCCCGCTTACACCGCCTTCATCGGGTGGCGCCTTGATGGTGGTTTAAATACAAATCATTAGTTATTTAATTAATGTTAGAAATATGCAATAATTAATATATTTGGAAGTTTGTTAGTCAAATACAACAAAAATTTTTATATTATGGCGTAGATTTCTACCAAAAATGATAAATCGTTTAAATAACTGTTAGCCTAATTGAAGTTCACACAATCCTGGATAGGATTTCGTAAATAAAAAATTAAAATGTACTTTTCTTATACATTATATTTACATTATATATATATAAGCTATTTTAACCGGATTAATCGCGTACATTTTGGTATTCGATTCGAAAATACCTTTTAGGAACGTTAACGTTTCCAACATTTTACAGTAGTCCGAGGTCACTTGACTACGACAGACTATTCGTTTCGAATATTCGTTTATCAGTAGATACAATTATAATATCAAGCTACCGGCACCGTTTCCTTAGTTGCCTCGCGTACTGCCATGTATTCTTGCAGAATAAGCTGACTGTATCTTAATGTCTGGTGTGGTGGGTTCCAGACTAGAGTTTCAGACTAAAGTTATGAGAAGTGGTTGGTAGAAAGTTTCTAACTGTCTTCACCATTGAAATGTGGATGTTTTTGTATTTTTTTTTATTTTTGTATTTTTACCCTAGAGTGAATATGAGGCGAATCAAACCTAACTGTAGTTAAGTAAAGTTAACTTACAGTCACAATCTAGTTTGTATACTCTTGCACACTGCAAAGGAATATTACATTTGACGAGTCTCAAAGACTGGCTCACTTTTGTTTTATGCTTAAATACAATTTTTATGACAGCTCTTCTTAAGATGCTGCCAATCCTTTCTGTAACTCCCTTCACATACTGCCTCTCCACTATGAGCGGTTTCTTGGTCTTCCCACAACGCTGGCGGGGAACTGGCAGCTTGTTCACATGAAGGGTGTTCCTCACCTGTCGAGGCTCGTGTTCTATGTGTTCAGTGTTATAGAGGTGGTAAAACGGTAACGCCAACGGTAGGTAACGCCAACGGTAGATAACATATTGTTGTGGGATTTGACATTGAGATATCAGATGGTACATGTGGCTGAACTCACCGCTTCTACACTGCGTCAGTCACAAATTAAAAACATTCTCGTGGCTCTTTCAAGTTGCTAAAACTAGTCTCTATCCACCAATATTTGAACCACAATATGTAGGACTTGGGCCAAAAAATGGTGATTTAAAAATACATCCACAGTTTTTATAACTGGTTCTTTTATCATTTTGTGGACAAATTTATGTTAAAATTTAAAATAGTAATGGCAGCCCCCGACAGATTTGTCCCCGTCGTCTCGTTACATAAATTCTTTTAGTCGTCTATTTTCAACTATTTTATCTTTTTTTCAATTACAATTTAACCTTCGTTAGTTTTTCCAACATTTATATTTACTTTTTCTTTTTATTTCAAACTTTTAAAAGAACATAGATGTACATACATTAAATAAAATCGATATAGTTTATATAATATATTAATATATATGCCGTTTCGAAGTCAAACAAGTAATTTGATTTTGCAGAAGCAAATGTTTACTGCAGCGCCCCCTAGTGAGTTTTCGCCGTAACACATATCTAAGATCATGCATCAATTAAACCCAAACCTATTAGTGTTGTTGCATATATGATACTATACTATTTTGTTATCAATAGTGCATGGAGTCCACAGTGACAAGTTAAGTTTCTATTAATTGTCGATTCGATAGTGCTTGTAGTAGCCTATTTGAATAAAGAATATTTCAGCTTCACTTAGTGTCAAGAGACTCCGTTTCTCGCTTCCAATCCTAATTCAACACATTGTATGTTAAGTGCTGGAGTTTAAAGCCTCTTTTTATCTCACTAGAGCGTTGAAATGAAAATAATTTACATATAATTTCCTCCGAGTGGTAATCGAAATCACAACCCTTCTACTCTACGCTGCGATGACCTCATTAGGCTAATAATGAGTTTTAACATTTTTGGTAGAAACAAAAACTGTCTAGATTTTAAGCCTATGCCAATACAAAGGACTAGTACTACATAGTATTTCTTATCTTTTAATCTGCATAATTTTACAGATTTACAGTACTTTAAAACATATCATTGCAATATAATATATAGTTCTCATATGTCTAGTTTATACTAGTCAGTCAGGGTACTCGTAGAGCTGGGACTACATATGTAAATGAAATTTAACACGTACAGAGTAGACGCTTCTGAGAAAGATCTCGTTTTATATGCAACGAGCTTTTGAGCGATAAATGTTGCGACGCCCTTAAGGGTAGCTCGTAGTCATATGAATTAAACACGTTAAAATTTGCCTTCAAAAATAGTTGTTCTTTTTTTTTAAAAAAGGGCTATTTTATAAAAAGTTATTACAACATACGAAAACAATACTAGGAAAATGGCAAGGGGAAAATTACATCAAAGTTTTTAGGTCCACAAGACTAACATATTCTCTATATAAATTACAATTATACAATCTTTTCCTTTTAAAACAAAAGAAAAAGATTTTTCCTAAGTGTGCCAATGGATTAAATTACAAATTACTGGAATAACTAAACGCCGCGCTGTGCCTTAGGTACCAGAGCGGGGAAATGAAAATAATTGAAATAATTACCCTGAGCAGCGATCGAACCCAAAACCTATCGCGTCTACAGTCAAACGCTGCCCCACTGCGCCACGACGGCCACGGTCAAACTGTATTTTGTTAATAAAAAATAGAAATGGCAGCAAATATAGATATTTTCATATTACATAGATATACGGTGGATGTAATGTTGATAGATATAGCTTTATAACATATAGGATATATCTGCATTTGAATAAAAAGCCATAAACGGCATTGATCAAAATAATATAAACAGTAGTACAAACGCCAATTACTCATATAATATATATATAAGTATACTAGGTACCCGCCTAAGATATATATCTATATACCGTTAGGTACCGTTATATATAACTTAGTATAGCCACCATTGCAAAGACCCAGAATACGGGCACGGCATTGCAAGCACAAATTAGACCTTCCACGTTCCGCTTTGAGTTGCGCTTGACCAAGCGTTATTCGAATTTCCAACAAGACGCTCGCTCTAGTGACGTGCAGTTGCCGCATATCGTTATCGATACCATACGATTCGTATATATCGAGTCTTGAATGCTACTCACGCGATACCGTAAACTGTCTCTAATTGAATACACTGCGATATTTACAGTGTCGGTTTTTTAGTTTTAAGATTGTTATTTCAAATTTAAGGCTGTGCTTCTATTTGTGTTTTTAATTTTAATAGGTGATCAATAAGTATTCATTAGTATTTATGATAAACAATCATAGATGTATTAAAACAATAGAATAAATATTACATTGGGACTAAATCTCGCAATTCATGAAGACGATATCATATTGAAATTGGGAACCGTCGTCTTTAAAGCGGAGAGTGGAATATCGTAACACCAGGTTCTCTATACCGATTCCGAACAAAAGCAGAATATGCGCAAAGACAACGAAAAATAAAGGCCGTATCGACAAAAAAGAGGAAAAAGACAAAATTTGCAGCTCACAAGAGGGAGCCCTCTTGAAGAGCGGCAGTACGCGAGAATGACTCGCGCCCCCGCCGCGTCGCGCCCTCCACCGCCGCCGCGCGGTCGCGACGCGTGTCAGTGATGGAGACTTATGCAGCTTAATTTTTTGTCGACATCGATATTTTTTCCTTTTTAATTACTTATCGTATACAAATGTAAAGATCTAAATAAATAAATACCCAGTACCCAGTTTTAAAATTATTATATAGTTCTCGTATTGATACTGTTTCTATTTTATGTAGCTACAACGGGCACTTGAAAAATAAATATTGCGCGCAGGTGGTCGTAGCCAGTTTTTATAACGTCTCCATTCCTCGAGCGACTGATGGAGTTGGGTTCGCGTCGTCGCGTCGTCAAACAAAGGAGTGTTTTTGTCACGCGGCGCCACCCTCCCGCCGCGAGTCGTGTCCGTGGCGACGAACGGCCGCGGGCGTCGGGCCGGCCGCGGATCGATATCGCTCGAGATCTCGGCCTACGCGCCCGCTTCGCCGGCCATTTGCCTACCTCGACGCCTCGGGCTCGTGTGTACATAACCCGCCACCCACCACCCAGGACCGATACACCCCCGCAGATTACCGCCTACAAAGCAAACTTCATTGGTACGTGCATGCAATATGCGCAAGGAGCGAGCCGAATTGCGCCTCAGACTCTCCGCCCGGCAGATTGCCTTGATATCCGACCCGGCTCCGTATTTAGCACGGACTATTCGAGTCCATTGCACATCGAATCTTAGCCGAGAGTCTAGAACGCAATTCTAGTACATATGAGACAGCTACAATCACGTTAATTACTCAAGCGTAGAATCTCTCTTGCAAGTAGAAACCGAATAACTGAAATAAACTTAGATGCCTCACAAGGTTTATCTTGTATTATATGAATTTAGTATATAGAGATATTCAGTATGAATTTACAGTTATTCAATCAGATTCAATATTTGCAATATTCATACACATAATATACATTCACACATGTTTCATGCAAAACATACATTTTCTTTTTTAATTTATATTATTTATTTACAAAATAGTTTTTCTTGAACTCACAACATTCCCAATATATCTATATTCCTTAATATTACTGAATTATGTTTTAAAAAGTATCAAAGACTTATATAAAATAAATAATAATACTCACATTCTTATATGTAACGCTGAACTGCAAATGGCTAGAAAACTGCCGTAGTATGCATTAGGAGACGCAAACTAATCTGACGCTGCACAACGTATAGAAATGCTCGTGAATTCCAATTGAAAAGCTTGGGAGGGTCGTAAATCGGCCAAGTGCAGTCCTCTGTCCTCCGCCTCGACGAAAGAGGGAAAGTTCACATTTGCATATTGGCCTCCGTCGCCAGCCAACTCAAACAAACTTCGCGCAGTCGTTGAGTCAACTACGGGTAACTTTTAATTTACTTCACAATATTCATTTTGTATATTACTTTTAAATAGTGTAAGTTGCCAAATATTTATTTTGTATAATAATCTAAGAAGGAGGAGGAGGAGGAAGAGGAGGAGGTATTGACAGCACGACATTTTACAATGTGTTTAGTCTTAACATATAAAAAAACCCATGAATACTTTACAAAATTTAAATCATAGGGACGCTATCAATTGTCATAGCTCGCAATAACTTGCCATAAGAATCATTTAACATAAACCAAGCGCTATTTCATAATAAACTGACGCGAAAAACAAACAATAAAGATCTGAATGAAATGAGTACGAGTGTTGAATGTGAATGGACTTCAAGGCGCCGGCAGTCGGTCGAGCGAGCGCCTTCGGGAATATTTTAGCGTATTTCAATAAAGGCGCGACATCTTTAATCTAGGCGGGATCGGGTAGGGGCATAAATCTTGCAGGTCCGGGCGAGTTTTGAATCATTTAGCGCGGTGCGGCTTGAGCCCTGCGCGACTTCCGTCCGGCACGTGTCTCCCGCCCCCCGCGAGCCCCCGCCGCACCCCGCGCGGCCTTTGCCACCCGCTACCAGCGCGTCTGTCTTACTGAGACAAAGGGGCGATAGGAATGTGCATGTTGTACTATCGATAAGACAGCATTTAAATAGTATTAATAATTATTATTATTTTTAAACAATTTTTTGTTGGATATTTGTTATATAGGTAGTATAGATGTATATTTACTTTACAAATAGTATAGGTGTATATTTATTATGTAATATTTATAAAATACAGATAAACTGTAATAATAAATATTTAATATCATATATGAATCATATGTTTTATAATATATATATATTATATTCATACGGAAACTATATATAATAATTAAAATTAAAATATTTCTAACTAACGAGTACTATAATTAGAATTACAATAACATCACGCTAGAATTAAAAATACTGTGTGCTGTGTAAGCTTAGTTCAATAACATGTTGTATATTTACTAAACTAATACACAAAAGAAAAACGTGCCAAAAAATCCAACTATCGATATCAAGATCCAATACGTTCAAGCTCTAGTATACGAAGTCCGAGCCGCCTCTAATTTGAATTCACGGAGACCCCGCGACGCGTCCGCCGCGTCAGCCGCGCCCGACTTAATGAATCGCGAGGGGGGTGAGCGGGCGCCCGCTGGGGGGTCGCCGGCGGTCGCCAGGGGGTGATCGGACGGCCACCGCATCCTCCGTGCGGATAAGTGACGCCCGTGTTGCTCCGTAGGTATATAGCTGCTCCTTATGTACAGCGGCACATAGCCGGCCTGTACCTACCGCCCGAGTACGTAAGGCTCGCCAAATTTATGTTCCGCACATGTCTAGAGACCGCGGCGTACCTTTAGAGGGATTTTGCGTGTGTACACACAAACAGGGGCCGTCGAAGATATTCGAGATGGAATTTCGTGTGGACCTTTATTGATGGGTTGCCAAGGCGCTTTATCAGTGTAACTGTTTCTGATCTAACGTTGAGTATTTCTTAGTATTACGTATTAATTGCTCTTTGTAATACAGATAATGAATATTTTGGTGACACACTTTACGATCATCTGAACTATATTATCTGTAAGCTTGATCCATTGTAGTAAAATAGTATTTTTATTTAAATATTTGAATAAGGCTCAGTTAGTAAACGAAAAAAAAACAGTCCTAGAATATGAAAAAATAAACAGTTCTGAAACATAAATAAAACTCGTCTATCAATTTATAAATATTCATTACATCTCTATAACCCTATCATATCGTTCTGAACGAATTCCCGTTGACTGTAAACAAAAACTTTCTAATGGGCAATTATGTAAATGGGAGATCGCTGCAAACAATCAAAACGCAGTAAATTATTCAAGCGCTTCGAATTTGCTTGAGGCTATCTTAGTATAATTTTTTGGGCAAACTTAACAATATATACTATATAATATATACTATATAATATATACTATATAATATATACTAAATATAGTAATAAAATGATAGTTATGGTTAGTTATAGCTGTTTTAGAGATTGTGTGATCTGTGTGATAGAACATCACTGGTTCTGAATTAGATTTTTTTTAAAAAGAAACTTATTTTTAAACGCCTTTCGAACCCACAACCATCCTCGTATGTAAATTATACATTTTGTGGAATAATATGGTATGTAGTTATATATAGATTGCAGTTGTAGGCTCAAATCTCACTCTAAATAAAAATAAAAATAATTGCAGTTTTAGTTACAATATGCACTGTAAGCGTCTTTAAAATGGCAAAATATAAATAAACTTATCCAAATTTTTATCGCATATATTTCTGATAATATTCAAAAAACCAATCAAACAAAAATAAAAAACGGTTTTCGAGCAGCGCCGGTTCAAATTCCGCTTCGTTCAAAATTTTTATACATTTTCGAAATATATGTTTTACAATTTCTTAAGTGTGTAAATAACACTTTAAAATAAACAATAATACTTTCTTACACACACACACACACATTACAAATATACAATGTTCTCAATCAAAAACATTCAGTATTAATTGCAACAAAAATAAAGACACAATAAGAAAAACAAAAATATCCCAAACAATATGCGTCTAAACACATTGTGAGCGAATTTTTTGCTAAACTAATCGTTCCCCCTAACACTGTACCACGGTCGGGGTCCTCGCAGTCGTGGGAGCTCGCCATTATTCTCGATAATCACGTGATATCGATTGACGAAGTGCGTGCAGCCCTAATTTGGTTTCTCGTGGAATTATCGGTAGGTAGCTATAGATATACTTATGTACGTACGAGTATAGGTCGCGTTTCGATTTCTTTGCTTCTTCTTTCTTTTACACACGCCTGAGTGGGACTTATTACACATTGAGTGTGTATAGTAAATATGTTATTAGTACTGAGATCGATCTTTGATTCGACATCGCGAATTTTTACACATTACAAATGAAACTTACGATTAATCCGGTTGAAATAGTTTCGTTTAGAATATTGAGTTTATAGGGTGATAAAATAATTATTATTGAATGTAATAAAGATAAGGAAAAACATTTTTCAAAAACGTATAATAATTTGAACGCAGCGGGATTCGAACCCGCGCCTATTGGAACCCATCCAACCACGGGTACAAATGCCGCTGCGTTCAATTTTTTATACGTTTCCTAAAAAGCTTTTTCTATTCCCTAAGTGTGTATATTAAAAAAATTAAGGAAGCAGGTAAATTTTGTACTTGCAGTTTTGCTAGTTATCGCATTAGTTAAAAACTCTTAAAATTAGTTTTAAATATATGAAACATAGATAATAAGAAGATGATTGAAAGTTTATTTTGTGTTTAGAGTTCAATTTATATTTGTTATATACTGTTTTGGCTTTGGATAGCATTAGAGGTCAATTTGTTAAATCAATCAATATTACAACTAGAAAGATTCTCAAAATATAAGTCTATATGAGCGTTTGATAGCGACATACGTAAGATAGAATCAAAAGATAAAAAACAGTGAATTGTGTTTTTATTTACGATTATCCCGCATAACAAAACTTAACGGAACTTAACGGAGCGGTTTGTCTCACCAGAGCGAAGAAAAAAAAAATTTCAACATAACCATTAATCCGAGCGGGAATCGAATCCACAACCAATCGCGTATCCATTTAACAGACGCAGTACCGCTGCGCCACACTAGCCCCTTAAACACTTAATTGAAAAGCTAATATTACAATATAATATATAATTTATATTTGAAACTTTGCATTGAAAGAAAGCTGTATACTCATTTTCGCTTTATATGCGTTCTAGTTTAAAAGATCTCACAATGCAATTTAACAACGTAAATTATATAATTCCTTTTCACGATAGGAAGTGGACAAGTACGGATGTGTGTGGTATATTCTATTTGTCAAAGCGATATTGGGGTCAACCAAGCCGTGCATTTAACTGTATATAAGCTTCAAATTAGCTGCACTTTTGCAATGAGAAAAATGAAAAAATAAAAATTACTGTAGAACTTTTCGGGCTTTGTGCGTTTAAGCTTCAGCCTCTGCTTTATTCTGTGACGTCTTTATTATTTAGTTAATTATAATATCTAATATAAAATGGTCTTGCCTTTTTTGCATATAAATTCATTTAAATATCATATTATGTATATTGTGGCGTTGAGTTACGGCAATCAACACGCATAGTTTCGAATTTGGTTTATTCATTTAAATGTATATTCATATATATATTTTCTCATTGCATACAATATACATTTGTTTTAAATTATAACTCAAAGTGGGGAACGGAGTGTCTTGTCACTAAGTTCTATCTGACTTCCCTGCTGGTGGTGTATTTTTATCAGTCACTCTAATTTATAAATGTTTCACTGTGAATAATTGAGTTAAAAATGAAATGAATCTGATTTGATAAAATTTTCATACCAAGTTAGTTTGATACAAATAAATAATACTATATTAACGATTATATTTAAATTATGTTCATTTCTCTGCCCTGGTTAGATAAAGTACGGCGCTAAGTTCCGCCACTCTGTCTCGAATTCGGACGAAATGTGTCCCCACTTCTCTTGTTGCTGGAGTGTCTTGAAACTGTATGAAGCTGCAAAAATAATTCCTTTAAAAAATACTAAATGAAATCGCGTAAGCTATTGTTGTATTTTTGAAGTGAAAGCACTTAAAAGAGGGAAACCAATTCTTTCTAACTTAACCCGTCCCGCGTACACGTCACCGTACAAAAATCTTAAGTCGTCAAACATAATTCATAAGTCCCTCATAAAACGAAACAGCCCCGGTCCGGATGTCTCGTAACGCAACGAGGGCCAACAGGTGGTATCATTAAGATATATTTTATAGCGCCCCGCAAGCTGGGAACGTCAGCAAACTTTTGGGAAAGCTGCCGCCTAGCTTCATATTGATAACTTCGGACTCTGTTATGATTTTACAGTTTTAATTGAGTATTAAATGTTTTGAATTAACTTTGTGTTTTTATTATGTATCTTTTTATATAAATACAAAAACGTGTAGGAAAATATTTTGACCCGTTGATAGTTTTTTAGAAAATCACACAACATTATATGAATAAGAAGTCCAGAAGAAGTTAATACATTTCATAATATAACAAACCAGCTTCGCGGCTTTACCCGCATTACCACCCGGTCCTAGAGAACCTAATGACACTTTCCGCCAGAAATCAAGACATTGTATGTTGAATGGTGCCAGAGCGGAAAATAGAAAATATTTTGAATATAATCAGTTCTCCAAGAGGTAATCGAACCCATGACCAATCGCGTTACATACAGACGTCCCACTGGCCTTTTTTGTATCTATATTTTAAATTACAAATACATATACCATATGTTTGACATACTTTTGTATAGAGTGACATACACGTTGCTAAGGCAACGCGTATGGTATGTTTCAACGGGTCTATTGGTTAAAAAAAAATAGAGAATTTTTTTTTATTTACAACAATTTAATTATACTGTGAGCTCTAATTCAATTCCGTATGGATTCGGTAATATTTGAGTTAGGTATAGTATATATTGGCTATACATATTGGTTTCCACCATGACACATGCTATCACTGGAAGAGCGGAGAGAGAAAAGCACTAGATTATTTCTAATAACCCATTTAATATGTAAAGATGTGGTTAGAAAACATTTTTGTTAGAGAAATAATTCAAATTATTATTAAATATATTTATTTATAGTTGAATATTAAAAAAAGACATGAACGTTACCAAAAAAATTGAATTAGCGATCCAACAAATACTATCAAGTATATGGGTATGGGCGAATTCTGTAAAGCAATATAATAAAGTGCGTACAAATGTAAAAAAACAATGCACACACAACACAACAGTGTCGAGTTCCTTAATAATACAAAAAAAAATTAAATTACAGTACCAATTTTAAATCAAATTAGCAATACAATTCTTAAAATCTGTTAAATATAAAGCTAGTACTTTTTATTTAACTTGACAAAAAGGTATTGAAAATCTTCTGTGTAATTTCTTCGCAGATGCGGCCGGCATCGCAATGAGGGAGAGAGGTGCCTCGCGGGAGGGCTACGTGCCTCCCAGCTGCGCGCGCGCTGTTGTAGGGATGCATCATTAATCGATGATTTCCTCAAAAGGCTATAAAAATTATCATTTTATGACATCATATATATTGTTAAAGTTCATTCGGCGAACGAATACACAACAACAAAGAAAGCCAATACTTTTTTGTAATAATTGATTTCAAATATAAAAAGAAATAAATATTAGAAACACTGTCATTTGTTTGACATACGCTTAAGTATGTAGTGGCATATACGTTGCTAAGACAACGCGTACTTTACGGGTCTATATATGTGTTTATGTTCTTAAAGAAATTTATCAATATAATTGATGTTAAATCATAAATTCCATATGATGTAACTCTCGTTTCAAATATAAAAATCCAAAAATCAATAGCGCTAACTAACGATTCAATTAACAAAAAAAAACAAAAGAGAAACCAGAATCGAATCATATTATATACATACATATAATATGGTTCGATTCTTATATGTAACTAAGAAGCAAGAAAATATTCCAATCGCCACCCGCGTTTTCACCGCGACGCGACGCGCCGCGGTCGCTATCGCCTGTCGAGTATCGCGTGATACTCCCCGGCGGCCGTGATAAAATCTCGCGAACGTGCGTGACCGCATCCTGTTCCCTATTACCCGCGTCCCCCTCCCCACCTGCTGTCCCCCCTCACCGTTCACGCTATAGCGACATTGCATGCTCACGCGCATCGCATTGCTTCCGCTCGCGACGTCGCTTACCGCAAGCCCCCTGAGGTTTAACGTTACATTAACACTCGAATGAATAACAATTTGGGCTTTAGTATTTGTATTTAATATTTTTAATTAGTTCTGTATCAATAAACTATTAGTCAATCCATACTAATATTATAAATGCGAGAGTAATGCTCTGTCGGTCTGTCTGTGTCTGTCGGCCTCTGAAAATACGAAACAGCTATAGTTCACGCGGGCGGAAGAAAGAAAGCGTCGCTAGTAATAAAATAATTTAAAAAGTTTGAAGTTAATGCTTTATAAGTAACTTGTTTTTCCAAGTTTGTGGAAATCTAATGTAGCAATAATATATTCTCCAGTTTGATTTGTCCTAAATAGGTAAGAATAAAAGGAGAATGACAAGTTACTAAGATTTTACTGCCTACCCATCTAAATGAAGGTGACGTGTTGAGCCGATATTGAAACCTTAAAACTACCTGTAATGTTGTAAATAACATGTGCTTGGCCTTCATGGCTCAGTGGATGAGTGCCTGACCGCAAACGCCATTGGTTATAGGTTCGTTTGCCACTCGGAGAAATGATTATATTTAAATTATATTTGTATATCTCCGCTCTCTTAAGACAAACAAAACATTTTTAGAAAACTCTACACCTAAAAAGGGTTTCGCTTCATTCAAATTTTAATATGTTTAGTAAATCTTTTTTAATATAAATGTGTTCATAGGAAGAATTAAGACTCTACAAAGCCCTTCATTAACATAAGCGATTGTTTCCTTTTAAAAGTAGTATATATATATGTCTTAAATCGAAGGAAAAGCAACATACGGCTTGGTTGAAAAAACAATATAGCACCTGTGAACACTCTTTAATTTTGTTTGTAGTGATCCTATATATATCGACCGTGAGAGGATAGAGTTCGCGCATAACGGTTTTATCAAGGTTCTTTGATATTATTTGATTTGTTATTCTTATTACATAATAGACTGGTGATAATGAGCTGTAATGTTATTTTTTTAGAAAACATATAAACAAATATAAACGCAGCGGGATTCGAACCTGCGCCACTAGCAAATCGTCCGAGCGCTCTGAACGCAAAGCCATGTGTTGAAAACAATTTTTATACATTTTCTAAACATGTGTCAACATCAAATTCCTAAATTAGTGAATAACACTTTAAAAATGTTAATACACGATAAATTGGTCCGATGCCTGTTGGATAGTAAAGGCTCATAACTGTGGTTGCTTATTCTAATATATTTATATAGCAAAAAGCCGATTTACAGCATCTGGACGGCAGCGAGATTGAGGGAGAGGAGCCTAACTCGACACCATGGTATTGAGATAAGTAGAATTGAACAAACATCCATTACCAACTGTAAAACCAAACCAAATGTCAAACAAAAACCACCGCAAATATTCCAAATTAAATTAATTTTTCCAACTCTATTTAAATAAGACATATTTAGAAAACGTATAAAAATTTGAACGCAGTGGGATTTGAACCCGCGCCTCTTGAAAACCGTTCAAGAGGCGCGGGTTCAATCCCGCTGCGTTCAAATTTTTATACGTTTTCTAAATATGTCTTTTTCAATTTCCTAAGTGTGGGAATAACACTTTAAAAAATGTTAACAAAATATCTATTTAAAGAAATTATATTAAAATACAGAAACACAGTAAAACGCTTAAAATTGTGTTTTGTTATTCCACCTGACTCGATAAGGACATCAAGGTTCATATAATGAATAATTGCATTGTATCAGGTTCGATTCCTGATACAATGCAATTATTATAGTAGTATTATATAGTAAGCGCATTCTAAGACGAACGGACGCAAGCTAGCTACGATAGACGTAACACAACGGATTTTTAGGTAATAATTGATAGTAGACGCGGCGAGCGACGCGGGCCAAATCTTATTGGCTGCCCGACTGTGACCTGCGCGAAATTTTCGGAAAGCCTACATATGTCCGGTGTGTAAAATTTTCAACTAAAACGAAGCCCAATAAGTAGGTCAAATAGTGTTGCGAGATTCACACATTGATAGATTGACTGGTTGATATGTAAATGAGTTAATAAACGCGTGTTGAAAATAATATAAATTCATTTGGCTACTTTTTAATACATAAGTTTTATTATGTATTTTATTTATAGATTTATACATTTAGAAGTGCATTTAAATGATTAAAATTTTCAGACAAATAGAATAATAATAATACCTTAATTGTGTATAAAAGTATAATATATACAATTTACAATATAATTAGATACCGAAATCGATGTAAAATGGCGGCATTATCACTAATAGCGATTTCTTACAGGCAACCTATATAAAATCATTACCTATATAAAATTCATTCAATCATTCAGGCCATCGTGGCGCAGTGGGACTAACTGTAAATGCGATAAATAGAGGGTTCTATTCCCACTCGGGATAATAAAGATATTTTGATGTTTTTTAATTTTTTGCAACGATACCTAAGACAAAGGGCGGTGTTGAGTTCCGCCACGCAACACGCAATGTCTCGATTTCGAGCGGAAAGTTGAGAACGGAGTATCGTGACACTAGGTTCTCTCTGACTACCCGGCTAGGCGGTTTTCCGAGCGTGAAGCATTCAATCCATACTTAATATAATATTATAAATGTGAAAGTAAATAAGTCTGTCTGTAGTCGTCAAACGGCTGAAGCGATTGGAATGATTATACATAGAGATACTTGAGGGTTTTGGGATGAATATTGGCTACTTTTTTCTCTCCCTTTTTAGTTTTTCCAGAAATTTCATTGTTTAACTAAAAGGCCGCCGAAAATACTAGATAGCTATAGTTTACAGGGACGAAGCCGCGAGAGGATTACTAGTCATTATATAAATAAATATAATCTAACAACTTAAGCTCTATACAGTAGTACATACGTGCAAGATTTTACGCATAAATTTTAAGTATATATTGCCCTTTCTATACATTACGCCCGTTTTTTCCACGTAGAAGGGAGATAAAAGTAGCCCCATTATTAGCGGTTGCAGCTGCGAATTACTCGCAATGGACGCGTTCCGATGAGTTCAGATCAGGTAATCTTTTGAAAGGTAGCGATAAATACGTAATGGGGAACTGTGGAACAAAAGTCCCGTTAGATTCGGAAAGCTCAGCGAAAGAACTTAACTAGGGAGCGAAATTGCAATTTTTTATAAAAGTATCGAAAAAGTATTCTTGAATATCGTCTTTATTGGAGGAGATGTGAGGTTTACTCGGTGGTTATGACTTCGATTCTTGATTGATGAAAACGTTTTGAATCGTTTTCCTTTTTGATTTAATTATAACAAGTAAATGATAAAGTAAACTACTTTATCCATATATGTATTTCAGTATACCATAAATATTCGTAGCATAATAACTGCTTACAAATTTAATATCATAATTACCAATGTCATAAATTCAAATATGACATTGAACTTCGCCACGTAATATCTAAAATTGGGCAGAAAGCGGAGAATGACAATCTACATATATATAAAAATCTTCTGTTACGGAATATCTGACTAACAACGCACAGCCAAAAGACCTGGACGGTAGAAACTGAAATTTGACATATACTTACTTTGGGCAGTGTTGGGGGAGAGTTTTTTTGGTAATTGAATGGATATAAAAAACGGGTTGAGTGTTCGTATGACTCGTAGCGCCTCTTGGAAACCGTCCAAACGCTCTGACAGCTAAGCCATGCGTTCTTCATCACAAGACCGTCAAGTATCTCTATAGAAAATTTCATCTTTATCGGTTCAGCGATTTGACCGTGATGACATCACGGACAGAGAGAGCCACTTTCGATTTTGTTATATTGGTATAGATTGATTTAGAATATATAATAGTGAAGATTACTGTAGGTATCTCTTACTACTATTTTTATTATTTTATAGGTTACTTAACTTATAGGCATTGTTGTGCAATAAATATTTTGAATTTGAATGTACCGTTATTTTTACATTGTGCCGCGCCGGACCGTGCGACTACTGAGTGCGTAAAATTGTTAAATTACCCAAATATTTTCATTTTGCGATATCTTCTAAGATATTTGCTTAAGCTATTTAGAGTTAAAAGCACAAATATTCTATAATAAATGGCCATTCTAACAAACATATTTATTTAGATAAAGTTTAATACCACATTTGATAAATAAGCTTCGCAAATATCCATTCTTCGTATTCAAAGATTTTCGTAGTAAAAGGAGTTATTGGAGCTATCCATCATAGAGAGGTGTGTGCTGTTGAAGACTTTTTTAAGATTTTATTTTTTAATACTGTAATACATTTTTTTTATTCTATCATAAATAGTCTATCGTATGCGATGAAAGAAATTTTATACACTTTGGGTTACAATATTGAAGTTTTCGTAGTGATTCGTAATTGTTTCTGAAAATAAAAATACTTACGTTTTCAGAGAAAATGTAGCTTTCTAACGGTGAAAGAATTTTTAAAATCGGTCTAGTATTTTTGAGTTAAATCCAAGCAAACAAACAAACAAACAAAAGAAACAAACAAATCTTTCTTCTTTATAATATTAGTATAGATAAATAATTATAAGTATTGAAAATTCAACAATTACTTACTCAGATCCGCTGTTAGTTTGTACAAAGTATTATGCCACAAACAGATTAACTTGCAAAACTAACTGTATTTTACAATATTTTTAACATACAACCACTTGGAAAAAGAAAAAGGTTTGTAAGCTTCACGCTTTTTCCCGCATAACTATTTTAGTCACAGAGAACCTAGAGTCTAGACACTCCGTTATGCACTTCCCACCCGAAATCAAGACATGATGTGTTGAGCGCTTTGTATAGAAAGAAACCAGAGCGAAAAAATGAAAATAAATTCAAGTATAATCATTTAAAAATACCTGCGAGCGGGGATTGAACCCACAACCAATTGCGTTTGCAGACAGACGCTGTTCCGCTGCCCCACCAAGGTCTCAAACAATAACAAATACTTATATATAAAAAAAACAACGGGTCTCGCTAGCTACCTAGCTAGTATAGTATAAAAACTGCCGGTTTTTATACTACACGCAAAACTGTTAAAAACACTCTTGACACGGTGCATGTAGCAATATTTTCTCTCCAGGTCGCCCTCACACCCACGGAGGAGGGTTAATTAGTCGCGAGCGGTCCTCTCCTCTCCTCTCCATCCAACTTGCCTTCTTTATTTGCCCACTTGATACAAATGTGGGGATTTCGACCAAGCGATAATAAAATACGGATGTTGCGTTTTAAGCGCGGTCATTGATGATAGTACTAAAATCTAGCTGGCGCGCCCAATGTGACTTTTCCTTCGTTGATATGCCAAAGCTTTGTTCAATGCTTCAACTTTACTATTCTATATGCATAGATATTAATTGTTATACAATAAAGTATAAGTATAAATATAATAAACATGTTACTGATCGTTGTCTGTACATGGAAAATATACGAAAAAAAAACAATTATTGGATGCAATTATCCAATGTAGTAGATTAAAATAAAATTATTTTTATATCAATAATAAAATAACAAAAAGCAATTAAGAATATGTGAGGCGCTAAGTTGTGTTCAACAGCTAGCAGTTGTATTGGCAGTATATTTATTCATTGGAATAAGAAAAAATGTAAAATAATTCAATTTAGCTTACAGTGCAAGCTTAATCAGAGCGAGCGAGTATTTAGACGAAAGTAATTCGTTACTTAAAATTAATTTTATAAACGTATAACTGAAATGTACGCATGGACAGACGAAATAAGCTACTTGTATCATAATGTGAATGAGTTGAATGTTCTTTTATTTAAATTATTATAAATAAAAAGAGACTAATTTGACTTATAATTTTATTTGCATAAACTAAAATCATTACCTAAAACCAGTACAAGCGAGCTCTTTCACTTGTTCTTACATCAATATTGCAACTAATATACAAATATAGAGTAAAAGAAGGTTTTCATCAGGCGTATTTTAAGTAAATTTTATTATTTCCAAATAGGTGAACACGCGCGATATAAAAGTTTCAATATTTTTTTTAAATAAAACGTTTCACGATATATCGTTCAGTTCTGGTATAAGCCCTGGCAATACAAGAAAAGTAATTGGTGTCCAAATTTTTCCTTTTGATCCCCATACAATAATTTTTATTGAATATTCACCGAGCGTCGAATATGTTGAAGTTTTAATAAAAATCCACCTACAAGTGTCCATCAAAAAAATCGCAAACATTTTGGCCACGATTTTATTGAGAATAATCTGCAATGTATGAAATGTAGATATATAATGCTTTGTATTGTTATATTATTTATAACTAATGTAAAAATGACCACTTATTTGAATATACACTAATTATCTCCTGTAACTTCGTTTGCATTGACTGTACAACTCTTGTCATACTTTATTTATATCTATCTTCCGTAATTCCGGCTTTGAATCGTTAAATACCATACCGATATATAAAATACCGTTTTTTCACATCCCCATAGGAATTTCGGAAAATCCTCTCTTAGCGAAACACACTCTTATAAAACGTATAAAAATTTGAACGTAGCGTTCACGAACTTGCGCCTCTTGGAAACGGTCCGAGCGCACTCCGCGCTGAGCCATACGTTTTACAGCCGACTACATCGAAATTATGATAAGCTTATTACAATTTATTTTTGTTGTTTTGAGAGATTTTATTTGTTGAGAGATTTTAAGTAATTTCTGCTACCCTTAGATTATTTCTATAAACAATCGTTGAGCAAGAATGTTCAATATTGAAAGTAAGGAAGAATGTTAAATATTTTTCTTAGTATACCTCCACATTCCTTACGACCTGGTCTTTATCAGTATTCTACGGCCCGTAGTTTGCCGTACTGATTTTCCAAACATCAAAAAACCAAAAGAAAACCGCGTCACTCCAATAAAAAAAACTTAAGGTTTAAATTCAAAGTAGAAGTGTTATGAATAACATAATTAGTGACAGTGAACTAAGAATTAAGACACAAAACTGCATCGGGATTGATGGTACTCGAATTTTTTTTCTGACATTGCCACAGTACATTCCGTTTGTGAATTTGAGATATATTTTCCATAAATGATAGTTATTTTAATGGATTATTTCACGATTGAATTTGTCTATTACGTAACAAAACACTGTGAAATAAACCTATATCTATGTAAGTCTATTTTAAGTAATAATTTTTAGATAATTTTCATTTATTTTAACTTTTCCGAAATTATACAAAAAAATATAGAACAATTTGCATTGTACTGTATATTTAATATGTAAAATAGCTATTCAATAAATCTCAAAGTCATTCTATTAACGTCAAGAGTAACCATTACTAGTTACAATCAAATTAAAAGGATTAGTCTCGAAGCAAAACCCTGCTTTCAAAGATCAAACAACAAGCGACATATACTGCTATTGCTGTAGAAGTTGTTAATCAAACTGCAGCGACCTGTAAATTAGTAGCTACCGGGTAAAAGCATAGCTTGCAATTACTAGTCTCGGGAAGTCCCCGCGGGGTCAGTCGGGGAGTCCCCGCACTAATGAAGGCGAATCTTCAAAGGGGTCCAAGGCCCGTCTGTCCAGCCCGCGGCGCTCTTGAATCTTTAAAGGGGTCGACGGGAGGGTTACAAGAAATGATGTTATTTGACTCATAGCGAGTGTAGAGCATCGTTGTTTGTGTCTCCGAACAATTTATAAGTTCGGATATCTGCGAGGATAAAGATTTAATCTTTAGAAATATTTTTTCATGTGTTTTAAATATAATAGTTGTATAAAATTGGGACGTGTGCCGTAGGTTTCGCTATTGACCCTAATTGCGCATGCTATTTGTTTTATTTTTCAGCTTCACGCTTTTTTCAACATAGCATAAAAGTCAGAGAGAATTTGGTCCAGTCAAGACGCTTTTATTACTTGCCACTCGAACCCCCCCAGGGCGGAGAAATGAAAATAATTTACATATAATCAGTTCAGTTCATTAATTAGAGCGCTTCGAACGTGCCAGTAGAGCCCAAGTCACTTCGCCAATGTCACGCTGTATAGAGGACACACGAAAGAGATTGACACTTTGATCGATTGCATGTTAAAAAATAGATCCAGTAACAATGTGGAGACCTTCACCTATAACAAAATACATATTTACAACAGATAATACATGACATTAAAGGTTAGTAATGAATAATATAAGGGGTTAGATTATAATTTGATTTTGTTATACCTAACATATTTACATAAAGGCCTAAACACAAACATTAACAAACATTGCACATTTAGGGTATACATATAATCATTACCCCGAAATGAAATCGAACCCACAAGCATCGCGTATACGGTCACACGTTGTCACACTGCGCCACGATGACATCGTTTAAGATTCTTATATATAATTTTGTTTTTTCTATTATTTTTTGTATGTATTATTGCGATTATAATTAGAAGAATTGTAAGTGTAGTTGTGAAGAATAAATATTACATATTAATAAAGAACATTGAATGGTAACAAAACAAAAAATACTTCTTATTTAGGTACAAAAACAAAAAAATAACATTAATATTAAAAATACGTTATGAAATAAAACTGGCAAAGATGTGCAAAAGCGTTATATATTTTCATAATAATATATGAATAGAAAATACATTAAATTAATTAAATAAATATTACACAAATTACAGCACACAAATGTCACTGTCAAAAAAGTGTCAAGTGTCAGTGCTGCCATACGCTTGTGTGTAAATTGAGAAACACGCTGCTTAGCCAAAGTGTATTTTACGCATCATGGGCAATAAACATTTACAAAAAAAAAATCATAATTACAAAACATTATTCATAATTGCCAATGAAGTCGCAGTAGTAATAAAATTAGAGAAAATCGGTTGTCAGCATCAGCTGTCCCGAGGCAACGGGAGGGTTTGATTGGCGTGCCTAAGATGTGTCTGTCTCTAGTATTGCTGTACGAGATAGTTCGCTGTACCTGCAGTCCTTTAGCGATTCGGAGAACTTGAGAAATGGCCGGTGGGAGGGTCGGAGGGTGGGTAAGAGTTGGGAGGTGAGGGGAGAGGTCCACAGCTGACGTTGGTTGTCGGGCTAATATCCTACAAAACGTGTTGGCTACAGGTATATAGAGACTGTTTGTATGGTTTTCGAAATTTATATATGTATGTAGATTTGTGTGTACGTCTATATAAAGTTTTGTACACGTCTGTGTATAAAAAATAATAGTGCTTAATATGAAGATAATATTATATTTTTATGTAAAATAAATGTCAAATTTCAATTCAAAATCAGTTATTTTTTTTGCCAGCTTTTGGTAGCGTCGGTTCAATTCGGTATTAATATGTGGTTATGGGTATTTACTATTTGCATATATATTTAAACATTTTTTAAAGTGTTAATCGCACGCTTAGGAAATAGAAAAAGACATATTTAGAAAACGTATAAGAATTTGAATGATCTTATAAGTTTTCTAAATATGTCTTTTATTTGCATATAATTTAATAAAATATTTTAAATAACTATTAATAAAATATTTTTTTTATTTGTTTACACCTAAAAATAGACTTGTGATTTTTACCTATACATAAACGCAACTATTCCATTTTCAATAAGTTGGTAAGATTACAAAAAGGTAAAATATTGTGTATAACTAAGCCTTTTGTATATTAACAATTAAATTTGAAACCTTTTAGCTCGTATCAAATATCAATATTATTGAAGAATTGATTATACCTTAGGCCTTTGAGTAACAAATTTTCATCATATATAGAAGTTATGTGACAATTTAGTAATGATTTCTTTAGAATATATGGTATTTACTTTTTTATTCAATATATTTTATAAAATAATAATGTGAATAGTTTCTATATATGTTTTGTTAGGTACGGAATTCACAAAAAAAGACCTTTTTTCAGCTTTTATTGAATGGCAGAACTCAACGCCGCTCTTTGTCTTATCTTTAATATTAAAACATTGGTTATATGTACCCAGTGAAGATCGAACCCACAACCATTGCGTTTACAGCAGACGTTCCCCCATTATGCCACGATGGCCTCGTATGTGAAAATAATATATTACTTTATTAGATTTTAAATAATATAAACACTTTAAATTTAAATATAAAATCACCATTTAAATAAACTAAATGTAAACTAAGTATAATTGGTTGAATGAACGAGGGGACGACATTTCTAGTTTGTCGTTACAGGAGCGGCTTTCGGGACGCAGGAGCCTCCGGGCAGAGCCGCTTTTGCCGAATGACGACAACGACTCGATAAACTTTATTATTTGCTTTTTGCAAAACAATTTTAGCAAGTTCTACCATGTTTTTCTTATTGTGGAGGATTTTTTAATTTTACACCAATTGTAGAGCTTGTAGCTGTGTAGAGCTTAATAGTTTTTATACATTTCTCTTTTACTTATTTATACCACTTCAAAGAATAATAAAGAATAAATTGGTACATTACTATTACTATTTATATAATCAATTTCTATTTTTTACATTGAATAAAATGAGTAAATATATTAATATATTTATAAATAAAGACATTAAAAAAAATAATACAAACAAGCAGTGAATATTACAACAGACCATTCCAATCCTAGCACTAATATACTAAACAATAACAATTAGTATGAAAATGAAAAAAAAATAGAAAAAATTAGCACCTCTAAACAAAAAAAAAGTTTGAGGTCATCCAGAACAGTGGTCTTATAACAACCTAAAAGTGTATAAGAAGACATGTTTTTGATTAAAAATGCTATATTAAAACGGCGGTCAACCGACAGTTCACAAAGCTTGCTTTGTCTTAACAAAGGCTAGTGTTGGCTATATATCCTACGCGTAGGTATATATACTGTACTGGTCAGGAGTTCGGGACATCGAGGGTCCGGCCGCGGAGTCCGCGCTCTAATTAAAACATCCCCCTCGTCCCCGACGCCCACTGCGCCCGATCGCCCATAGAGTACGCTGATATAATGCGTAGATGCGCTTTTGGTGAATTATTTTCGATTTAAATGTACGTCAATGGTAATGATAACTACGTTCTCCCTGCCTGCCCTGCCATGCCGAATATAACGTGCAGCTGTACGATAGTTTCGATTTGTTATTTAATGTTTGAAATTTATAATATTTTTACATTGTAAAAATGTAGTGAATTTCGTAGCCAAATATAAAAAAAAAATTTTTTTATAAAAAAACATTATTTTATATAAACGCACTGTGTTGTTGACTAAACAAACTTAAATGTATGTCTTTGAAATGAAACTAAATACGTAAAATTTTTTTTTGTAAAATGATGATTGAAAATCAACGATACCTGTCTATGTTAACTAAAAGTATAATCTTTCGTCTGGTAAACTCTTTTTATTATTATTTAATATTTTTAGCGCAATTATATATTATAGGTTATTTGATTACCTATATAAGATTAACAAAATAAGACACAACCAATATTTTTTTTCTTTAACTTACCAAACGTAAAACAGCATAAAAAAAACAACAAAATGCACCCATTTACAAAAAAAACCAATATCAAATAGATTCTCCACCTATCAAAACACTTAAAACAATAGAACCTAAGCTTTTATATATATAAAGCAAAACATAAATATACAAAACGTGTAAAATTCGCGGGTCTGCTCCCATACTTGCTCTTTGACGAGCGTGGAGTAGAGCCGGAGGCGCTGTAAAAAAGGACAACCACGTGCCGCGAGTAAGATTGCTCCATGAAAGCACCCCATGCCTCGACCGACTAGCGTACACACGTACGCCATTATAGCATGGCATAGACAAAAGCGCCTAATTAAAACATATATATATGTCGTTAGAATATTTGTTATAAATATTATGTATATATATATACATATGAGATTTTGTAAGAAAAAATTTCTTGTATTATAATTTATAAGGCACATATATTTTGTTAACATTTTTTAAAGTGTTATTCTCACACTAAGGAAATCGAAAAAACATATAGGTTTTATACGTTTTCTAAATATGTCTTTTTGTAAGACACATGTTTTAAAGTACGACTGTTCTATTAAGACATATTTAGAAAACGTACAAATTTGAACGCAGCGGAGTTTGAGCCCGCGCCTCTTGAAAACCGTCCAAGCGCTCTGACCGCTAAGCCTAGAACGCATGGCATCCCCGTTGACATTCTTATACGCTTATTACAACTTATATTTGTTGTTAGCATCTCTGTGGAGAGATTTATACAAATTTCTGCTACCCAAAGATTATTCTACGAACAATCGTTTGGCGATAGAGAATGCTATTTATTAAATATATATATTTTTAACATTTTTTAAAGTGTTATTCGCACACTTAGGAAATTGAAAAAGACATATTTAGAAATATATCTATAATATAAAACACTGAAAATGTTAAAAAAAAGTTATATTTAATTGTCGGTAATTTTTATTTTGCGAATAAAAACAAAATTAAGTATTAAGAAAGAATACTAATTAACTAGAAAAAAATAAGTTTCTATTATAATCAATTAATTATTTAAAATTAAAGCAATTTTAAAACATTAGTTTTTATTAAAAATGTAAATTTTTTATAATATCTAATAACAATGTACTCGTGTCCGGAACCGATTTAGGTAATAACAGTACAGTATTTACATATTTAATTGAACCTGATTAATGTTCTTGCTAGAACAAAAACAATACAGCAGAAATAATTTTAAATATATTAATTTTACTTTCTTTTGTAAACTTTGACTGACTGTAATCGCAATTTGTGGCCGGTTCGATTCCCATTCGGGGGAACGATCCTAATTTAATTATTTTCATTTCTTCGTTCTGGTGAACAAGACACAGGCGGAAAGCGGATAATGGTGTGCCTAGACACTGGGTTCTCTTCCTGCTATGCGGGAAAAGCGTGAAGCTGGACACAACACACTAATTGGTCTTTCACTAAATCGTTTACCTGAGAATATCTTAATATGACAATAAAAAATAATTGTATGTTGAATTACATTAATGGAGACCATTTGATAAGCAAATTACTAGAAAGTTAAAGCTACTATTAATAACTAAATAAAAAGTTAAAGTTAAACCGTTAAGGCTAGCGTACACAACCTTCTCACTTGACATTTTAAAATGTTTCAAGCAATACAAATATTCTGTACTCTTTATCTCAGAGATCTTCATATGAAAATTAGGTAAAATATATAAAAAAAAAAATCGTAAGAATTTCAACGTAGCTGGAGGTGGGACGCATGGCTTAGCGGTCAGAGCGCTTGAACGGTTTTCAAGAGGCGCGGGTTCAAATCCCGCTGCGTTCAAATTCTTATACGTTTTCTAAATATGTCTTTTTCAATTTCCTAAGTGTGGGAATAACACTTTAAAAAATGTTAACAAAAGAAATAAATTGTTGAATATAAATAATATCGAGATTTTTTTTTGTAGTGTTATTCACACAGTTAGGAAATTGAATTAAAAATAACTGAGGCCATCGTGGCGCAGTGAGACAGCGTCCGTAAACAATATGAGATTGGTTGTGGTTTCCATACCCCACTTGGAAAAACATTATATTTAAACTATATTAATTTCAATATTAGTCTTGTTTATTTATATAGATTATAATTTGTATATTAATAAGTGATCCCTTCACTTATTAATATCAACCTTTCCCCCAACCAAGCATTTCCCTATTTTAGGAATAGGGCATAATTAGTCATTGTGTGTACACTTTTCTTGCTAACGCAACGTGTATTTTAGGCATTAATAGATATAACCTAACTGTAACTAATTTATACTCACTCAAAATATATTTTTGTTTCAAATAATAATTTCTCATAAAAAAACGTAATTTTTTAATTCAGATTTGATATTTAATTATATTTTATTTTAATACATCAACTTTATTGCACAATCAGATCTTGAATTTTAATAAAATGTAAGTGTAATATGAAATTAGGACTCTAGTCTGTTTCCATATTGTCACTTCCATAATGTAGACCACGTGAGTTTAAAGGTAAAAGATTTTTTGAAACTGGAATTGAAATTATTTTGTATAATTCTATAGATTTCGATGCAGATTTTCTAGAATAACCGAGAATATTGCTAACGACTTCGGAAGGCACTGGCGTGACGGTCGGCGAAAAAGTGCAAAAATTTACAGCCGAGCCATTCCAAATGCCCTTTAGCTTTAGTAGGGAAAACTTTATATTTTGTAGCGTAACTGAAAAAAAAATTGTTTGTACAAGTCTGAAACTAAATACCTTACAGTAAATATATTTTTGTTGTTTTCTAACCAAGCATGATGTTCTAAAAGTTAAAAGTTCTTTCTTATCATCGCATGAAAATCGGTCAGCTTAAGCGACGGTAGAGAGATTAGACATTATAGCTTTAGTAGACCTTTGCTACAAAAAAAAACTTGACTGAGAATATAACTTAAAAGACCTATACAACCTTTTTATTTAAAACATACTTCACAAAAACGAAAATACACAAAACGAAACAATTAAATTACATGGAACGAGTAATGTAAATACCATCGGTCGAGTACATAAAGTAAAAAGTACATATATAAAAGTAATACATCGATTGACGAACGAAGCATTTTTGCTTGAATCTTACATGAAACATTCAGAACGAATATCAAATTCACCAAAGGCTGTGTGACGTTACAAAGGTCGAGTGGACAGAAGGGCCGTCGAATCCCGCTGATGAGGGCCCGGCACTCAGACAGGGTCCGCAGGTAACGCTTTTGTCACTCAAGCTAACGGATTACTTACATTTTGATCATTTAGATGGTCTTACTTCGGAATTGGGATTGCCTAGTAAATACCTTTTGTGAAACTGTATAGTTTGTACAAGTATACATTTAGATTTCTGTATGTGTGCACTTTGTGCTGTGAAAATATAAAATAAAATAGAATCACATTTTTTCCAGCATAGTGTAAGGCAGACAGATGGAGAGAGAAGTACTATATAACGGATTTGTAACATTTGCTTTACCAGGGCGTACCTTTTTTTTGTTTAAAATAATTTGAATATAACTTTTTCCGTTCCGTCAAGTGGGAGTCGTACCCATGACCACCATGTATACAGTCACATGTCCCACTGCGTTACAATACAAAAATATTGCGCTTTGCTTTTGGCCATCTTCATACATATATTGAATAATAGTTACATTTCTTAAAATTAATACACAACATTTTTATACGGAAATTCTAAATAAATAGTCTTAACTACAAAGCGTTTGGTGGTCCGTTCTCCGTTCCCCCTCACTACCCCGATATGGAAAAGAACTACAAACCAATATTTCGAATATTGCATTGATATTTCCATATTTGTACTTACATAGCGTTTTACAATTTTTTGTTGATACAACACCGTTTAAACGCTAGAGTTTTGTATGTACGCAACGAAATATTGGAAATTTAAAAAGTGCTTTTTATTACGTCTGATTGAAAACAACGTTTAAGCTCGAACTGTGGTATGGTTAGTCCCAAGATTTTCCATTAATGATAAAAGTTCGAACTATGATTATTATTCATCTCGAACCTTAACTTTTACCATTGTAATTGGTAAATAAATATATGTTACTATACAAAACCAGTACCATGTATAATCTCAAGATCTTCCATAGTACTATGGCTTTTACAGTAACGCGTATAATTATATACTAGTGCCTGAAGACGACTTTAGTGTAATTTAAACGGAATTTACAAAACTCTATGTATTTCACTCAGTTAATACCTTACACACTGTTGCATTAAATGGGGCAAGCACATATAAAATAATGAAAAGTTATTGTACGCTTTATACATTTCCACGCTTTTTCTGTATAGCAGGGCTTTTAGAGACGTAGCGAGGTGAGTGGTGAAACTAAACGCCGCGATTTAATATATACCAGAGCGCAATAAAGAAAATAATTTAAATATTCTACCATTAAACCATTCTTCCTAGTGGGGATCCCACTACCAATCTCATTCACAGTCAGCCGCTGTGTCACTGCGCCACAATGACCTCTAATAAAAAGATGTTTCAGATATATATATATAAAAAATATATTTAAAAAACAGTTTTCTACAAGTTTTATGAGTTAAGCCACTCCGGGCCTGACAACCTCATTTCACCTACAGCGGCTGTCCCAGGGCACAAACTTTGAAATTGATATCATAAGTGCTTTTTAGAACTGTATTTATTTAGGCTCTTCGTGTTTTAGTATCATTGTTCAATTGTGGATGTTTCTTTGATTTTATATATTGCACGTTTATTTTGGGTTCCATCAAATCGTATAAAAATCAAGTATAAGTAGAAGAACATTGAGAAGAAGAAGAAGAATGAGAAAATAGGTTACTTATCAATCTTTAAAGTGCATATTTTGTCAAAACTTAAGCAAAATTAAAAAAAAAAAGCAAAATTTGGAATTTAAATGGGCACCTCTATAGTTCTGTATAACATCCGTGCACTTAGATCGAATTAACCTTGTGTTCAGTCGTAACATAGAACTAATGTTGATCCAGTTGGAACTTGGTTCTTTCTTTTTGTTCTATAGATATATATATATATATTCTACCACACGAAAAGAATAGCATTTTGACCAGAAAATGTCTTTTCCTAATTAGGCATACTGTAAAATGACTTTTAAACATTTTCATAAATATATATTTATAAAGATAATATATAGGTAAACACAGATAATATAATTAAAACAGACCACACGTTAGAAAGGGTATCTAACAAAGTTATATATATTTTTGTATTAGTTACTAATATAATGAATTAGTCGAAAATTTCCATCTTCAGAGGATTGTGTATCTAAGTAACTACAATAGAACGACGAACTCGATTATACACCAGCGTGGGAGAAAAACACGAAATATAAGAAATATAAGCAACACAAATTTTCAGACAATAACCTTCCATAATTACTACACGTTAAAGTTCCATTAAAATGGGATGATTATGTGAATCACGGCCACAAAGAAAATATTTGATTTTTTGTTTTATACAACTAACAAAATTACATTTTTGAACGCAGCGGGATTTGAACCCGCGCCTCTTCAAAACCGTTCAAGCGCTCTGACCGCGAAGCCATGCGATCTACATCCAGCTACGTCGAAACGCTTATTACAACTTATATTAGTTGTTAGCATCTCTGTAAAGATATTTTTACAAATATCTGCTACCCAAAATTATTCTACGAACAATCGTTTAGCAAGAGAGAAAGCTATTTATTAAATATTTTAAACATTTTTTAAAGTGTTATTCACACACTTAGGGAATTGAAAAACCATATATTTAGTAATTATTAGTTATTTAATTAGTATTAATTATATTTATATTATAAAAAGAACGTGTTTTTTTTCTTGGCATCATCTGGTTTAAGTTTAAGATTTTATCGAACAAAAGAAGAAAGATACCTTATAGAAAGAGAAAAATATAGGCATCTTCGTATCCGTGATAATGAGTTGCCTGGTTTTCTATTTTTCTTAATCTAAACTTTTACATTGATAGCCGATAGAGACAATTATTTTTTACCAATGATGGTCCACCAATTAATTAAAATAATACTCTTTAGAAACTTCTGCGTCCTTAAATAAAAATATTGGAATTAAATATTGGATTAGTCTGATGTATACGCATGGAGTTTTCGGTAACATTTATAATTTACCAGTGTCACCACATTTAGGATATGTTTTTTTGGATTAAGGCACTAATATTTAGTTCATATATTATTGTAACCCTAATAAATAATAAATAAATCATACTATAATAAGTCAAGTCAAGTTACCTTGTATGAGGTTGATAAGTTACTCCTGTTTAATGTACAGTTGTAATCTACATCTCTACCCTCTTGGCTCCGAATCTGGAGCAAATACTTTATCGGAATAGTAATTGGCGGTGAGAATTAAGATTTCTTCACTATCAAAGTTATTTAAGCATGGATCCCTCGTTGTGAGGCGATCGATCGCTCGGCCCCGAGGGCGCGTCAATTTGCCCTCGCCTCGTCAGCGCTAAATTATCCCGACATCTTTAAATGGAATTCCGCGGCTCGCGTCCGAGTCCCTGCACGTTTTGGTAAAGTTGTGTTCACAATTGGTACGTTGATATATATATATATATATATATATATATATCAACGTACCAATACACAAATAGGTACAATTTCAGAAATAGCTAATAAAAATTGTACGTACGATCAGACGGCCTCAGTGATAAGATAAAACCATTATATATATATATCATCGTACGTACATTTTATTAGCTATTTCTGGTATAATTGGTATTTTGTTAAATAACTAGGCGGAGAACTGGTATATAATTATTCATACCCATTTTTTTTAGAAAAACATATTTTAATTTTAGAATTTCTCTTTTTGAAACTACTTGCTTTATTCCTAGCGAGGTGGTCAGAGAGAGAGAGAGAGAGAGAGAGAGCGATAAACGCTACGGTAATAATTATTATATTTTATATATTATATTTTATATATTATATTTTATATATTAAGACTTGCCGTTGGTTTAGCGTTCTGTTGCGTGATATGTTTAAATAGAAATCTTAATGATCAAAAACGTTATAGTGTAATTTCATATTAAATAAACTATAAAAGATTTTCATAAACTGACTTAGAATTAAACAAAATTTCTACACGTTCAATATAAACTATTTTCTTCTGAATTAGAACCTATTAACTTATGCAGGTTTGTTAGTATCCTTTTTGTCTTAGTATACACTGTAATGATATAATAACAAAATTTTACATTTAAAGGTATAGAAAAACACTGGAATTTTAATATAGTTTATTTGCATGTTTCATACAATATATAGATAGTGTCAGTAGCATCTTAATAGATTACACATTTTTTTACATTCCTAATTTAAACATTGCGCGTTGGGTGGCACGATGCACTTTGTATTACAATTTTAAAAAAAACATTCCCTCCTATACTACCCTACTAGAAGCGCTGGGTTTATGGTCAGATGGTGTCATACTACGCGACCACGGGCACTATACATTTATATATAATTTATATAAAAATATTAAGAACCACATATCATTAAGCAAAGATGAAGAAACGGTTTTAGATTTCAAATATTATCTAAATAAGAAGCCTCAGAGATGACACACATCTTGTGAAAACACTTAGTTGAATAATTGTTCAGATGTGAATTATTTTAAAGTTTGTCCATAATTATCTATTATTTAAAATTAATCCTATTTTTTGTAGTTTTCTATGCAAAATTCTACAATATATTTGTGAGTACGCCCTTAGGGTCAGCCAATGCGACGGGGGTGAATTTCGGGCACGAGTCCCTGACGGCCGCGACGCACCACCTGCCTTGCCTGCCTTGAACAGTTTGCTCAGCATAGTAAAGACTCGAGGGCACCACCCCGTCTACCCGATACCTAATTATGTATACGGGATTGTAAAAAGGAGCTAGTGTACGAGATGAATACTATTTAGGTTGCAGGTACAAGGCTTTTTGTAAAAGAAACCAATGTTGACTTGCAATTTATCAATAACTCTGGCATCTGAGGCAGTGGTTATGAGTTCGATTAACAAACACAAACACTCTGCAATTAAAATAACTTTGGAGCCTATCGAGGCGCAGTGGAACAGCTTCTAATTGTGCATTCAAATCCCACTCGGGGGGAATATTTAAATTATTTTTATATATCAGCTCTGGTAACACAAAGCGCAGGGTTGAGTTCCACGAAATCAATTACAAAGCCGGTCAATTATAATTGTAACATGTTATTTGTAAATTGTAATTTAAATATATAAGTATATTTGTAACATATAAATGTTTTTGTTAAATATTTTGAATCATATATACTATTTTACAATGAAAAAGAGAGTAAAAATCCTAGTCTTGTACAGATATTATGTGGATACTACGTTATTTGTTGAGCTGCGGCTGCTGCGGTATACGGTTAATGTGGTGGGATTAGTCGGTATGTGGGGTAGAGTCAGTGGGTTCCTCATATACGTTTATGTGCATATAGCAAGTTGTGTTTTAAATATTTTAATATGAAATTATTATTTGAAAAAATAGGTACATTTGAAAACAAAACTGCTCAAACAGTTTTTTGAACAGTACAAAGATTAATAAATCGTTAAAGTATTACATTTTATTTAAAATAGTTTCATAAAATATATCTATCTATATATATATATATGTAAAGCGTTACTGGCTGACTGACTGACAGACAGCACACAGCTAAAAGTACTGGAAGTTGAAATCTAATACTTGGATGATTATATGGGAACTGTAGGAAAGCACTAGGTTTTTCGTTTTATAGTAGTCGACATAAATGAAATTACAAACGAAATGTATGTAAGATATAAAGTGATGAACTAACGCCTGTCTGTTATTTAATGTTGTAAACATAATATTGTATAGTTTTACTCAACATAAAACATCATAAGAGTATGAAAAAGAAAGCCTTATCTCAAGTACCTATCTGTATGTGAACTCACTAATTGCCCAATTTGTACTATAATACTTATTAAAATCTTAATATGTGAAAGAAAACCTTTGTACGAGAATTTCACTAGAATAAATTGGATGGAGGAGAATTAAATTTAGCATACACGAAGTATATATTTTTATATAATTTATTAATATTAATTTAATAACATATAAGGCGGTTATGGGTTCGATTCTAATTCTGCAAAAAATCCACAATTTGCCACTGCGTCCTATATAGTTAAACTATTCTACTAATTCTACACCGACTTTAAGTTGCCAGAAAAATGACACCTCAGTCTACATTGCATTATTTAATCGGTTTAAATAGACAGATAAATATGGTTTAATTTTTGTTATCTATTGATTTCACGTTTTTTTCGATATAACAGGTTAGCTTGAGATAACACTTTGTTCTCCACCAGAGCGAAGAAATGAAAATAATTTAAATACAATTTTTCACCCGTATGAGAATCGAACCCACAGCCGTTGTCACACTATGCCACAATGGATTCTACATTAGATAATTATTAGATTTCATGGCGATTTGGCAAGGCGGACAATGGCGGCGTGAGTCATTAAGACGGCGTGTGGATGTTAACTACGCCCGGGGAGAGCCCTAGACGCGTTAGCTAACTTAATTACATACCAGCCAAAATAAAGAAAGAAACAGTTTCAGAGTATTAGAATTAAGATTTATATTTTATGAATTAATGCGTTGACGCGTAATACACACGTTGCCTTAGTAACGCGTATGTCACTTTATACAAAATTACATGTCAAATACATACACGGATTATTTTTTTATTTTTTTTATAGCAAGGATTACTACACTCCGTACCGCGCTTTCCAGCCGAAATCGAGACATTGCGTACTAAGTGGCGGTACTAAACGCCGCGTCAGAGTATGGAATTAAATTCAGGCGTTAAAAAATAATAAAACAATGTTTGCCGTGGATGATAATGTAAATATTCCGTTTAGTTTTACGTTACGTTACGTTTAATTGTCTTCGTATCAATTGAAATAGATTCTATATAAAAATACAAAATTTATTAATAACTTATTTATTTGCGTTATAATTTATAAAAGGTTAGCTCTCGGGAATCGTGTTAAATGAAGACTTCGCCGCTGATATACGTCCTGTATATATACTTATGCGTATAATAAATATGAACACTGCCCCCAAACGACAATATTTAAATCAACCTCATTAAAATTGAACATTTATTACAGACCATTACTTAAAAAGCTTCATACAACACAAACGAAAGCTCACAAAAGCGACAGTGAAATCACGTATGCGAAAATCTAACAAGGAGGGGGTGAGTTTGTTCGATCAGCACAAAAAAACATTCACAATTCGAAACGATTCGGGCGTCATGCGGCCGTCGGTGTGACAGTGAATGGGGGGGGGGGTGAGAAACGCGTAATATAGTTCGAGATTATCAGCTTGCTGTCGTAATCACAGGCAGGCACGGCGGCGACCACTCACGCGTAAATTACGCGACTCGCCCGACCGTTTCTACTCAGACCGTCCTCGAGGCGACCCCTCGAGAATGTACTCGCGTATTCAGTTTTGTTCGACACAGTGTATTCTTTTATATATACAATTATTTCATTATTTCTATATTGTATATAGTATTAAGTTAAAGGCATACATTAAGTTATCGTCAAGAGCCCATCGTGGCGTATGTTTGTGGGTTCGATTCTCACTCGGTGAAATTATTTTAATTTCTCCGGTCTGGTATCTAAAAGACAAACCGCGGCGCTTAGTTCCGCCACTCAACACACAATGTCTCGATTTCGGTCAGTTGGAGAATGGAGTGCCTTGACTGGGTAGTCAAGGCTATGCGGGAAAAAGCGTGAAGCTGAATAAATAGTACCTTAATATAAATTGTCGTCATGGATGTATATGGGGCCTCAAAAAATTGTATATGCGAGAGCTAGGTGGTTGATTAGGTTTAAAACTAAAAGCTTAAAATGAAGTACATTATAATTTTTCTAAATTCTCATTGCTTTTCACAGAAAACCCCAGAAACATATCATTGTACATATACAAGATGTTTTTTTTATAGAATCACTGTTATAGCGGGATAGTCCTACTGAGATCCTAGTGTCAAGACACTCTGTTCTCTATTGCGTGTTGAGTGGTGGAACTCAACGCGCATTGTTTTAGTTGCCAGAACGGAGAATTGAATGTGTATTTATAGCGAAATAAAACAAAAAAAATAATATCCTGATATTTTGAAGCGCTACTTGTTAAAGTCATTGTGATATATTTTACTTACTTACTACTTTACATAGAATAAATTATTTCAACAATTACAAAATGAGTAATGCCTAATATTTATTATACAATAAAGAGCATTTTCAACAAATACACAAAATATACAGTCATCCGTCATTTAAATATAACCAAACTAACTTTCATTAATATACCAGTACCCATTTCTTAAAGCAAAAAAATAAATAAATTTAAACCATTTTATATTCGCTGATATATTTACACTGTGACACCAGCGTAGGCAGCAGGTATAAACTACGGAGCTCTTGCTCCACTGGACGCCCGCAACCTTCGTTAATGTCGCTTAGAACTCGCGCCTACAAACACAATGGGTCCTTTTGGCCCTCTGACGAGTCACATTGATTGATCGGATTAAAATGTATCAAATTTTGGTACAATTGCAATATTCGGAGATTCAAGCAATTAGGTAATATCTGTGAATACAATGTTATTAGGAATTTATATTATTTCAACTTAAGTATTGTTAAGAAAAAGAAGTTCAGTCAAAAGCTTGGGCTAATTGTTAATTATTAATATAAGTATAATTCAAAGTATTTTCTATGTCTATGAAATTAATGCATATGTAGATACGATGTTTCATAATAACTTGTTGCTTATTTTAAAGAAGAAATAAACTATATAATTTGATAAGCTTGTGAGTGTTAAGTCACTACGCTCTTTCTGTTTATACGCAAAATACAAGAAACGTTTGATAATAAAGAAAACATACTTTAATTCAACTTTTACAATAAATCTCGTGTATTTCCCATCAAGCTGATATAAATTAACTTTTTATAAAACCCGGATAAGGTTCTAACGTTTACGTGGCAACGACTGGTATAGATAGGTGCAGGTACAAACGCGTAATTGAATTTCGATGCACAGTAGGTGCCGCCTTTATTAAACATCCCGGCATTATCTGGCGACTCCAGCGCACGCCAAATCCAATATCCCGAATGCGCAATAACAATCGCGAGCGTCTATCGGACGCGCGTAAATTATGCACCTACCTACTTCAGAGCCTTGCTTTGTGAATGTAGACTCTATTTCGATGCTCTAAGTTCGTAAAGCTCTAAGTTCTGGTGGCTTGAGTCGCGGACGGTCGCCGGCTACATCGCCGTCGTGCTAATGGCTAAGAGACCCCCCATGCCCACCATACCCCCTCGTAAGGGTAGCTGTACACTGGAAACTTGAATGTTTAAGTTAGTATGTGTCGTTTTAAAGCAATTATTTTGTTATATTATAAGCTTCATTATATATTATTACCACAGTAAGTAATTGAAGAATTGTATATATTATAACTTTGATTTTCGCGATTACTACACATTTTGAAATGAAACTATTTTTAACCGGATTAATCGCGTACATTATTGGTATTCCAAAATACATTTTAGAACCTTGAAACTTTTAAGTCCCAATCTGATCACACCAGAGAGCAAGATATCAGCTCATTCTGCAAGAATCCAGGGCAGTACGCGTAGTAACTAAGAAATCGTTGGCGGTAGTTTGATATAATAATTCTACAAATGCCACCTCAGTCTACCTGTGACCACGGACTACTTTAAAGTGTTCGAAACGTCGTGTTTCTAAAATGTATTTTCGAATACCAATAATATACGCGATTAATCCGTTTCATTTCAAAAATTGTATATATTAAAGAAAAAATATTTTAATTTGAGTTAGCTTTATTTTACATAGTATTATTTCGCACTAGAATACCACTATTTAATATCTTCTTATCGCTTTATCAAGTTTCCTTTTAGAAATACACATACTCTATGATATAGATTCAAAATTTAAATCATCAGTTGTTAATTCAAAGTCTATTATCCTAATACGGAGCATTGCTGTAGGCAGCAGTAAAACATTATGACGCTTTACTTGGCGGCCACTCAAAACTCATTTGGGGCCCAATATACGCTAAATACGAATATGAACGTATATCACGAGTTCATAATCAAATTAGATGTGCACTGGTTTTTATCAAATAGTAGTATTTTTATTTTCCTTCTCTTACATAATTGAAGTTATATATATTGTGTTGCCATTAAATAGATGTTAGCACAGTTGATTGAATTTAATAGACATAGTTTTTAATGTGGCATTTAGAATTTAGGCAGTTTGCGGTCGAATTATGCAACGTTTATCCAACGTTGCGTTTTTTGTACCTAAATGGTCAACGGCACTAAATAGTTATAAATAATAATGAATTGAAAAATCATAAAACTTATATATACATAACAATATTAAAGATGCGCCACGATTCTTTATATGTAATAAAAATGGTTGCTCACACCTTCTCAACAATATAGAAAGAGCTAGAACAATACAAAAACAAATCAATCAATTAAACATACTAAAAAAAACAAAAGTGATTCTTAAAACAATTGCTATCAATTATTAAAACTATTATTTAGAAAAGGCAATGAATAAGAGAAGAGTACGTGGCCATTGTGGCGCATTGTGACAGTGACTGACTGTAAGTTTGAGAAGTTGTGGGTTCAATTCCGCGAGTGAGGGGGAATAATTGTATTTAAAATATTTTAATGTTTCCGCTCTGTTAAGACAAAGTGTTGAGCTCCGCCACTTACGATTTCGGACGGAAAGTAGAGAACGGAGTGTCTTGACACTAGGTTCTCTCTGGCTTTTCTACTATGCGGGCAAAAGCGTGAAGCTGAAAAAACCATATTTAGAAGAAGATACGGTAAACTATCATAAAATGTTCAAATATTTAACACCAACTTTATATTCCTTCGTCATCGCTAATCCTGTGGGACGGCAACCTGTAACGACCGGAGAGTTAACGACTGGACACATGGTTCTACGTGACATCTCGATCTCAACAACTCATATAAAAAAACAACCGTTACTGCTGACTTGAAGAAAATATCTGAACACTAAATCTCTGGCCTGACTTGGTAACTGAATCTCATGACACATCTGATTTGACTTAAAAAATAAATATTTTAATATTTATTGTACGGTGGTGTAGAGTGTCTTGCCACTAAGTTCTCTCTGCCTACCCTGCTATGCGAAAAAAAATGAAACTGAAGTAAACATTAATAATTATATACCTATATAAAAAACAAAGTGGCGTAAGTTCCAAGTGCCACTCAACAGCCAATGCCTATAAAGGTGCAAAGTGCAGGGCTATCCAAATAATCACTTCCAAGTGTCCGGCTACCAGTACCAGAAATGTGTGATCATAAAAAAATGAAAAGTTTATATAAATTTACTTGTAATAGAAATTTCAATAGCAAAAGCAGTTTTGTAGTCTGTCACTGAACGATGTGTAATATGCATAATGCATGTCGACACGCCAGTTTACTCGTTCACTTAACTTCCTGCCATAAACTTGTGTAACGTAATGTTGCAACCACTACAGTCCGTATAAGTGTCAAAATTCTTTTTTTTAATTTTTTAAAGTGTTAATCCCATATTGCACATTTAGGAAATTGAAAAAGACCCGCACGTCTTGAAAGCCGTTATCAAGAGCGCCGGTTCAAATCACGGTGCGTTAAAATTTTTATACGTTTTCTAAATATGTCTTAGTCAATTCTTTACTTTCCGCCCCAATTCGGGACATTCCACGCTACGCGCTAAGACGCAAACATAGTGTCCGCCTGTCAAAACAAACATTGCGTGTTGAATGTATAAGTTATTAAATTAGACCATTTTATAGATATGGGATTTGAGCTTGTTATTGGAGTAATAATAATAATAAATCTAAGTACTTTATAAATGCAGTATAATATATTTTTTTATGTACTAATATATTAAAACTATGAGCTTTCTAGGTCGCCATTACACATAAAAAAAACCAGCTCTCTTTTCCCCGTTAGCATTGTAGTGAGAGAAAGCGTAGTGTCAAGTCATTCCATTGTACACCTTCTGCCCGAAATCGATACGTTAATTAGTGTTTAGTGTCTCTGTGTACCGATTTGCATTTCCAGAGTAGAAAAATGTATACTATAAGAAACAGTATAGACAGAATGTTTGTACGCTCACATCTTTGGAAGTACTGGACCGATTTGAATAAAACTTATTTTGTTGTATAGCTTTTCAGCTTAGTATTTCAAGCGTTAGTACTATACTTAGTACTATAATGGATTTTGAAGACTGGAACACGTAGAACCATACTATTATGGTTCTACATCACCATCAGCTATATATACTATAACATATAAAAAAATTGCGCCTTAACAAATGTAGTTCCGCCTGATGCGTATTTTGGTGGGAAGAGTAATTAAGTTCACACAAATAAAGTTGCGGGCAACTACAAGTATATATTATAATGACTGTTCTGGGTGGGGATTGAAAACACAACCATCCCCTTTGCAGTCAGACGCATAACACTATGTATATATATATATATATATATATATATATTTTTTAAACTAGCTAAACATATTCAATACTTGAATAGCAATATATGCTATATCTCTGTAGTGGACGAAACAACCACTGACTTATCTATGTCTAAAATTCTTCTAACTACAATATATGTGATATACCATAAATTCGTATACGGTACTAGCTTATAAAAGTAATAAGTCTTTCGTTTTGTGCTCATTTTCCTGTGCGTGTCGCGCTTATTACCGAGACAGTTATTCTCAGTTAGCGACGACGGTTTATTCTCGATCGTAACGCGGTGTCATCGCGTCGATTGAAATATCGATATTTAGCTTCATTTTATAACGTGAATATATTGTGGAAAATATAGGTATGCTTAAGACAAAGTAAAGTATGCTTATAATAAATTTTTACGATAATTTGTTTCGTCTACGTTTAATATGTAAATAGTTATTTCTAGGTTTATATTGGATAATGAAACTGTATGAAGAAAATGTTGTGTGGATGGGTGTCAGTAGGATAGTTTAAAATATAGCTTTTTGATATGGCAACATTTCAAGTATAGATATTTATTTTACGATTGTGTTATATGCTTTCATTTTCATACTATGATGGAGAAAGAGTGCGACTTTGAGTTTCACCTCTCAACACGCAATGTCTCAATTACAGATGGAAAATGGAGAGCGGAGTGTCTAGAGTCTAGACACTAGGTTCTCTCTGCGGCTACGCGGGAAAGGGTGATGCTAAAACAATCTTATATTCTGCTCATAGTTGGATGTTGCAAGGCGAGTACAGGAAACCTAAATATAAGTGTGTTTTGTTCTTTATTTTCATTTGCAGCTTTTACAATTTTTTTACATAAATGTGACTATCGTTTAACAATGACATATAAAATACTAAAAAAAAACAATAAAAAAAGACGTATTTAAATTGTTTCAATAATAATTGTGAAAAATGAATTAAATTTGTCTGTAAGTTCGTGCCGCTTATTACAACAGTTATTCGTAGTGGCGATGCTAATATCGATAATGGTGAGCCCAACCCGTCGCCATCGCCCACATAGCTCGCATGTGCCGTATAATCCGTATAATTCACGGGGCCAGTGTACACGCGCAATTTACTCAGGGCTGATGCTTTGATAATGTGTGTTGTTTCATTCATTTTATATATATTTGGCATTTTCTTGTTATTTCAATTTTATTTTCTTTAAATTATGTATTGATTTTGAAGCAATTTTGTAATGATAAGAGTAATCAGCGTAATAGATTTATTGTTGTATTTTTCTACAAAATGATGTATTTTTTTTCTCTTTCTATATAGAAAGAGTGTGCAATAGACTGAAATATATTTATAAGTGTTCGGTGCGGTTCGGTTCTTAGGTTATGGTGTTTTGAGATTGTCAGTAAAATACAAATCACTACGCCGATGTCAAACTTTTAAGTGTCCATATCAAAAAATTACGTTTTTGATTACAAAAACGTGCCAAAAAAATGTTCAATAGAATTGATGAATAGTAATAACAAAAAGACCAAAGTATTTATAATAATTTTACTGCAATAATTCAACGTTTTATTTAATAAGTCCACCATAAGCAATAATATTATACAATAAGCTTAAGATAATTTCGATATTGTTAGTAGATAACTTAAAATGTCTTAATTACTAATGTTTTATACATATGTTACTGTTTAGAATCGAATCCCCGTATTGGTGACAACTTGAATTTTAAATATTCGACGTCTATATTAAACATTAGTTGTTTTTGCGCCTGTCATCGCAATATCAGGCCATTAATAAAAATGAAAAATAAACGTTAGCTATTAGAAATCATCGATATTATTTCAAATTAATAACATGTAAATATTTAAAATTTGAATTGAATAGTAATGTTTATGTTGTTAAGACGGACGATTGGACGAGTCACAATTTAGTATAAAAAAAAAACAAAACAAACTAATTGGAAAATCATAGATATTTAAATTAGAAATATATAAAGTGATCAGCCCAGCAGCCCTGTCAGGGCACGGCCGGGCGGCGCCTTGACAGCGCAGCTCCGTTAATTCCTGAGCGCTCCTCGCGAGCGATTGACAACGCGGTCGGAATTTATCGACGCGCACACTCGCCGCCTGCCGACCGGTAGGGCGGGGGCTTTTGCAATACTATCGATGTATTCAAATATTTATTATATTTTATGCATTTTTATTTATCTGTTGAACAGGCAGAGATAATCTAGTATTGAGACACTATACTCTCTACCTCTCATTTTAGAAAAATTGCGTGTTAGATCTGAAATTATTTAGCGCTCGCTTTGGCCTTCTCTATGTTTTACGAGCTTAGGGTTTTTGCATGATCACAAGTATATTATTTAAGTTATCACCTAGAATTATTTATGTATATTTTTGGAAATACACTTATTTTTATCACTATTGTATTGTTTCTGTATATAGTACGTGGAAGTAAATAACGATTTTTTTTGTTCCAAGATATTTATTCAGTTTCAGCTTCACGCTTTTCTCGCATAGCAGGATAAGCTGTGAGAACCAAGTGCCAAAACACTCCGTTCTAAACTTTCCGCACAAATTGACAAAGACAGAGAGAGACATTGCGTGGCGCTCAACGGTGACGGAATTTATTCAATTATAATTTATTTATAGTAACTTCATATAATATGTATTATGATATCAGTGAATAGTGCATATATATTAATATAGCATAATTAATATTTGTAGAAAAAGAAGTGTAAATAATAATCCTCAAAAATTGTGGTTGTTATCAGTTTTTTTTTATATTTTTGAATAAGTATAACATTGACATTTCTATTTTAAATAAGCAAATATTGAAACCGTTATATTAAAACCGTTCAAGAGGCGCGGGTCCATATCCCGCTGCGTTCAAATTTTTATACGTTTTCTAAATATGTCTTTGTCAATTTCTTAAGTGTGCGAATAACACTTCAAAAAAATGTAAAAAATATTGGATTCTAATTTTAAGATAAAAATGACTAGTAATAATATTAAATGCAATAAAATATATGTTAATTTGTATCTAAATAAAAGCCGTCAGTGTTGGTTATTAGCGCAAAAACTATGAAATAGGTTTCGACAACGTTGGCGACAAGTGTAATCAATATGGACCTGTTTTCTGTCTGTGTCTGTTTCAAAATATTACTAACTTTTTTGTTACAGAAATAATTTAACATCTCCCCTCTTTTTCCCGCATAGGAAGAGAGATCATAATGAAAAAATAAATCAAGAAACTCCGGTTTATACTGTGCACCCGAATCCGAGACATTGCGTGTCGAGTGACGGAACTCAACGCCGCGCTTTGTCTTGTCACCAGAGCAACAAAAAAATTCAAATATAATGTTTCCTCGACTGAGAATTGAGCCTTTAATAAAATAAATAACTTTCACATATTTTTCAAAACACGTGTCTAAAAAGTCGCCAACACATTCTAAGTCCATCGATATCGACATCTTCATCTAACCCTTTAACCTTTAACTTCGTAGCCCGCGTGTCTGTTCAACTCACCGTCGTCTATATACCAGCTTTGTGCCAGCATGTGCCTTTGCTACTGTAAGGTAAACAGGGGTACGCCTTTAGATTTGACCCGAGCTAGCTAGCTTTATGCCCCGCTCGTTGCGCCTAAACGCTTCGTAGATTAAATAATAATGACGGGCCACTGACGGTAAAGCATCCATTGTATGCGTCAGGCTTCCTCTATTTGGATATTTTGTGGGCACTACGAAATTGAATTTGCGCCTTTGAGCTTTAAGACTGAGATTTTGTATACGGCTAACTGTATATCTGGAATCCTTGTATAGGAAAACGAGGCACTTATGAAACTGTATAAATATATACTATTTTAAGTATTTGTCTATAAGATGGAATTATAATTCAATTTTTTTTCTATTAAATAATTACATTTGTAAACATTTGGGCTCTTGCCTCATCACTTCGTTTTAACGTTCATCGCTTATAAAAGATTTTAGAGTCCATCTAATAAATGCGTAAATGTTTATTGGAGTTGGAAGAACTGTTAAAATAATTATGAAAAAGAAGATATATATCTTTTATTTTTAAACGTTGTGTCCACATAAACCGGCTATGAAATGTACAGTGAGAAACTAGTGTCAAAACCCTACGTCCACAACTTTCCGCGGGAAAATTCATCTCACCAGAACGGAGAAATGAAAATAATTTAAATATAATAATCATTCCATGGCTATTAATCGAATCTATAACTAATCCCGCTAATATATATTAGCGGGATTAGTTTATTTTGACAGACATATCCAGAAAAGATTTTTACGGGAACTTCGATTTACAATCGAAATTACTTTCGAACTAAATGCCAACGAAATTTCCGAGTAGACGACTTCACGCATTTTCCTGCATAGCAGGTTACGCAGCGAGATACTAGTATCAATACACTCCACTCTCCCTCTGAATCCAAAACATTTCGTTTTGAGTGACGACTCACTCAACACTCCGTTTTCACTTATCACTCAACTACCAGAGCGGAGAAATGAAAATAATTTAAATACAATCATTGATTCATATTATACACATTATTATGAATCTAAAAAGTCTATTCAGTATTCAGTTTTTTAAGTTGTTTTCTTTAAAGTAAATTACACGTCCACTGATGACCTTTTCTTCTTATATGTTATATGTCTCAAAGTGCTGGTCCAATCTCACGTGGGTAGTCGGTAACGAGGAGAGCGCGGGCTCTAATGTCTTCATTTGTATTCAGATTTACCTAGATAGCACGTGTGTACCCACCGCCTAATAGATACGATTACAAAACTATTTATGCAATTATTTACTTTAATTTAATAGAAATAAGACTTAGATTTGTGTGTCAAATTTACCAATAAACGTTATCGTTTAGCCGTGACCGGTGTACGGGCTTACGTACATATAGCGGCTATTTCTAGCGAAGTCGTGGTCATGGTCTAATTAGGAATTAATTATTTATCAATAGTGTTATACCTAAAGGTATCGCATAGGTTTTTGGATAAATAATGTTGAAAATTTATCTGTCAAAAGCAATAGTTTATATTTACCCAAGAAGATTCAAGTTCTTGTTTTTCTCGACAGCAGGATAGTAGCTAGCTAGCAACGCCGTGCATTATCTTCATAGCGCGGTGAAATAAAAAAAAATTAAATATAATCATTTCACCCGATTAAATCGAACCCACAACCTATTGCGCTTACAACTCGACGTTGACGTTGCCTCACTACGCTTACATTAACCCACTGCGCCCCGATGGCATTACCTATTATATTATTTGCCAACATCGTTAGTTTATACAAAAACTTATACAAACCAAACATAATATTTGATTAATTAAATATACAACTAATGCGTTACTAATTATTATATTAAAAATTCTACCCTTCATTCAAATATATACTTTTAGTTTGTCAAATTTCACACACACCTTTTTGCACAATTTACGTAATAAAGAAACGTTTTCCTTCACGCATGTATTTATTAATACCATAATAATTTGCCACGAGCTGCCACCGAACCCGCGACCGACCATACATTTCATACAAAAAAACACACTAGCTAATAAGGCTCGGATGAATCGCTAAACAATTAAATGTTATGAATTAGGCGCGGATAATACCGTAGACGGGAGGGCCAGACGGCTATATCTAGCATATAGCTAATGCCTACAACTGCGGGCAACTTTGACCCACTTCCCGCGACCCAACTTTTATTGCTACGAACTTTTGCTTTTTCAGTTATGAAAGTTTTTTTTTTTCTATGAAAAACTTGATAACTCTTTTTTTTTAAAGATGTTTTTGTAGATTTTCATGTAAGTTTCTTTAAAATGAAAGTGAATACGTTTATTTTATTGTGATCATCGCTTTTATAATTTAGTATTATTAAAATGTTGTTATTTCCGATATACGGTACCAATCCATACTGTCTATACTAATATAATAAATGCGAAAGTAACTCTGTATGTCTGTCTGTGACGTCGTCACGGCTAAACCGGTTGTGATGAACTTTTATATAGACACTTGAGGGTCTTAGGATGAACAAAGGCTCCCGTTCTTTTTTAAGTATTCCTGAAATTTCATTGTATTAGCAAAACCGAAACAGCTATAGACCACGCGGGTGGAGCCACGAGCGAGAGATATATACATATTTTCATTTACAATATTCTCGGTTGATTGTTAGCAAAAAATATATATTATTTAATATGTACAGTTAGTTATAAGAAAGGTATAATTTTTCTTTTTTTCTTAGCTTTATGGTTTTTTCCCATATAGCATAGTGTATTCGAAGGGAACCTAGTGTCAAGACAGTCCATTCTCAACTATTCGTCCGAATTCAAGACATTGCGGGTTGATAGGCTGGCCTCGACGCCGCGCTTTGTCTTTTTCATGAGAGCGAACAAATAAAACTAATTAAATTATTATATTTTTACTGAATGGGATTAGAACTCACAACCAATCGCAATTACAGCCAGACACTGTCCCACTAAGTATTAAACCCAAAATATTTAAAAATGAACAAAAGTTTTCCTCGATGATTTTCTCATTTAAAATTCCCAATTTCGCGTAACAACACTCAAATACTCGTAGCTACGATTATTCGAAACCAGTATAAAAAATTATTACGTGACGCGAATATTCAAGAACAACATATATAATGAAGAAAACGTCAGTGAATTTACATTAAAATGTCAAAAAAAAGAATTACGCATACCCTGAGATGAAAGGAATAGCCTTTCATCTTTGCCAAACAAACAAAAAAAAGGAACAATTAGGACTAAAAATCCCCGCTTTAAATGGAGTACTCGATTAATTGCGGTGCGGAAGGCGTATGTGTAGTCAGTATATAGGCACGAATTTCCGAGCATATACCTAATGTATACGTGGGCAACGTCTCGCGGCCCTCCTCCCCATCCCTCGGGCTTCGCCCTAGCCTCCCCCGTCTAATTGACGCCGCACCGGACGCGCCGCGGGGACTGCGCTCCGCCTTCCGGACTGCTCCCGATTTACAACATCGGCCGATAATCTTTTCTTGATGACTCAGCTCCTACCTACCGTAGGAAAGGTCTCGACATAATAACTATCTAGTGTCAATAGGATCTCAACCCCTTTTATATTGGATTAACTTGTTTTCAGCCTAGATATCTTATAAAATTGCTGGAATTTTGATTTTATATTTTCCATGTTGTATTACACATAGTCTGTAAAAATTGTAAGTTATACATTGATAGATGTTGAAATGACAAATGAATAATATAACAACGAGGCAACTCTGTGAATTATTATTCTTATTTCCGAAACATTGTTTCAAATAGATTTGTCACAATCGTTACCTAAAATACGGCATTTAGATTTACTTTTATTTGCTAGGAAGGTGTCAACATCGCCTTCGGTGTCCTAATTAAAAACGCTCAGCCGGAACCGGGTGCTGAAGTGTATAGAGGGTGAGGAGGGAGAAGCTGTGGGTCCGCGTAACGAACGCACTAATTAATAAGGGTCCGTCGATATTGATTTACGACGTACCGCGTGTGAGCCCGAGGCAGAGACGAGAAAGCCCTGATCCTTGTTCAGATCAGCGGCGAACATTTGGCGGAAAAAACATTTTTGACATCGAAATCGCCCCTTTAAATGTCGTGCCGACGTTGCTTGGGGCTTACAACGTGTGGGTTCACATCTCAGTCAGACGAATGTTTATATTTCAAATGCTTTGTTTTGTTTGTCATATAAACTGCGAATTTTGTACTGACAAAAATAGGAAAATACATACGTTCTTTGTAATATTTTAATGAATAATATGCATTCGATCCATATTGTCTACATACATACATCTGTTCAAAGACAAATACGTACAAAAGCAATTTTCAAGCCTTAGTGTACAAAAATATAAAAACTTTTTTCTTAAATTACAATAAGATAACGCATTTAAAAAAAACAGCCGAAGCCAAACGTGGTCCACGTTCAAGAGACGGCGGAATGATCCTCCAAAGCATACTTCACGGGGCACGAAGTTCAGTGTGGACAGAGGAAATTTAATTAAACCCCCACATTAGGCTATGCAATAAGGCCTTCTTTGTTTTAACGGATACTTTAAGAGCACCGGCGGATAATTTTCCGAATATCCGTCTACTGTGTCAAAGGCCTGTATTTTAATTTACGTACATACCGTACAAAACCGAATATTAAGATTCAATTTTGTTAAGAGCTTAGCGAAATATTAAAAAATTGTTTGCGCTTCACTATTTTGGGGAAAACGTACTACGATATTGTGCATCCGGTGAACGGTAATGCGGCGAATTTCGGCGAAAATCCTTTCTAAAGTAACGAGCTGGTCAAAATACGTACATTAGGCAACGTTCTCAATTTCCATTCGCACGGCCGCGTTGCAGCGACGGGGAATTTGCATTGGAAAGAAACGCCAAAAGAGTTAAAAAGAGCAAGAACCGCCCCCACCGGGAGCCACTGCGCCAGCCACCACACTGCTATGCGTTCAAGTAGTGCAGCTTAGTTTTTGTGATCAACAATCGATAAGGTACACGAAGTGAATGCTGGGATTCTGTGTGCTTCGGCGAGTCCTAGTTTTGAAAATTTCGTATTTTATATATTTTTATATAATTTATGTATTTTTTACAAGATATTTATTAATTTGCAATGTATGGTATGTTTGTTGGGGTGGAATCTTGTAACTCAATTTAGAAGTACCGATTGAGCTGAAATTTTGCATACACGTTGAGTTTGGATAACAAAGCATGGTCAGCTGTATGACGTCATTCAAAACCCAACAATGTGGAGCACCCAATATGACTAGTTATTTTTAATGCAGAGTGCATTTCAATAAGGATATCAAATAAAAAACCTTGCATTAGACATATTAAGAAAACGACATATTTTGAAAACCGTTCAAGAGGCACGGGTTGAAACCCCGCTGCGTTCAAATTTTTATACGTTTTCTAAATATCTCTTTTTCAATTTCCTGCAATCTCTGCAATCTCTATTGTGCTTGTGACTTAGTTAGGGCATAGGGCAAACGATTAGCTTATTAATCTAATAATTAGTGATTCTACCTGCTCAGTTCAAGATATTAGCTTCGATTCGTCAAATTCTCATTCTTTGTCTGATATTAATTTACTTACAATTACTTAAAAACATTAGTAAATTAATTGTAATATGCGTAGAAGAATTTCGTCGTAGCTAGATGTAGTACGCATAGCTTGGAGGTCAAAGCGCTTGGACGGTTTCCAAGCGGCGCGGGTTTGAATCCCACTGCGTTAATTTTTTTTGTTTTAACATGTTATTCAAACGTTTGATGGCCAGAGCTTCGTCAGCTCTGATGAATCATGTCTGACTTTTCTAATATCATTTCTATTTTAATTTCCATGAGACCCCTATTTATTATTATTAACATTAGTAGTAGCCCCGATACGTACACACGCGATGCCCTAGCAACGTGTATACTATTTTATACATCATATGGTAGTGTGTATTACATTTATTTAGCATTATTTAAAAAAAAAATAGCGTTCTGCCCTCCTTCTCTCTTTATAAGTTTCGTACTAAGGGATAAAAAGGGGTACGTATATAATGGTCATTATGAAATCCTGGTAAAAAGTTAGAGCTTGATTGATCAAACAATTTATATAGTCTTTGTATAAATAGTAAATTTAAAAACAATTTAAGATATTTTTTAAAGGAGAGAGTACAGGATTAGTTGCTGTATAACTTGCACCTGGTGTTGGCGGACCCGTTCGCAGCTCTTGGCACTTTTATTCAAATCCTTTGGGCGCCTACAGCGATACAAAAAGTCTTTGATAAATTCATCGAACCCTCCACTGCTAGCTTCAAAAACTTCTGTACAAAATTTTTGCTATCGCTCGACTCGTTTATTCTTTATTGTACCTGTGTACTGATGAAAGCAGGAAAATTGAAAAGTAAAATTGTTAAATAGAACAATAATTGCGCAATATTAAGAATTTATTTTTGAAGTCAGCACAGTGCAGTTCTCAAATACAGTGGGTTTTTGTTGTTTTACAGTTTCACCTCTTTTTCCCGCTTAGCTTATAAGCTAGCTATAGTCCTCTGACAACCGTTTCTCGGTCTTTTGGCTAAGACCAAAGTGTAGGTAGTCAAAGAAACCAATTTAAATAGTTTGATTAGCCAGGTCTTTGATTAGAGGAAACGTAATGTCAGTACACTCCGTTTTCCTTTTCCCACTGGAAATCGAGATGGAATGTGTGCATATGTCCAATGCACAATGCATTGGACACATGCACACATTATTATTATAATACTGCACTTGATAGACTTAAAAGTATATATATTTTAATTTCTATATTTGTAATAAATAATGTAGAAAGCGATAACCGTTCAGTTCGTCAAAATTTTTAATTGACATTGGTTTTAAAAAATATATATATCTATATATATTTGTATATATAATATATATATAAATATATATAATATATATATATATATATATAATATATATATAATATATATATAATATAGATATATATAAGTATAGCAACAATGGAGAGGTATGCAATATATTTTTTTAGTAACAATTTAGATACGATCTAATCATCGAAATCGAAATTTTTTGAATGATCGAAAAAAAAAAAAAAATATATATATATTTTTTTTTTTACATTTTTTAAAGTGTTATTCCCACACTAAGGAAATTGAAAAAGACATATTTAGAAAACGTATAAAAATTTGAACGCAGCGGGATTTGAACCCTCTTAAAAGTTCAAGAAAGGTTTTCAAGAGGCGCGGGTTCATATCCCGCTGCATTAAAATTTTTATACGTTTTTTAAATATGTCTTCTTCTAGAAGTAGTTAAAGAATTATTTATTTTTTAAAAAATTCAAATACAAACAAACGCTTAAACCTATATAGGTTTAAGCGAGATTATATATATATAATACTGAGAAAACGAACTTCATTATACTTTCATTCCAAGACGAACGAAGAACAGTATTAAAACAAAAGCGCGCTGACAAGAACTTTACGCTTTCAGTGCGGAAAATCAAACAACTAAGATATTAGCCAAGTACTAAATGTAGCTCCAAAATGCAGTTTGTGCAGCGAAATAGCTCGTGACGTCACGTAGAAAATGGCCTTATTTACGATGTGTTTATTATCATGTGAACTCGTTTGCAGACACTCGTAAACCGGTGCTGGATCTTACCTGCTCTTTGCCAATTCTTGGTTTTCTGATGTATATGCACTTCCGTGTGATCGATATTCGTACTAAACTATCGGTTATGTTGGTATTATTGGCAATAATAATTCCTATACTATAGTATTTATCATAAATTTGAAAATGTTATTAATTTAAAAAAATCACTAAGAAATATCTAAACTATATTTCTAGCAACAAATCCATTACACGAGTGCTTATATTTATAATATATCGCCATCGTCACGCAGTGTGACAGCGTCTGAATGTATACGAGATGGTTGCGTGTTCGGTTCCCGTTCGGGGAAATGATTATATTGAAATTATTTTCATTGCTTCGCTTTGGTGACAAGACAAAAGCGCAACGTTGAATTCTGCCACTCAACACGCAATGACTCGGACGCAAAGTGCAGAACGAAGTGTCTTGACACTAGCTTCTCTCTGTCTACTATTTTACGGCAAAAAAAATTCTATAAACAAGGTAAACTAGCGTTCGGGTCACCTGATGGTAAGTGAGCGTGCAGTGTTGGGTTATGTCACCCAGTCACCTTCAAATATTTAGAAGGATTTATAAATCCTATAATTTTAATTATATAATAAAAAAATAGCCCGTGGACAGCTTTATTTTGCATATAATACTGCAGCTAATGTACCAGCATGATAATTCAGATCAACAGCCAGTTAGGCACGACTGATGTTACTGCATCTGGGTCGTAATTCGCAGAAACTAAAACGGATAGACGGCGCGCTCGCGATCTGCCTCTAAATGACGTCATTACCGCCGTACGAATGACTGTAAAACACAATACCTGTGTACTGAAAGCTCAACTAAAGCTTGGTACATAATGGTTTTGAGTGCATTTAAATATTTATTTATTTATATAAGGTATAAGTAAGTGTACGATCAAATAGAGTATATAGCTCTGAGAGCGTTCAGCGTGTAGATGCCAACGGGATTAGTTGTGGCTTTAATTCCCAGGTAATGATTATTTTAAAAATATTTTTATTTCTCCGCTCTGGTTGCGAAGACAAAGCGTGGCGCTGTGGTCCACTGCTCAATATAGAATATCTCGACTTAGGGCGAAAAATGGTGAAGGGAGTGGAGTGTGGGAGTGTCTTGAGCTTAAGTTCTCTCTAACTACCCTGCTATAAGGGGAAAGCTTAAAGATATTAAATAATTAGCTGTAATTAATTTAAAACTTATATATGTAATAACTTTATAATCTAAAAAAGACATATTTAGAAAGCGTATAAAAATTTGAACGCAGCGTGACTCGAACCCGCGCCTCTTGAAAACCGTTCAAGAACGGTTGAAAGGTAGTGTGCGAATAACACTTATATATGCATATATGCATTGCTGCATATATTCAAACAAAATCACAAAATATATACATTAAAAATATTATATTTATATCAAAATAACGTTATATATGTAAAATACGGCTTAGTTAAGTTTTGTGCGACACATCTTTGTGCAGTAATGAGACGCGAGAGATGGCGCGAAATTGAAATTCACGTCGCGGGTCCGGAAGTGTCGGTCTTTCAATACTTGCGAGGGTGGCACGAGGACGCCTTTGTTCCATATAATTGCTTCTATCCTCCCGTTTTAGTTTTATCATGTCCGTTTGTCCGTTGTTACGTATCGACTTTATTAGATGGGGAAAGCTTGTTTTGATGTTTTAAAACCAAATGGTTTTGGTTTAAATCTACTGATAATATTGGACTGTTTTGGGTTTAATGTTAAGGGTTTTTTTATTTTTATTATTTATTAGGATATCAACGTTACATACTAAGAATACATTGGCGTAGAATAAATTTATTTTATCCATACATTGTAACAAACACGCTCAAATACAGGCTAACTGTACATGTAAATGAAAATTTTGCTGTGCTAAGAGAACTTAGTGTCAAGATACTCCGCTTTCCACTCGCCGCCCGAATTCGAGACATGGCGTGTTGAGTAGTGTAAAAATAATTTAAATATAACTATTGTCTCGAGCGGCAATCGAACCCACAGCTATCGCGTATACGGTCAGACGCTGACACACTGCGCCACGATCGCCTAAATGATGAATGAATAAATTAAATATGAACACTTTAATAATACAATGCAAAAAAGTAAGATTTCACTCATTAAATAATGCTGTAAAACATTTTATTGAAAAATATATATTTAGAAAACTTATAAAAATTTTAACGCAGCAGGAATCGAACTCGCTCCTCTTGGACGGTTTCCAATAAATATGTTTTTCAATTTCCTAAGTCATTTCATTTATATATTTTATCAACACTAGTTAATAACTCATGAAGCACCTAACATATCTTTATATACATTGAGTAAAAAACTAACCTAAGTAATCTAACGTGGGACGGCCAAAAGTTCATTAGCAGTTAATACGGTGTGAAGTGCCAGTTCCACGGAGTAGGCAAAGGAATGCATTTGATTCAGCTTATTAAATAATCCCGTGGGGCTTATGGCTTTTCTTAGAACTTCTATCCGGTTCGGTTTTGGACCATTTAATATGACACTATAAAACTGATCCCGTGATCGATTTAACAGATGCCTGCCTGCTGATAACCAATTTATATGAAAATCTTGATTACTAGAAGTATAACTCTGAAATTTAGAAAATGTAGGAAAGCAATGCAAGAGGATATTTCGAAATTCCTAAGAAGACAAGTAAAAATTGAATTGATTTTTTTTTTGTTAAACAAACGAAGCTGCGGGCGACAACTCGTATTAAAATATAGGCAATAGATTTCGCAAAGCAGGTTAGTCAGAGAGAACCTAGTGTCAAGACACTCCGTTCCCCACTTTCCGTCCGAATTAGAGACATTGTGAGCGGAGAAATAATAATAATTATTATTCATTTCAAGCTGTTGAACATAATTAGTATACAAAACTGTCTCGCTGTTATTAACGCCCGCCTCATAAGCGTAGTTTTTTATAAGTAAAACATATATCAATGTTAGTACAGAACATCTAAGCTTATACAAAAATGAATATAGTTTTCAATATAATGAAAATAAAATTCCTCCGGGTGGGCATCGAACCCACAACCAATCGCGCTTGCAGTCAGACGCTGTCCCACTGCGCCGCGTTGGTCTCTAACATATTTATATATATACATATTAAATACTGCAAACGAGTTGTTAGAATCCACATCGATCTATGATACTACCCATCTACCGCCTTGATAGGTATCGAATATCTAATACCGCTAATACTGTATTAGCGTGTTCTACCCACCAGCGAACAAAACAATAACTTAAAGCGAATAAACAACAAATTTTACTTAAGGAAATGAAAGCGAACATCGTTGTAAGATGGACGGTGTATGGGCTAATAACACATGCACTCAGATAACAAAGAACGGTACTATGATAGCCTGTATGCAGCCCGTACATAACGCATATGTATTATTTAACATAAAAAAAATATCTAACTAACAGGTACCTAATATTTATTATATTGTATTACTGTCAAAACATTGCGTGGTGGGTGGTGATACTCAACGCCGCGCTGTGCTCAACTGGAGCATGGAAGAGAAAATATAATCAGTTCGCTCAACTTATGACAACTCGTGGGAATCGAATTTCCAACCATTACGCTTACAGTGAGATGCGTTTTGTGCCTAATGTAATTGACCAGTGCTGTATATTTTTTAGTTTAAATTATCTTTGATCCGGCTATTGTGCAAGGTGGGATAAAAGAAGTCATCCCACGTTGTTTGACTCTTAATATTTTTTTTCTAAATGAAAAACTTCTGTTGATTCTGTCAAAAATATATTTTGTTCTAAGTTCAAAAGAAACATAATCAAAAAATAGAATCGAAGAAATTTCATTAAGAAAAAAAAAATGAGAAACCGATGATTTCTTCTTTAAACTAAAAAATATACAGCACTGGTCACTCACATTAGGCAAGCCGTAATCCATTTATAGGTTGTGGCACTCAAGTCTTTCGGTACGAAAGCTCATTACTGCGGGGGCAATAAAACAGGCGGACACCTTTCGAAAACAAGCTATAGACGCAATTAAGTTTTCTCACCTGCCTAACGATGGTACAGCTTGAGAATGTGAGCTGTACTGCGGTAAAATACTTATTCGTATATATACTCGGATTTTCGATATCTTACAAGTCACACGTAAAATAGCATTTTTAATTACCAATCTAAAGTGCTTCTTTTAGCTTCTCTCTTCCGAGAACAGTAGGACCAAAGACGATGGATGCGTGCTTAATTTAAAACAAATCTTATTGTCAGCTTCACGCTATATCCCGCATAGCAATGTAGTCAGAGACGACCCCGTGTCATGATTCTCCGCCTTAATTCGAGACATGTGTTAAGTGGTGAAATTCAACGCCGCGTTTTGTCTCTAGTACCAGAGCGGAGAAATGGAAATAATCATTGTCCCGTGTTGGAATCGTACCCACAGCCAATCTCGTTTACAGTCAGATGCTATCCCACACCTCCATGATAGTCTCAATTTGTTTGAAAATTAGTATTTTTGTTATAAACATTTGCACGTGTCTATTTTGTATACACTTATAAGTACATAAGTTTAATGACCAATTACAACTATTTCCTATTGAGAATCCGATACTCATATGTACCGAAGTAGCGCATAGGGGACTACTACAGTACTAAAATTATCAAGCCTTAAATGTAGTTAACAAGTTGCTCTGTGAAGTTTCACGGATATAGTTATATAAAAATTATAAGTAATGAAAAAAATATATCTAAGATAATACATCTGCCAAGTTATAAGTTAAACAGTTTCATTTTTTAATATTATACTATAGACGAGACATTCGAGCGTTCGGGGGTCATCTGATGGTAAGTGATCACCGCCACCCACGACCCCGTGTAACACCAGAAGAGCTACAGGGATGTTGCCGGCCTTTAAGGAGAAAATAGACGCACCTTTTGAAGGTACCCATGTGGAATCGACCCTGGAAACACTGCCGCTTGTAGGCCATTCCACAGTTTAGTGGCACGTGGAAGGAAGTTCCTATAAAACTGCACAGTTGTAGAGTGCAGTTGCAAAATTTAGCGGCAGGAATCAGTTTAAACAGTTCCCCAGAACACTCCCCGTGATAAATGCGGCAGTGCGGCAGTGCTGTACACGCACAGAGAGGAAACGTCTCTACGCAACGCCAAAGTGTCAAGCCTCTTACAGATTGTTGGGTCCTGAACTGATACATGGATCAAGGTTATACTCTGTTACGATCAGACGTCAGACGTCTTTTAACAATAAGTAAAATTTTGCTCTAACGACTAATTTTTAATTAAATATAAGATACATGCGATTACCATGCAACTAGGTAAGTATAACTGCGAATAACTCAAAACCTACTCGTCAGTTCTTAATTAAATTTACACAGAACCACATGAACATGGGAAGCACCAGCTATCATATAAAAAATATATGAAAATTAGTTCACCCAGTAAAAACTTAAATGGTAACACACACAAAAAAATACAAACGAATTGAGAACCTACTCCTTTTTTAAAGTCAATTAAAAATTAAATTACTAGATACAAACACAAAGACCAATTACTCGTACACAAGATTAATATAAGATAATGGCTGATTGCATATCGCTGAATATCAATCAATTAGCTATTAAGTTATTTTAAAAAAATCGATTCATTTATCTGCCACTATATAGTATATACAAAGCGGTGCACGCTTTGTAACGTTATCACATTTTGTAATAACTTTTCATATCCAATCTCTTAAAATATATGCGGATATATATAATATTCATATTATAAAAGTATTCAATGCACTGCGAGTCATCGCGCTTAATCGAATCGATATAATATGTACCGCGTTACGGGATATTATCTCAAGTTAATAAACACTGGCTGGATTTCTGATGAAGCGAAGCACTTTACTCTTTTACTTAATTTGTTTATTTTTGCTCAATATAAATGGTGTGATGGCTTAAATTACAGTAAGTTTAATGATAATGAGAAAGACGTGTGACGCAAACATGGATGAAGATAGGATATCGTATTTTTGGATTTTGTCAGTTCCGTGTATAATTGAAGATTCAAAGTATAAATATATAATACATTTTCCGTTAGTTTCCGAATTTCTGCCATACAACGATTATGTCTGCGAACAATCGTTTAGCTATAAAAAATACTATTTTATAAATTCTTTTTTTTAAATGTTCTAATTATACAAGTCAACAGAAATGCTATGAACAAAATAAGTTTTTTTTTTAACATTTTTTAAAGTGTTAATCCCATACTAAGGAAATTGAAGGATTTGAACCCGCGCCTTTTGAAAACCGTTCAAGCGCTCTGACCGCTAAGCCATGCGTAAAACACACAACGTTTTCTAAATATGTCTTTTACAAAATAAGTTGTAATAAGTGCACAAGAATTTCGGCGCAGCCGGATGTAGAACTCATGGCTTAACGGTCAGAGTGCTTAGATCCAAGAGGTCGGCGTCACCAGTGAGAATAGCCATAAATATTTTCCCAAATAAGACTATAACACACAACTCTTGCCTCAAATCCATCCCAATTGCACCACGCTGGTATCAATCTCAAGTTAGAATGTTCAAAAATCTTATTGTCGGTCTGAAAGCCTTACCTTAGACATCTGTTACTGTATACTGTATATTCTACGCTTTTTTCACATACCGTTGTCAGAGAGAAGCTAGTGTCAAGACACTTCGTTCTCCACCTTCCGCCCGCAATTGAGACATTGCGTGTTGATTGGCGGAACACAACGTCGCGGTTTTCCTTATGTACCAGAGCGGGGAACGGAAAATATTTTAAATATAATCATTCCCCCGTTCGAAAATCGAACCCACAATTAATCGCGCTTACAGTCAGATGCTATCACACTATACCAAGATGGTCTTAGAGTATGTTTCGATAATATTTAATGACCGTTCTTGTGCTAACATTGTAGAATTCATAAACTCAATAAATGAAGTTTTACGATACTGCGTACTTTTAAGATAGAGTAGATATAGAAAGGCAGTTAGGAAAATTGCAAAGACAATGTTACTGTTGCATACTTTCTAATACAATGATGACTGGATGGGCCTTTTTTTCCTTTAAAACCACAAATATACGATAAAATAAATGTTTAATTTGAAAGATTATTTTAATTTTAAATATCATATATATTCATATTTTCTTGTCTAATTAAAATTACAGAAAGTGCAGTGTTGGATTCCGAAACCATATCATTGTATCTATATAGATAGAACATTAAGAATTAAGTGATTTTTCACTATTTTGTTTATAACCGCAATAAAATATCAAAAACGGGTGTAAATCGAAAAATGTTTGGCATAAACTGGCAAAAATGTCAAAGAGTAAGTTTATATTGTCTTTTGCTAGAAAACTTTATTTGGTTCCTCTCTATGGCGAAATATTAGTTTATGGTTTCTGAGCGCGAAACTTGAACGTATTTTACTTCGCATGTGTCACAGTGAATGGAGGAGACACGAAGGATTGGTCTTTAATCCTCAAGATAACAAAACTTTAGGGCTAAACTAACGGTTCCTAATAGAAGGTCCAGTTTGTTGACCAAGACGATATATATATATTGTTCATAGTAAAAAATCCTAAAGTTATAGAAAAAATTGAAATATTTTATCATACCATAAAATTATTTTCGCATAGCAGGACAGTCATAAAGAAGCTAATGTCAAGACACTCCGTTCTCTACTTTCCGTCCAATTTCGAGATATTTCACGTTGAATGATAAAAGTCGACGCCACGCATTGTATTGTTCACCAGAGCGGAGAAATCAAAATAATTTAATTATGAACATTACTCCGGATAGGAATCGAACCCACAACCAATCACAATACCCATTACACGACGACGCCTCGATTATTAGAAAAGAAAATAGATTGTATGTCAATAAATAAAATACATAAAACTAAATTGTTTTTATTTTAACAATAACCATCTGTGTTTAAATATACTTTTGATACAATTCTTTAAAATGGGTTCTTGTATCTTGACAATAGAATTAAACATTGCTTTAATCATTTAAAAGAAAGCACACGGTGTGTTTATACACGACGATGTTCTAACGTCAACAGAATCGCAACCCCTATCAAGGCACGTCAACATGTCGGACACACTATATGTAGAACGGTGTGTATCCGTATATCTGTATATATATGTATATCTATAAATATATACATATATATATGTAGATGTATGTATGTATATGTATGTATGTATATGTATATACAGATAGGACGAGTATATACATACATATATAACGCTAGAAAGGTATATAGCTGTATAGTACAATCGTTGGTAAGACGAGCGACCGCAGCGGACAGGCTTTGTGCGGGTCCGTTGCTAAATTACACCCCGGTTATGTTAACGCGTGGAGCGGTTTTAACCTAATAATTGAGAAATATTAAATTATTGCATAAAAGCTAAAATGTTAGTAATTATTTATTATTTTAAAACATGAAATGTAAATTGAAATATATATCATTTCAGTTACTTTTTATTATAAATATTTTAAATTTCTCATTTTTAATTAATAGTAAAAAAACTAACTAATCATTTATGCTTTAAATTTTTGCGGCACAGCTGTAAAGTCGATTTAACGGATGGGGAGACGAATCTTTCTTTGGACTGCTTATATATATATATATATATATATATATATATATAAAGTATTTTTGTTTCTATGTGGTTAAACTAGACCCTTCGAGGTGTCCAGTTCCAATTTAAAACAGCAATATTATTTTCTTGAGATGGCAACGTATATATCACTAGAAGTCCCTTCTCTCTACATATCCCATTCAATGAAACTTTGTTAAAACAAACAGCTCTTTTTTAATATGCCTAATATATGTGGCCTTGACATATCAAATTTATTAAAATAAATATATTTGTAAAATAAACTAAAACAGTAACTTACAGTGTTTAATTACAATTTCATAATTATTAAGAAGACTTAAGAAATATTTCAAATCCGCTATCTCGTCCACGTGCGTTGTCAGAGCGGGCGGGCGTCAGGTGCCCGTATTTCGGTCGCTACGGCCGAGCGGTCGCCGCTCAGTTTATGTAACACATACACGTTATATAACCGCCTCACCTTCTAATGGCTTAGTCCAAAATGGAGTACGCTAGAAGTGTTATTAGGCGTATTTAATGCGAAATACTAGTATAGATGCAGATATTTGCTGTATAGTGCAGTTATTTTGGTTGTTATATTACAATTTCGAGGTCAGCGTCTGGCTGTATAGTGTCGTTTTCTCTGCATACCCCCTGATACAAAAAAAAATTACGGTTTCTTACTTTTTCGAAATTTAAACTCTTGTACGATTTACACAGATCATGTATTTTCTTAAATTCGACCTCGTCATATTATTTTTTTTATGTAAGTACAAGCTTTTAGGACAACAGCCAATGTACAAGCGAATTGTAGTGTAACAACTATCTTGCATGAAAAAAAAGAAAAATAATAATAATAAATACAAAACCATGACTCGACACAACGTCTGACATTAATAAAAAATAATACTCATGAAATATGATACATATGATCGTGTCTTTAATTAATTAAAAGTATAACACTTCGTTAAAAACAAGCTTTTTTTTTCGAATTATTCTCAGTAAATTTTAATTAAATAGTAGTTAGTCGACCATCTTGGGTGATCCGCAATGTTGAGTTTTGAATGAAGTCACACGGCTAACCATGTATTTTCATCCAAACGACACGAGAACATACACACATTGCAAGTCAATAAAACGCTTGTAAATAATATATCATTGTTTCGTATCGAGTTAGTAATAGTTAAATGCCTTGCCTTATGCTTGTATAGAAAAAAATAAAATCAACAAGTATCTTAAATAAATGGCTCATATTTCTGTTCCATTAGTTTTTTTTTTAAATATACCTTTCAAACTACTTTACGATATAACATATATTATCTAAGTAATATTTTGAGCCCTATTATGATATGTAACACATACAGATAACTGTACTACAAACTGTAGTACGAACTTGTTGTAAAAACGTTGTAACTGTAGTAGAAATAAAAAAAATATAGCATAATTAAAAAAATAAAACAAAAGATGACATATGGAGCTAGCTACACATCAACTAGAGCCGTGCCACTTCAACGGCAAACTTTGTTCTGAGTCAGGCATATTGCAGCTTTCCCTTTGCCTCACCTTACGGTGCGATTGAATTAATCGCATATTCCTTGGTATTAATGCTCTCTAACCAGCAGCCGCGTAATCATTCGTATTATGACGCAATCGAGATAAATCTTTTAATGCCTCTCCCTAGTACTTGCCTCGTACTTGTTTTATTCGCTATTCACAAGTTAAAGAGGATTTTTCTAACTTTCGTTTTTTATCTTAATAAAAGCTTAGGTTATAAGGCTTCTAGGCTTCTATTATAGGCTTCTACCGTTACCTTTTACCGCATAGCAGTGTAGTGAGAACGCCTAAGACCTAGTGTTGAAGCAACTGCTTTCTGTAATTTCCGCCTGAGACATTGAGTGTTGAGTGGTGGAGCTCAATGCTGCTCTTTGTCTTAGGTACCAGAGCGGAGCAGTGAAAATATTTGAAATCATTCCCCCTGGGGGAGAATCGAAACCATAACCACTCAGACGCTGTCCCACTGCGCCACAATGGCTAAATATATTTTAATTTTAATTTTAATTTGATGCAATAAGCAAGCTCGTAGCAATCGATTGTCAATCGCGAAACTTTTTACAAATAGTAAAAATAAATGTATCAATTAACACATATCAGTCATACTGGAAATACGAAAAAGAAAATAAAACATAAAAAACCTGTTATTTATTATATCAGATATTATCAAAACATCATATATTATAACAAATTGAAAAGTTGACAAATGACTATACTCAATTATCACAACAACTTCATCCAATAAAAGCAACAAGTGCTCATTTGAAAGCTCCTCATACCCCCCTCCATTTATAGGATAGAATAGTAAAGCCTATACAGAGACTAATAAACAATTTGCTTCTTGGAATATCTCCATATATGTAGCTACATACATACATACATACATACATATATTCTAGTTAGACAAAGCGTGGACAAATCATAAATAAACTGTCACTATTGTGCATATCCTCTATATAGCGATATCCAGTGGTCTGTATATACAGACCGTGCACATACACACATATACCCTATATATGCATATCTTTACCCCCTATATATAGGTACGTTCGCTTCGGCATTGGAGCGCGAACACTCCACTCTAGGCGAGCTTACCGCGCCGCTTCCTAATGACGACGTTAGATACGGACGGTGTCATGGTGGCGGTCTTGGCGACTTAATATATTTTAGTCAAAAAATAAAAGTTTTATATTAAATATTAGATATGAAAAGAGATAATTATCGGCTTGCTATATTATTTTTTCAAGTAAAAAAAAATCTATATATATTTAATAAATGATACATATGTTCAATGTAATAAAAATTTAGACAAAATTTAATACTCTAATAGAAAATACTAACAACGTATAATATAAGAGCTAAGCTCAAATAAATACTCATTCAAACAAGATTAACATATAAATTAAACTATATAAAAAACTAATACTTTTCAACAAAATAAATTAAGTTTGCTCTTTTTATATTAAAACCACAATTATACACTATCCCTTTAAAACGACTTTCATAACATTTAAAAAAAGAATTCTAAAACATAATGTTAAATATATTTCTCGCTTCCACTTCTCACTATGTCCTACCCGCAACGCCGTGAAAATGGACGGAGCCGTGACACCGAGGACCTGCGCGATGGCCTACTGGATATATAACCTGTCCCCCAGACCCAGACCCCTCCCTGATTTAGAGCCTTTAGCTATCAGTTTCTGCGTTCATAGCGTCTATTGAATATTCAAAGTTGAATGTGCGAAATTATTACGAAAACCTAGACAAGAGAACTAAGAATATATTTGCAAAATCTTAAGTACATGAAATACTATTACTGTCCATAATAAACTTTTATTGTAACTCAAATATTGATATTATTTTAATAAATTTCAAAGTCAAACTTATAATACATCACTTTGTCCTCGAATTTTATCCGATCGAGAGTTGTAAAAAAATCTTAATGCAATCCAAGCTGAGGAAACAAGATTTCTTAGAAAATTTATTAAAAACTTTAACAAATACAAATTGTACTTATAACATACTATGTATATTATACCAATAACCTACTACATATTTTGCAACAAACGTATATTTCTGTTAAGCAAATAAAAACGAAGACTGCTCTTTTTTCCAAATCCAAATATGTCTGTTAAATTTTAAACTCTTAAGAAAACCGACACGGTTTTAATCAGCATCAATTATTTTCATGTAACGCTTAGTTCTAATGCACAGTCCACCTAAATAAACAAAACGCAGCGGCCTTCGAGCCCAATTTTCTAGTATTATGCACTTTATGTTCCTTGCTCTAAGAATATTTGCGCCCAAAGCTCAAAGCGCTTACGAAATCGATCCCTATGTGTAGAGCCGTAAGCTCGCGTATAATTTGAACAGTCACAGCGTACGTGTGTATGTTGACCTACTTACTGAGCCTCTATATACGCAGTGTTTATATAAGCCTCCGTTTGAAGCCTGGTTTCCACTGTGGCCGGTTTAATTTGGCTTGAAAGTGTATTGAATCAAATGAAATATGCACATCATCAAAGTAAAAATGCAGGCTGTTGTGAAAATGTTCGGTCCCGTTGTAAACATTCATTGATTCTAAGTATGGCTAAATAAAAAAAAAAGCATATTACGCGTATATATATTTGTCTACACATATTATATAGATTTATAGATATATTTGTTATTAGTTTTAGTCGCCTATTACTGTAAAATAGATTGATTTTATAAAGTTACAAGAAGTCAGTTTATTTTTGGTTGTTCTTCGCACATATATTGTTTTGCTTTAACCTTAATATAATCCATAATATGAATACCTATTTGACGGAGATTTAAAATAAATAAAATATTACTGTCAGTAATAGCATCATAACGAGAATAAAAAGAAAGACATTACAACAAACATATTCACTACACTAATCTATATATTATAGGGATATAAAGGAAATACTTTTGACAGGTTTTTTGAAATAAATTAAAAAATTACGTGAGTGGAAGTATGGCATTTGACATATTTCAGGAACGTATGGAGAAGAAGTGCAGATAATCAATACTAATTATAATAATTCATTAGAAATACATAATATTAATAAAAAATATATATCACACATACCAATCATGTGTTTTACTTACACTTTTGTACAAAAATGCCTTATGCCTATGCCTAAATAAAATATTATAATTCTTCAATAGAAATAAAAAAAACTTTTTAAAATACCAACATTCTAAATCTAACACGGATTTTACAAAAAAAAACACCCAAAAGGTATCAAATAAAATAGCAGGCCATTACAGACAATTTATAAAACATAAAACGAATTGGAATCATAGCGCCAACAAACTCGCAGAACGATAAATTATGTTGAAACGTAATAAAACTAAATGCATGAAACAAATCGGGAGGGGGGGGGGAGAGGGGTGGCGCGGGGGTGAGCGGGGTGCGGGGGCAGGGAGGTCTACAACTCTACTACGGCACTCTCGGTTTCATTCATAACTTTTTACAAGTTTATCTGCGGCGATACCTCCTACATATTTATGTTTGCGACTGCTTTCAAAGAGTAAATGTTATTGTTTTTTTTTTTAACTTTTTTTCTTTTTTTATCCTTTAAATTTAATGGTGTTTAAATTAATATTGTTGTAATATATGCAAAGAGTATTAATTTTGTGATGGAATGTAGACGTGACTTTACAATATCGAATATTTAGTTTATTTCCTTACTATAACATACATAAATGGTAAAAAATACAGTTAAGATAAAAACAATAAAAGATTTACAGGTGTTAATAACATACTGTGAGTTACAAATTACAGAAATAGAATAAGTATTTTTAAAATGTCTAAAAATTACACCTATCACAGAATTGAAATGTATATTAAATTGACGAATTTCATTCAATTTCATCATTGATTATAATTAATAATAATAAAATTATCTAAGTTCATGAAATGGAAATAAAATTTATTTATCATGGAAACTATATATTTATAAAAAAATAATAAATATGTAATTTTATAAATACATAACTATACTATTTTAGTAGTAATTGTAATCTCATCGTGTTAAAAATAAAACGTATATCTCTCAGCGAACACTTATTGTTAGGCAGAAAGCGATTCTATAAAAATACTTTGATGTGTATTCTCTTATCTATGCCAACACGCACACAAGCACAGCAACATGACAGAGCGATACACACTAGTGTAAATTGAAATAAAGTTTGTTTTAGTTGGGCAATGGGCATGAATGAAAGCGAAAGGGCGGGAGTTTAAAATGAATTGTTATCAAAACATTCACTTTTTGCAGTCGTTGAATACATTTTGTTAGTAACTTATAATTTTTAGGTCAAAGGTCAGGGTTATTTATTTATAGAGATAAAAAAACGGGCTAAATATAGAAAAATGAATAAAACTTTGAACGCAGCGGGATTTGAACCCGTAAATTCAAAATTTTATACGTTTTCTACTAAATATATATTTTTCGATTTCCTAAGTCCGTGATTAACACTTAAAAAAATGTTATAAATATATCATACATATTTCCCATATTTAGCCCGTTTTTTTTTATTTTAAATATTAATTTCGGACAATGAAGGTTTTAATATGGCAACTTAAATACTTGCTACTTTCTATATAATATCTAAATGGTATACGGTACGGTAATGGAATAATATTCGTCAACATTATAAAACTATTGACTTTACAGTTTGTGAACTTCCCTCTCGGATCCGAAACGTTGTATTGAAAGGCGAAGCTTAACGCCGCACTGCGACTCACCAGAGCGGAGAACCGAATATAATAGAAAAATAATCATACCTCCTTTGGAGTCGGACGATGTGCCGCGATGAACTCGATTAACTAAATAATATATTCTATTTGTAAATGAACTAACCTTGAAAAGAACTAATTCCTTGAAAATAACTTATTCCTTGAAAATAACTTATTCCTTATAAAGAACTTATTGTAAACTAGATAGATACCATTATTTTTTTTTTACATTTTTTAAAGTGTTAATTTTTTAAAGTGTCACTTAGAAAATTGAAAAAGACATGTTTAGAAAACGTATAGAAATATGAACGCAGCGTGATTCGAACCCGCGCCTCTTGAACGGTTCTCAAGAGGCGCGGGTTCGAATCCCGCTGCGTTCAAATTTTTAAACGTTTTCTAAATATGTGTTTTTCTTATGATAGATAACAACAAAAATTATGACAATAGTCCAAAAGCTTGTACCATATGAGCAATTTCATTAAGGTTTAAATTTAAATGTATTTGCAATTTTTTTTTTATTATTATATCTTTTTAATAAATTAATAAATAGGAAAGTTTCATAATCAAAATAATTTGTAGCATTGAAACAACCCCCTAAATGTTAACATTTAATTTTATAGAAAGATAAATCTTATTTCAATGTAATTACGGTACACAGGAAAGAATTATGTTGAATTAAGCTAATTTAAAGAAAATACTACTTTAGACCTTTTTAGAGCATTTCATCTGTATCTTCTTAGAATCAGACTTCCATATTAGTTGACCAAAGTATTTTTCAAATACTTTCTTATATGCAATTATATTTAATTGCACAATATTTTTTACATTTTCACCTATAAAAGAAAATAGTTCTTTCAATATTGTTATTTTACTCACAAACATTGCGTTAACTATGAAATACATTAAAATCAATGTCAAATAGTACATACAAGAATTCTAAAGTCGAATCTGCTTAATACACCAACGTGTAAATCGATGAAGATGGATTTGAGTTTTATCGAAAACTATTTTCAAAGTTCTACAATTTGCATTGCATATTATAATTTTCACTATTTAAGAAATATATAACGATGCAAAAAAAATATGACAAGAAAATATAAAAAAAAAAAAGAGATGGTTTTGTATAATAATTTTACTTAAACACTACGGACTGTCCCTACCATTGTCAACAAAAATCTGAAACATTACAACATTTTTAATTTCTTATTTCCTGTTACTGAACTAGGCTAAAAGTTAAGACGTAACTATTGAATTGATAAGAGGTACCTAAAAGTATCCAAAATATTCCAGTTGCCTCATTAATAACGTTTATCATTATACTATATATATATACATACACTATTATTACACATTTTATTATACAATAGTTATGGTATATACAACATTTAATGTGCACACATAAGTCTTCCTGAAATACCAACTTTGAGGAAGCTGATTTTTGGATGTGGAAGGCATAACCAATATAATAGAAGACGTGATCGTTTCGTTTTTATCTTTTATAGCCATCTTTAAATTGTACTCCTACAATGTGGTTTTCCTATATACTTTTCATTGCGTCGTCCTCGCCATCGCTGTCGCAGCTGTTCGTGTGATGGGTTATTGCAATGTTTGCATGCATTCTTGCAGCTGCATTTTTTTTGTCTACAAAATCACTTTTACAACTGACGCGAATGAATCGTCTACTGACGACCTTTGAACCCAAATCCATCCCGTACCACACAGCCTGGCTGATCATGGAATTTTTCTTCCTCTAAGGTAAAAGTGAAGAGGGTTTCGGTTAGCTCTTTCGGTACGGGTGTAGCCTCAATATTTACAATGTGGAGGGGGTGCACTATCCTTTTCGAGAAGTATATACCGAAATATATCTCTCATATGGCATACGCGACGTCCATTTCACTTTTGTGGGTACACAGTAGGTCTTGGTTAATGTTTTTTATTTGACATGGACTACGGTAGAACATATCGAAAAGATTCGTCTGGTAAATATAAAGAAATTGGTTTATCTTGTCTTCTCTGATGAGTAATATTTCGCCTGCTCGTGAGATTCTAGCAGCTCTCGCTATCGCTCCAGAGTGGTTCATTAGAGCCTCGAGGTGGCGAATCAGGTGCTTATATTTTTCTGGTTTACTTACCCCATTAACCAGCATTGAGGCCATAGTGCGAATGTTACTCTTTACCAAGTCTTTTTATTTAGGATACAGGATATGATTACAGAATTAGGATTTCTTTTTTTTTTTTTTTTTTTTAATCTATTTTTATTTAGGGTCTTTTTATGTAATAATACAAAAATGTCAGCCCCATCGTTCCCTAAAACAATCTTCAAACACACAATTATAGCATTTCCTTAATCTTCTAAGAACACTGTTTATGCTTAAATTTATACAACATCTTAGTTACCACAGAACAAGGTTCAGACAATAAACATTGGAAAACACCTACATCTCTTAAATTTAAATTATATCGACGAATTAAGTCTTGACGGGCCCCGGCATTACGGACACATTCCACTAAGAAATGGTGAATATCATCCTCCACTCCGCACAATTCACAGTTAGGAGAATTTACTTTCTTCATGAGAAAACTGAATTTCTTTAACGGAATATGCCCAGCACGCAACCTAAGAGCAGTAACAATTTGTTCACGTGTCATTTTTTTTTCACCAAACCATGGGATCTGACGAAGCTTATTCTGAATAACTTTATACCATATTCCTTTTAATTTCGATCTTTCATCAAAATACTCTTTCCAAATTTTTCTGACTTCCTTTTTGTACTTGATTAAAATTTCAAAAAAGTCAGGTAATATCTTTAAATTTTTACCTTCCACTAATGCCCGCTTTGCTAGTTTGTCCGCTTCCTCATTTCCCTTAAGTCCAAGGTGTGAAGGAACCCATTGGAGTTTGACAAAAATGTCTCTGTTATGTAACATAATAGTCTTATCTAAAAGGATTAGGATTAGGATACAGGGGTTTCCGGGAACCGTGTTGATCTACTCTAGCTCTGAGAGCGGCCAGGAATTCAGTGAAAGCGTTCTTGTAGTGTTATTTGTGTCCCGTTATTGGTAGCAGGTCGGGTGGTGTTACCTGATTCATCGCCACTCTTTTGTGTGCCTGTGCCAGGCATAGGGAGATTTTCGAAAAAATCCTTATAGACTCTTCTATAACCGCTATCTGAATTTCATCAGATAAAGGTGTTCTACCTAACATATTTTCAACAGCAAACATAAAAGTATTGCACACGGCTCGTATAGTTGAGTGTTTCTACTTTATTTCTGCCTTGTTCTTCTGCTTCGTGTGTGGTGTTTAAAAGATCGCCTGGGTTAGTTCTTTTTCGATTTCTACTTCAAGAACGAACAGGGCAGCAGCAAATCGCTGGCACTCTGATAGTATGTGCCATACTGGCTCTGTTATATTTAAAAAGACAAGACATCGCCATCTAGCGAGTAAGAGATTGAAATATAAATTTATCTGAAGAAGAAGAATGTAGAATTAATTAAGTTCTTATTAAGCGTAATCAAAATTCAATTTATAGTCAATAGAATATTTATATTTATAACTAGTTTTCGCCCGTGACTTGCATGGATGCAAATTAACCATAAAATTCCAATTTTATTTTATTATTTTGAGATAGCTCATTTAGCGACAAGATCGCCTATTGTACTGTGTTACATATTAATATTAATGCAGTCTACCATATGTTTTTAATAATAAAGAGTATTTACTTACTAATTTAATTACTTATTTTAAATTTTATGTTAGTCGTTAAAAAAAGTAACGGTAATTTGTGTTATCCAATGGAAACGGAATAAAATTCCAACGGAATAAAAATGCCAACTATTATTCTTATCTAGTAATTAGGCAACAAACTAAAAACTTAGAAGCACTTAATTGCCTGCACTACTCTCGCAATTTTTTGGTAGAAAGATTAAGTTTTTAGTTAATTAACTGTATTTTAACATGACTGCGACATGACAAATAAATTTCGCCAAATCAGTAAATTCTAAAATTTAAAAAAGCTTTTATCTACAAAAAGCGAAAAATTTAATGATTACATTCTTTTGCCATATAATTATTTTTAAACTTACACACTTTTACCCGCACAGCACGGGTCAGTCAGATAGAGATAACCTAGTGTCAACACCCACCGTTCTCCACTTGCCGCCAGAAATTGAAACATTGCGTGTTTAACTGGTGGAACGCAAAACACCGCTTCGTCCTGTGCACCAACGCGGAGAAATGAAAAGAACTAAAATATGATCATTCCATCGACTGGGAATGGAACTCACAACCAATCGCGCACGTTTACAGTCAGACGCTATCCCATTGCGCCACGACGGTTTTTCAAAATAATATACATAATTTATATTTATAACTTATATGAAAAAATAAAGACAAAATATATTTATACGTATATATATATATGTATATGCATCTCTGGTATCGTATGATCAAGAAGGCCTAAAACACCTTTTACTCCGCTACTACGAGCAAAACCGCGAGAACTTTTTGTACCCCACAATACCACTTCTGACATTCTAACAAAACAGGTGAAAACTTAAAAGAATAGCTAATTAAAACTTTTGTGGCAAAAGTACTTACAAGAAACTATATAACGGTTGATAGATTTATTTACATTAAAAAGAACTTACGTTAAAATAAAAAGTGGAAACGATCTCCATTTCAGGTGGTAGGTGTAGGTTCGAATATTAACATTTAAAATTGTATATAAGGTATTTTAAATATATAAATTAAAATGCCAATGAAAGACGATAGAGGAGAGCAAGAATGAAATTGACGCGTCACTCGAGTAACATTGATGTTTCCCTTACCGCTTTGTATTTACAAAAGTAAATGTGAATAATGAAACAAAGCAAAAGGCAGCTTTACGCTTATTCCCGCATAATACGGTAGTCAGTGAAGAAGAAAGAAACTAGTGTCAAGACACTCCGTTCTGCATTTTCCGCCTGAAATAGAGACTTTGGGTGTTGAGCGGCGGATACTAATGCCGCGCTTTGGCTGAGGTACCAGAACGGAGAAATGAAAATATTTTAAATATTATCATTATCTACAGTAAGAATCGAACTCGTAATCAATCACGTTTACAGTCAGACACTATCCCACCATGCCACGATGTGAATTAATATTGTTAAGACATTTTACGATACGATTTGAACTTGCAACTTGCGCACCCTATACGCACGTTTGGGCCCGTTGCATGTGTTAATTAATTAATTTATTACCTATAATAACAAAAAAAACGATTCTCCATTTAAAATTCAACGACCATAAAGCTACAGTACATCTTTAATAGTAAACCAATAGCAGAAAAGTCACTAGCATAAACTTAATAGTTTCTTATTAATTACAGACTTATATTCCCGATATCCATAGCACATTCGCGATGTTCTCCTAATTTGGCCATCAGTGCCTATCAGATGGCATAGGCTAGGATGGCAAAAACTCGGGTGCTTGACCGTGGCCGAGGTGGCAGGGAGGGTTGGGGGAGGGGTTTGCCCTTGCGAAGGTGACGCGACAATTAGCGTTGCGCGGTCATTCCTCCGCGGCCTGGCGCGGTGTCAACGATTCCGTGGCGATAACGCGACCGGACGCGCCCGCGCCGCGTTCAGGGCTGCCAACTTACTACCGTTCGGTGCTTGTATATTATTATTATAATGAAACTTCAATATAATTCAATTGATATTTAACGGCTTCGCTTGCGTATACTACCACACAAACTTTGCGTAAATTTATAATTTAAATTGTTGCATCTCTTTTTATTTATGAACTGATTGAAATTTGATCACATCCACAAAGCACGTATAGCTTTAAGTTAAATTATACATGAAAATTAAACCTTTTTGCATCCATTCGATAAAGTGAAGCTTTTAAAACCTAAGCTAAGCAGTAAATGTTTGTTTAATATATTATTAAAATTTGGACTTATAAGCAAAAATATGATGTGCATATATATACTATCATTAGTGATTCTATAATTATCGAAGGAGTCTCGATAGAAAATATTTATTAACCTAGAATATAAATTTCTTAGTCCGGTTAGGAAAAAGGCAAAACGTCCAAAGCTGAAATTGAAATGAATTCGCTCAATTCTAAAAACTTAAAGTGCAAGGTGTGGCCACTTCTCCGCTACAATAGAAAATTATCAAAGAAAAATTCAGATATAACATTATAAAAATCGTGAAAATCATATGAATGGCAATCCTGAATCAGGCATATTGACGAAGTTACAAGTGGCACGCAAGTCTCTATACGGTCGCGGCACGAGAACTCCCAGTACCAGGCTAGCTATCAAAATAGCGGTTTCGTTAAAACCTAGGTTAGGCAAAATATAAGCAGAATTTATTATATAATATTATGAAACACTATAAGGCTAAATAGTAAAGGCTGTTTTTTTTTTTACAATTTCAGTTATCTTTGATTTTTTTTCAATTGAAAATCGTTTTCAAATACATAATACACTAGCGACCTATTCTGATTTTTCGCCCGTTTGCGTTATCACTTAAAATCACACACTTTGCTTAATTTTATAATTTAAATGTTAATAGTTGTAACTTTTTTATTTATTAAGCGATTGAAATTAAATAAACACTTAATGTTAAGGAAAGTTTACCACAATGCATTAATCACAACCGTATCTGAAATTAGCATGCACAAACGCACAAACAAACAGAAGAAAAAAAATTATTTAATCATTCTATTATGTTGATAAACCAATAATATTTTTTTTCTTCATATATCTTCCATGTACGGACCGCGATCAGTTACTTTTTTATTATATTTATAGATAACACCTGTAATTTGTATAGTGTCAAACTATAAACGTTAATATATTTAAAGATTCCCTGGAGTGGCGATATGTAAATCGCTTAACTATCTGACATTTTTGTAACATTTTTTATAAAGTGTGATTCACACACTTAGGAAATTGAAAAACATATATTTAGAAAAGGCATAAAAATTTGAAAACCGTTCATGAGGCGCGTGGATTCGAATCCGACAGCGTTAAAAAAAAATTATGTGTTTCCTAAATATATGGTTTTATCAGACACTTAACACAGAGCTATGAATGGATATGTTTAAAATTCAAAACCTTTAAAATAAGTGATGAATTACGCATGGCGAACGGTGGCCGCGCGTTTGAGTCGCTAGACAATAGTATGTTTTGTATATTTTAAGTTAAAAAATTTGATATTTCAAGATTCATTCATTTATGCGGGTCTTGCAGTAATTTACGGATGTTTTAAGGCTTTTATAAGTGATGCAAGTTCAATTTCCTAATGTGAAGTCCAGCTTAACAAGAAATAAAGAAAAATCCCAAAAAAAACACACATTTACGTATTAGTGTAGCGAGGTTAAATATTTTATAGCATATTTCTTATGGCCATCTTACTTTAATTTTCCAAACTCTATTTTATAGACATTGAAAAGACATATTTTTAGAAAACGTATAAAAATTTTAACGCAGCGGGATTTGAACCCACGCCTCTTGGACGGTTTCCAATCTCGCAGTTTCACCGTGGTTTTGGTGGTGGATTTGTAACCATTATTGCCTCTGACTCTTCTACTAAATGTCATATTAATCATTCATCATTCCAAAATCTTGGGTGACTATTTTGGTACGCGCGCATCTTAATTTAATTTGATGTTCAAATAACTTCTAACAAAAAAATAACAATTTCACTACTTAATTTCTATCACTGGTCATGTATTTTACTTATTTTACAAGTAATTTAAGAAGACTCCTTTGTAGCTCAGTGGGGCGATGGTTGCAGGTTCAATTTAAGATAAAGGTTTTCATAGTCATTAATATTACTTTGCAAGTTACAGTTAATTATCCCATACATAAAGAAACCGGACTGGATTCCAGAAAAATATTTTGAACTACAGCAGGTTTTGACGGTCTTCGAAATCTTTAAAAATATCTTAGCAGAAAACTAGACGTCGACGCCGACAAACTAGAAGGTGACCGCTATAATGAAAATAAAAAAAATGGTAAGACTATGAACTGAACTGTGAACTGGACACTGTTACTGTAAAGAAAAATGAAGAAAAACAGTTAAGCCAGTAGAAGATGAAAATATACTTTAGAAATAATACCGAAAACTGCGATATACCGACTCTTTTCGAACAAAGGATTTGATATTTGCTTGTTCAGATAAAATTCTGTATAAAGAATATCAGAAAGAACTTAGTGGCTATATGAAAATAAATCACGTAGCCTTTCTTCTAGAAGATAGTTAGATTTTTCTTCTAAGAAAGTTTTTTTTTTAATATAAAGCAATATATCATATCTTCCTTTTGCAAAAGCAACAAATATGGACATATGCATATAGATTTAAATGTGATTCAGAGGTCTTGATAACAAACGATACAATCATACACAAGGGCAGTTGCATTTTAAACAGACCCTGACCTTGACCTTTTCTATTCAAAGTGCATACCATATTAACGAGATAATTTAATTAATATTACCAATATTAATAATTGAAGGAAAACCTTTGTACCTCTTTTGAGGAATTACGGACGGAAGGACGGACAAGTATAAAATTTGGCAAAGATTTATATGGAAAAGAGTGCCGTGCCGTAGCTAGTCATTTTACATAACAATACATAAGAAATATATGAAATTGATAAAATAAATATAACATAGTGTTCTCAAAGTACACTATTATACATTGTAACATAACCGTTTTTAAATCTACGCGTATTTCACATATGAAAGGTTGTACCAGTTTCATTAATTTCACTACTTTAGCCAAAAAATCTATACCTAATAAAGAAAGTATCCAAAAAAGCAACGTCCTAAGCTGTAATAGAATATGCTTCCAAGAAAATATTTTATATTAAGCTTCCGAGCTCGTACTTATGCATGTTTCCCGAGATCTCCAAGCCAAGGTCGGAGCTCTTTTAGCTCGGCCTCCCCCAAAACCCGGTGACGCTGTAGAGGTCACTATGGCCAACAGCATACTACAAATAAAAAAAAAGCAAGAAAAATATGCTTGTCTTATATAAATTTTGATTTACATTTAAAATCGTGATCGTTTTTCAAAGATCAAAAGTTCGGAAAAAAAGATAAAAAAGGCGTTGAGTTCCGCCTTATTGCGTGTTGTTGACGCAATTTCACACATTCTCTCGGAATGTGGAGAACCGATTGACCACCAGTCAGAGAGAAACTAATCTCAACAGTGATATGCGAGACAAAAAAAATAAGAAGAAGATTAAATTAAATGTTTATATGTCTACTATAGATGTATATATTCAGTTCTATTATTACAAATATATAAGAGTCCTTTAGCCTAAGTACATAAGGCGTGATAGATGTTTCGAGACGTGAAAGCACAGGTGGCGTTCGACGCGGCCCATCGATCTCGGTAAAAATACGATAATACCATATATTGCCTACATCGTACTTCTCAAGAGAAGGACACTGTGATAGAAGTTAGAGAGAGCGGGTAAACATTATTTAAATAACAAATTAGGGTTTTTATTTTCACGCAAGTCGCCAAGTTTTATCACTCGATTATCCACAAATCGAAAATCATATTTTTGTATTTCATAATGGAATATAATATAGTAGGCCATCGTGGCACAGTGGAGCAGCGTCTTACTGTAAACGTGATTAGTTATAGGTTCGATTCCCAGTCGGAGAAATGATTGTATTTAAATTATTTCCATTTCTCCGCTCAGGCACCTAAGACCGACCGAAGTTCCGCCACTCAACACGAAATATCTCGATTTCGGACAGAAAGTGAAGAACGGAGTATCTTGATACTAGGTTCTCTTCGTGCGGTAAAAAGCATGAAGCTGAAAAAAAATAAAACAAAATTAATAACTAAATCTTAAACTATAACTGAATTATAACGTCGAAATTTTTAATTTTTATAATATTAAGATATTGTCATTGTTTAATTAATACATTTAGAAATATGAAATTTGTTATATTACTATAAATTACAAATGTTCCCATGTATATTAATATGTGCAATTGCACAATAATACTATAACAGATAATAAATAGTACGACAAAAGTGGATTAATATTAAATCGCTTTTCGCCCATGAGTGTATCACCGGAGCCATATTGCCTACGCGCGGCAAAAATACACGCGATCCGTGGCCGTCAGCGATAACGCAGACCCCGCCACCTACGCGTCTCACACTTCGCTAGATAGCTACACCGCTACCTACACCTATACATGCCCTAGCATCATTTGTTTATTTATTAGCGATCCTCCGCAACCGGTTAAATATAGCCAACGAAAAGTGTTTACGAGACGAGTTTAGAAAATGCACCGCGGCAAGCGTCTCATTCCCGACGGTCGCACGAGTGTATATAAAAGCTTATGTACACATCTGATGGCGGCTAAATTTATCCGGAGCGGTGGCAGCTAAAGGCGGGCTCATAAAAAGCGCGGCACGGCTGATTACAAAGCCGCGTCGGGTTTATGGCCGCGTCGTGTACGCGCAGCGGCGAGCCGGAGCCGCGCGCCTCGCCGAGGCTAGTTTTTCAGCGGCCCCACGACATAAATAAGTGATCGTGCCCCCGCACCTCCCGCTCGTAAACTACGCGCAGATAGCGAGAGGACTTAATGGCTGATCGGATTTTGATTAGCGAGGGCCGGCGACGCAACCCCTCTCCGAGCGAAATTTGAATAGATAAGTGGGCATCCCGAGAACGGCCGCTCGCGACCGTAATTTACATACTTACTGGCTTTCGGCGCTCGGAGGGTGCCAAGTTATGGACGACGCAAAACGATAAAGTTGATATAGCACTTCGGACATCGATTCGGTGCCGGCGAGCGGTTTTTCACCGAAACCGTTTGTTATCGGCGGAGGAGGCGGCGAGCCGGCCGCTGCTCCGGCCTCCATTGTCGTTTTTTCCCCGATGTAATCGCTCCACGAGCGTTGCTATTGAAACAAAGCCCCGGACAGTTTTAACAACTCACTTTTGTATTTCAAATTCCTACCGGCACGTAAATAATGTTCCGTTTTGTTGACATTTAGGTCGTCACTATTCTATGCGTAGTTTTGTAAAAAGGCTGAAATTGCTTTGTTTAATTGGTCTCTTTTTTATATATATATTCAATAAAAAGTGTACAATCTATTATAATAGTCTGGTGCTAAGTCCCATGACACCCTAGAGATAAAATAAAGTGGACTTGGCAATGAAGACGGTGTTCAGTTAAACTGAAAGGTCATGCGAGGTTGTGGCTCAGTAGTTAGGGGGACCCCCCCGTCAACCCAAGCTGCCATTGCTATTTTCACACACAAGATACCCAAAAACATCTCGCTGCTGTGACTTTGACCGAGCACCGCTATTGACGTGGCCCTCCCCTAGCATGTAGCAGGTAGACAAGTCGCGGATAACACGCGAGGGGGACGCCACCCGGACCCAAAGATGGGGACGTCTTCGTATTTGTTTGCTCTGGCAGATAGCGCGGTGCGTACACATCAACATATTTTAATAGAGAAAAGTGTACAGAAAAACCGAGCAAAGCAAATATTTGCTAAATTCATTAAAGACTGTACCTTAACTTTGAAATCTAGATAAATTAAGGTATTTTCTAATTTGAACCAGTAAAGTATACCAATTAGTCCATTTAACTTTATAATACTTAGCATATAATATATAAAACGACTAAAACAGAGTTAATTCTCAGCAGCATGGGCAAGCAGAAGCACTATAAAGTCCATGATAAACATCTAAAGACAATAGATTTCCAATTAAATTAACAAAGATGCCTGAAAGCCAATTCATTTGTGAACGGACGGATCACAATGTAGATCCCTTTTAGATTTGTCCAAAGTTTCCCGCTTACAAATTGAATGTCAGGTGAATTCAGTTCAAATATACGTTATATTTTCTTTAATTGGCTGCAAAGTTCCGTTTATAACAGTGTTTGATATTAATCTCACTATCAATTTTATTATGTATGAAAATAAATTATATTTTACACGTACGTACATAATTTTTTTTTTTTAGTTAAAATATTATATAATAGATTTAACAATAGCACGTAAGCGAGAAAATCGAAATATAATAATCATAGCAAAAATCATTGGACATCCTTAACTAACGAAATCTATTAAAGTAGTAAGTTCAAATCCTAAACTTTTAAAATATAGCTAAAAATAACTTTTAAATTAATGTCTCAGAAAAAGACAAATAGGTACTACTATAGCCGTAAAATTAATACAAACAACAACACGTGGTCGAACTTTAAAGAATATACATAAATATCGTAAACTTTTAATATATATTTTTTAATAATCTGTCAAAAAAAAAACATTTAAATTAATGCGAAAATATTTAGTACTTCAGTAACTTCGATGACATAGCTAAGCTTATCTATATGTAGAAAAGATTAATCTATGCATAAAACAATGGACATACATACAGTTTTTCATAATTGTGTGCATTCATTTTTAATAGTAATTGCATATATTAAAAAAAAATATAAAAAAAATCTAAACATAATTCAATATTATATGTGTAAGTAAGTAAGTAAGTAATATATACCTCGTTCTGTCAAGAAAAAAAATGGCGTCGCAAGCAAACGTAGGGATGCTAGTCGCGCGCCAGTAAGCAAATAAGTTAGTCTCGCTCTTATATATCACAATTCACAATAAAAACATCCGGCGAGTAAGTTAAAGATGTCCCCGTACTCCTTTAGGGCAAGTCCATAAAAGTGAACTTTATGAGCGCAATTCGACCTTACAACTATTTCTCAGGCCATATCGAATCCCACCTGATTTACGGTTGCCACAGATAATATAATATATACGTATTTTAGGAAACAGCCTTTCAACCCGTGCTTTTTCATAAAAAAAAATACGTAGCTAAATTTCAAGGAGAATTGTAGTTTGTTACATTTTTTTTTGTGTTATTATATTTTTTAATTATTTAAATTTATATTTTGTCTTCGCCGCAAGACTCGCAATAAGCTAAACGTTGTGCGTGAAATAAAAATAGAAACAATTAATATTTATTCAAATACGATAAATTAAGCGCAACATTTTGATCCCATTATAAGAAGAAATTTACGTAAATGTATAAATAAACTAGTAATGAAATGAAATAATATGTGATTTTCTCTTTAATAATAGCCAATCTGAAATTAAAATTTATGTACAATATTCTAATATGCCGATCCAAAAATAGAGAAAAACAATAGCCAAATATAATTTAACGAACTCGAACCAGGAATGAAGATATTTACATAATTGTTTAATATTACAAATCTTAATTTCCAAAATGTTTTTGGTTTTTATCCGTCAAGCAACTATAAAAGCTCTATAATATCTAAGGAGCACTTAGTCACCATTTCTTTTTACCTAAATATATAATTTAAGCAATACCAAAATATATCATAATACGCTCCAAAAAGAATAAATTAAGTTTCAATGCGATATTTTTTCGCCGGCATCGTATCTTGGACCTACGGGCACCGGGCCATAACTCACGGCTGTCTCGTTTATCACTCAAGCTTGCGGCGTGATTATGCGCGAAACGGCGTGCCAAGTGTAGAGTCGCCGTATTCAGTGTACACGATTTCGTATTTCGAGATAACTCACCTCTATTTCAGCCAAAAATATAAATCCGAAACAAAGACATTATATACATTCGAATACGCTCACGGTCGCTATTCCAGTTAAATAATAGATATACAAAACGAAAACGCCGCTGTGGTGCAGTGACAAATGTTAAGAAAACAATACTAACTACGAAGTCAAATCCCGTAATATAATAATTTTTTAAAGCAATGAGTTGTATGAATGTATTTGTTTTTTAAATAATATAAATTGAAAAATACATATTTAGAAAACGTATAAAAATTTGAACGTTGAAATTTTTATACGTTTGCTAAATAGATCTTTTTCAATTTCCTTAGTGTGCGAATAAGACTTTAAAAAATGTTAAAGAAATAAATATAAATTGAGTTGTAAAAAAAATTTAATTATTACTTCTACAGTGAATTATTTCATGAAGAAATTAAGTTATGATGGATATAAACTACTTTTCATAGCCAATATTGGTTATTTTGCGTCTGCGGAGCACGAGAATCACCATGTTCATATCAAAATTCATAAAAGTGTATAAAGAGAAGTCGTGCCGCAGTATACGTTATGGTAGTGGGTTCGGTTTTTCCTTATTTCTCCGCCCTGGTATCAAGACAAAACTCGGCCACTCGACACGTGTCGGATTCGGATGGAAAGTGGAGAACGGAGTATCTTGACACTACGTTCTCTCTGACTACCCCGCTGTGTGGGGAAAAGTGTGAAGCTGTTGATGTATAGGGAAATATGAGTGTGTTTAATACGCCTGTATTAAACAATTCACTGAATTTCTATTCAAAAAACCCTAATTCATTTATATCTTCATTTGTTTCAAAAACCAACGGTATCTGCGGAGACAGAGACAGAACATTAAGAACAAAAGTATTTACTACTAGCGGCCCCGTTCGCGGCCTCGCCTGCGTAAACTACACGAGTATAATTGAAATTGTTGTTACTTTTTTATTAATGAACCGATTGAAATTAAATAAGCACTAAATGTTGACGTAAGTCTACCAAAACACAATAGTTAAAATTAAATTTAAATTGGTTGAACCATTTTTGAGGTTAACGTGCACAAGCGCACAGAAAAACAGATAAAAAATGAAAATCATTATTTTGGGTTCCATTTATTAATTCATTACAGTACATTTATAAATGCCCCCAATGATCATTTTTCTTATATATCTTCCATGTACAGACAGCGATCAGTTACATTTTTATTACACGTATAGATTACGACGTCCGAATTCAATTAATTCTAGAGCACATAATATACATACATAGATATACCTAGTTAGAGAACGGCCCTATAACGTCCAAGCCGTTCTGTTTAAAAGGCCATCAAAGCGGCGTCTACATAAAACGAGTCCCATTTTACATTCGGCGCGCTAGGACCCCGGTTTATAGCGGACCGACAGGAATTCGACTCGTAATGAGGAGGAGACCGCGCTACCGTAGGGAAACTCGAAGAGATTTCCACGAACGAATCCTTCGAGTGTAATTGAAAAAAAGAAATAAGAATCTTTACATAAGTATAACACGCTAGTAGCATATAAATTAAAAAAGACATTAGAAGCGTATACAAGGAATTTTGAACGCAGCGGGATTAAAAAAAAAAGGTACATACGTTTTCTAAATATGTCCACTAAGCTTCCTTAGTGTGGGAACAACACTTTAAAAAATGTTAACAAGATAGCATATAAATTAGTTTAAATTACACACATACCCCACTTAAACCTATAACAATTGCTTTCAGTGCACCGACTAAATAATGTCGGCGATTATTATTAAAATTCACAAATTAATTTTCAAAAATACTATAATTCATTATAATTTAAAATTGCAAATGACTCTAATAAGTATATATGTAAAAACCACATGTTAGGGGCTATATGGCGGAACAAACAGCTATTTTAGCACTTGGCACCTTATCTCCTCCAAAGCGCGAGTCCACAGCTTTCTTTGCACTCCCGACTAATAAAGAGTAAGATGGCTGAGAAACGTGTTTCGACGGTGATATTATCTAAATTACAGATAATTTAGATTTTCGATATGTTTATTTATTGTGTTTCATTAAAGCAAAGTTAAAAATACTGTAGCTTAATTAGTCAATCAATGTTCACACTTTATCATAGAGCATTGTGCATTGCGCTTATTTCATTTAAGGTTTCGAAAATTATACCAATTTTTTGTTAACTTCGCGTAGCTGAACGCCGCTCTATGTCTTAGATACAAGAGCGAAGAAATGAATTTATTAAATTAAATTCATTTCTTATAATTATTAACAACCAAAAAGACTTATTTAGAAAACGTATAAAAATTTGAAAATTTGCGTTCAAATTTTTATACGTCTTTTTCAATTTCCTAAGTATGCGATTAACAGTTTAAAAATGTAAAAAAAATATTTACAACCAATCGCGTTTAAATCTATTTATACTGCATATACTTATATATTACACAATACATGTAAAAACTTAAGCTGCAACTTTATTTTCTCTGAGCTAAACTAAATGTTACAGATAGAACAATGCACTTGTAATGCAAAATACAAGACTGACGCCATATTAGTGCAGTAGCAAGTTTGGGGGGTTCAAGTTAAACCCAAGATACAGATATACACTTACTGCTTAGTCCTAATGGATAACTTAGTAATACATTATTTATTTATAACATTTTTTCAAGTGTTAATCACACACTTAGGAAATTGACAAAAATATTTTACAAAAATGTATAAAAAAATCTGTTACGAAGCGATTGTACGTAGAATAATCTTTGGTTAGCAGAAATTTGTTAAAAATCTCTCTACAGAGATGCTAACAACAAATATAAGTTGTAATAAGCGTATAAGAATTTCGACGTAGATGAACGTAGAACGCATGGCACACATGATGCGCGAGTTCGAATCCTACTGCGTTCAAATTTTTATACGTTTTTCTAATAAATATTATTTATATTGTCGCTCTATACGTCAAAGCATAGATTATTATAACATTTAAAACATAAGATTATATAGTTAAAATTAAAGAAATATCTATATATATATAAAATAAAAAATATCACAATCCTACGCTTTATAAGAAAATAAAATAGTCTTTGCCTTACGGTTAATTTTACATAATAAAGGGGCATCAAGGCATGCAAGTAAACGTGCCTGCTCGAGCGTTCTTCAGGTAAACGCTGAAGCAGCGCTATATGCGGAGCGGAGAGAAACCGTTTGAAAGGTGACGTGATTTTCTGATAATTTAAATCGATTTTTACTATTATCTTCAAGAATATTTGCAATATTCGTATTTTACTAACAAAAAAACTGTAACCGTGATTTTTTATGGGTTTAATACACACTCGGAGGGAGATTATATTTAAAATATATTCCTCTTTTACCGCTCTGGTACCTAAGGCAGAGTGTAGCTTTGAGTTCAGCCACTCGATACGCAATGTCTCGATTTCGGACGGTAATTAGAGAACGGAGTCTTGACACTAAGTTCTCTTTGGCTACTGAGCTATGCGAATATGTATATATGTATATATGAAATGATGAGTTATTTCCAAAACAACAAATGAATATTTGATGTTTCAAATAAATTGCAGTTAGACTGTGAAATTTCATTTAATACATAATTACATTTTTTCTTTACCATCATATACTTTGTATTGACAAGTCAAGTTCAAGTTTACTCTTACAATAATTCTAACATTCCAAAGTCGACACAATTCAACGAATCCAATTAACTACACTACGAATCTACCAATTCGAATACACCCGTACACTTTCTACTAACAGATTGTTTCGCAGAACACGTGAAAAGTTTCGAACAATTTAAATATTCATCGGACTCGCCCTAACAACTGTTAGGGCGAGGGCCTTAAATTGAAAAATATCTTTGTACAATCAGAAGTCTAGATGACCCACATATCTTGGAAACTTTCACAGTACGAACGCTACATCATTCATTGTAAAGCAACTGTAACATAACAATCTTTCTAGCCGCAGGCTCCTTCCAATATCTCCGGGCGACCTATCTCGAAAACCAGACATCTTTTCTGACTTACGCAACAGAATTTACGCTTAAGCGAGCCGAGGTCCACTAGCGCTAACATTTCTCACACACACCGACGCAATGTACGAGCTACTGTGCCAGTATACCTTGATCTCCCGCGTACCTCTTAGCTCTTGCTCAAGAGAGGATTGCGGGGTGAAACGGACTCGTGGTTAGAGTTCTAGTTACGCCAAACTATGGTATAGTGCGGTATCGGCAGTTGGCCAGTGTAAGGTGAGCTTCTCCTCGTATTCGGTTTCAGAGGATTGAGTGCATAGCAAGAGGTCGAGTAGAGCTGGTTGCTTCGGTAGGTATTAGCGTAGATGTGTAGCGAGGCGAGTGGCAAGCGGGCGCGCGGCATGTGGGTGAGACGTTTACGGTCGGATCGCTGGTCGACAACGTCACTGTGACCATCCATTTTGCGCATTCACATGGGACATGGAAAATATATCTACAAATTGACAAAGATAAAAAACTGTAACCTGTTATGCAAACGTTAAGAAAGGCTATATTGTATTTTTAAAAATTATTTAGTCACAAAGAACTGTTTTATGTGAAACTACATACAATAAAGAAATTTTGATTGTAATTATCATTTTTATTAATAATAAAACTTGTTTATATTATTATTATATTTTAAACAAAACATGCCAATTTCGCATGCAAAGTAAAATGTGTATGTGAATGGATAATTCACAAATGATTCACCATATAATTCCTCCAATGCTCCAATTAATGAAACCACAATAACTATAGAAATATAAATTCGTAATAAATTCTCTACCAGTCAACTGGTACTTCTTTTAAATACAACTTAAATAATAAATAAATATTAGCACACCAATCAAGTAAAAACGAATTCAATTTCAAATACAAGAACCCTTGTCTCGAAACACGCAAAACCTATGGCACCGGCACACGCGGCGCAATACCGCGCTACGAGACGCGCCGCGGTCGGCCCCCGCGTCGCGCCAATTAATTACGGTGGCCATCTTACCCCACCCTACCCCCCCTGACGGACAATTGCCGACGCCGAATCTACTGCTTGCTAGTCGCTAGCCTCTTGGCCGCACCTACGAAGCTATCCTATCTATGTTTATATATACGTACGAACGTTGGTATATTTGCTCTCTCAAATCCCTCGGTGAATAAATGGGAACGTTCAGCTTTGACATCTAAATTTTCACTCTATACTTGACATTATATATATATATATATATATATATATATATATATATATATATATATATGACAGTACATAGCTTGTATGCGAGAAAACTTATAAAAGAACTTACAGTATTAAAAAAATATATATTTTGTGATTGTTACTACAATTATAGACATTTTAGTGATATATTCGATATTGATAAAAACAAATGCCAAAAATATACTTCTACAGCTACATATAATATGAGTTATGATGACTGAATATGTGATTTGCACATTTCTTTTAAGATATTTTTTATTTCAACCTTAAATTTTCATCAAACAAAACTGTCAGTCTGAGCTAGTAGCGCTAGCGGTAGCTTGTTCCCGTAAAGCAAGGTACATAGAGAGAACTCAATGTCAAGACATTCCGTGTTGCGTGTTGAGTGTAAGACCTCCACATGCAATATCTGAAACAAAAAATGTGAAGCCGCTTTTTTTTTATTTATATAAAAACTTACGATTGTTATCTGTTATCGACAAACGTTGCCGACTCAACGATAAACGCAATAGATATCGACAGTATCAGTGAGACCTAAACTTCCTTTGTCAATAACAAGCTCCAATCCCAATCCGTCGCCATATGGTAGGCACTAAGGCTGTAGCTTATATGATGTATGTATAAGTACATCAAAATAGAAATGATCTAACCGATTATTCTTTTTCAGAAAAAATAAATATATAAACTTTACTTTTCAGCCTAACGCGGTTAGGCAGGGTGCAGGTTATTCAACGAGAACCTGGTGTCAAGACACTCCGTTCTCCACTTTTGAGACATTGCGTGTGGAGTGGTGGGACTCAACACTGTGCTTTATCTTATCAGAGTGGATAAATGAAAACAATTGAAATATAATCATTCCCCCCGAGTAAGAATGGAACCCACTACCACCGCCTTCACAGTACGACGCTGTCCCACTGAGCCACGATGGCTGGTTTGTAATCTTTCGTCAATACTTAAAACATCAATGAAAATATATTGTTTTATTCACATTAACATTTCTGTATACATTTTTCAAACATATAAAGAGTACCCCTTTTAAACGTCATAGTGGCGAGAGATAAGACAGTATCGAACATATGCGATAGTTGTGTGTTCAAATGATAAAGGAAAAGCTTACATTAAAAACATAACCATAATTAACAAATTACTATTATTATATTATTTAAATATATATATTTAATTATATATAAATTTTCAAATAAAAAAAAACATTCCACGTAATATCGTATCCCGCGGAGCAAGCTCGTAATCCCGCAAATCACGGGATAATAATTCATTAAAAGGCCTATAATTTATCTTACTATAATGCAGATGCAGCACGAACGCACATATGTCCGCCACATATAAATTAAATCTTACAGAATAAAAGCTCTTAGTTTCGTGTAAATAAAGGCCATTACAGAATATCATTTAATTTTACACTCGCAGATGCTATGAGATTGACACGTGTAAAAAAGTTGTAGGGAAAGTTACAAAGAGCTAGACCTTTCAGTACTGTTAGGACAGAATAATTTACGAATGAATGTTGAATACATTATACTGAAATAGATTGAGGCCATCGTCACTCTGGTACCTTAGAAAAAGCGCGGCCTTAGGTTCCGCCACTCAACACGTAGTGTCTCGATTCCAGGTTAAAAGTGGAGAACGGAGCGTCTTGAAAATAAGTTATCTCTAACTAATCCTGCTATGCGGGAAAATGCGGGAAAATGCGTGAAAAATTATATAGATAGAAAACTGAGAACCTAATAATTATTAGTTTCACGAATATATTCGTCCATTCTCTTTGAAATGTTTTTTATTTACTTTCACGTTTTGCGGTTCTTCTGTGTCTGTAATCAAACCTTGTAAGTTCATGATTTACTTTCCGAATTTTGGTTAAGCATATATATGTTTGATTTGAATGACAACAAATTTAATGGCTTTATCCGAATTCAGAATTCAATGTGGCGGACGCTCCATGTATTTTTTTCATGAATCCCCATGACATGAGTATAATTTGAAACAACTTTTTTCTTTTTGTATGATAGGTACAAACTTAGGTTTGACGTGACGTTACGCGTTGGTGTAGTCTACGACGACACACGCTTGCCTAGAAGGTACCTATTGACTCTCTATTTGAATATCCTAAAATTGTATGACTTAAGAAATACAAACGCCGGCAATGAGTTCCCTTGTCTTGATGTGCGACAAAAGAATGTAGACTCAAAGATAAATACTTGACTCAAAGCGCGAAACTTGACTTGTGGAGTACAGTACACTACGGAAAAAATTATATTGATAGTATGGATAAATATTTTACCTTTACCTTTTTTACTTTAATGCCATTTTTTATGATGAACTCACATGTTCTAAATTAATTGGGTGTGAAGAAAACTAAAACTCCCGGCTGATAATAAACCTCGATATATATAGAAGCCTACACTACAGCTGATAAGTACTAATTACTTAACTAAGTAGTCCTTATGTTACCATAACGCAATTTGAACCCGCAACAGGAACAGTTACAGATTAATTATACTTATATTCAATAAATTTTCAGATTCATCTTATGACTTGGAGTAAATGTACTTTTTAATATCTGCTAGGTACTAGTAGAAATATTTTTTGAAGCC
>JAOYRR010000315.1:600000-989860 GCA_038994665.1 Podotricha telesiphe | reverse complement strand
AAAGTGTATGAACAACACTTTAAAGCAGTAAAAAATAAGTTTAATGTGTATTTGTAGTAGTGTACAACTCAATACAATAACTAAAATCTGTATAAAAATTAAGTTACGAAAACAAAACATCAACGCAGAAAGACTTTATTATAATAAAAAAGTGATTTGCCGTTTCCAGAAAACCAACAAAAATTACAAGACCCACTTCAAAATACACAAACAGTGAAATTATATAGATTTTTTATGTTATTTTATCTCAAAATAAACTGGCCGCGGCTGACACAGTTTGCTCGGCGACGATAGTTCCCGAGCTTCGGGCAGCTACCATTAGCTTTGTACAAATTACTAATTCCCTCCCGAGGAGCCAACGCGATATTTGCTGCTCTATTTGATAACGGAAACCTAAAGCAAAGAGCATGAAAGATTAATGAGAAATTTTGGTCTGCATTCGCTTACTAAGTACTAAGTATGTACGTACACACTTGCATTAATGTAGTATTATTTGTGTACATTTCATTTTTATTAGTTCCTCTTATTTTAGGCCTCTCAATGTATACATACAATAAAAATAACTAATCGCTGTCTGTACATAAAAGATATATATATATATATATATATTAGGTGCATATATCTATCTATGTAAGAGAACTCAAAAGTAATTGTTTAAATTTATATTTTTTAACATTTTTTAAAGTGTTATTCACACACTAAGGAAATTGAAAAAGACATATGTATTTAGAAAACGTGTAAAAATTTTTAACAGTTTTCAAGAGGCGCGGGTTCAAATCCCGCTGCGTTCAACATTTTTATACGTTTTCTAAACATGCCTTTTACTTTTAAATTTTCTTTTCTATTTGTCTGTTGGTCTGTGCGTTTGTGCATACGTATCTCAGAAATGGCTTAACCGATTTGAATGCAGTTTTGACTATTGTATTTTGGTAAATTTTCCTTAACATTTAGTGCTTATATAATTTCAATCGGTTCATTAATAATAAAGTTACAAAGCAAAGTTTGCTATTTAACTGAGAACGTGGACGGGCGAAAAAACCAAATAGTTTCATCGTTTAGTTGAAACCGCGAGAGGGTCGCTAGCATTCAACGTGTTTCGAAAAGCAAAGAAAGGAGTGTCATGACACTAGGTAGTAGGCGAAGCTTATAGATGGCACTGTCATGGATCAAGAGTCGTTTATAGAAAAATTTTAATTAAATTTTCCGTGGTCTTATTAGATTATATGTGTTATTTCCTGTCAGCAAAACATATTCTCACTAAATTGACTAAGTCGTAAACCAGCTTCTTTTAAACCTTCTTGCAAATAATTATTAAACATTAACATAAAAATATTAATCTGTAGTTTGACCGTTGTTTAAAGCAATCACAAAGGTTAGATAGATTTTAATGTATATCGTATATCTTTTTATTGTTATCATTCATTAGATATTTGGTGAATAAATTTTAAAAATATCTTAGTACAGAATAGAAATAGCAATTCCAATTAAAAAAAAAAACAATTATATTAATTGAATAAGATTAATATTTCTGATTGGAAATTAATTTAAGTATATTCCAATATTATTTTGTACGTTAAACGTTACTTGGACTTTTACATTAAATATCCTTACAGAAAATGCTGTGTGTGCTTATAACAAAAAGCTTAACATATAATAAAATATTCACAACGAAAGTGAATGAAAGCCAAGTCAATCAATTTGCTTATATACATAGTTAGAACTCTACTATACAGAAATCCTTTTCTCGACATTTCCCTATCGTATGACATATTATAAGAGCATTGCAATAATCTGCAAGAAGCTCGCGTGCATATATACGGGTGCCGCCACTCGCTACCATCTAAAACATTTAGAATAGACGGAGAAAACAAGAGAAACTGACCAACCCCTAAATTGTTTTCATACACTTAGAAATGTGTGAATATTATAGAAAAATATATACAGACCGTCATGGTACAGTGGAGCAACATCTGACTGTAATAGCGATTGCTTGTGGGTTTGATTCCTAGTCGGTAGTAGAGTGAGCATAAGTTAATCACTTTAATTTCTCCGCTCTGGTGAACAGGGCAAAGTGTGGTGTTGAGCTCCGTCACTAAATACACAATGCCTCGAAAGCAAGTGGAGATTAGGGAACGGAGTGTTTTACAGTAGGTTCTCTTTGACTAAGCTAAAAAAAGTGAGTCAAAATCAATGAACACACTCACTTACACATGTTTTCCCGTACATATAACTCAGCTACCTAGAAGCATACCTAGAACCATCCCTTTCTCTACATTTCAGTAGCGTACGAGATCATAAGAGCGCTGCAATAATCCCTCAAGGAGCGTACACACGTACATACATACATACACACGGGCGCATATATACATACATGTATCGGATGACCTGGTTGTGAATTATCTATAGAACAGACCGTAGAAACGTGGAAATCGCCCCTGGATGCAAGCACACCGCCGCACTGTTTACTGACTACAAATTATATCACTAACAAACTAACTCAAGAGGGATTGAATAGCGAATATTACTTAGATTAACTTATTTTAGTTGATGCTAACTTTGTTTTAACATGAAATATAGTGCTTAGGGTGTATTTTTATTCATCATTATGAATATTAAAATATTTTAAAAATAAAAACAAATATTTTTGTTAATATGATTTGACAATTATCTATTCAATTCGTCTATGAATATAAAAATGCAGTATTGTTGGTTGTACGAGAAGCTACCATCAGTTCGAAAAGCATTTCTACTGAGAACAGCCAACGTGGGACTTTAATGTATTTTAAGATATATTTTACAGTTTGTTTATGATAATCTTATGATTATCATAAACAATGTAATGTTATATTACATAAACATCTAAGATAATTAATTCTAAGCATACAAACTTTTCTTTCAGCTTCACTCTTTTTTCGTCATAGAACCCTTCTAGTCAGTCAGAGTGAACCAGTAGTGCCAAGACACTCCGTTCTACAGTTTTCGCGCCCGAATTAGAGACATTGTGTGTTGAGTTGTGGTATAAAATACTTATTTTATAGCATATGTAGAACAAGGCTTAGAACAGGCTTTTTATTTGTTTGAACATCTACATGTTGAATGTCGTAAAAAATCTCCTACCGCCTTTGAATAATTAAAATCCATATAAACTTTTTATTATTTACAATATTATAAACTTTAGAAAGCAAAATGTTTAATACATAAGAGATAACTGTAACAAGTTAACTTTTAATTCATTTAAATTCAGCCATAGACAAACCCAAGCAAAGATCAATTTAAACTCTCATCGCCATTTACAGCGACATAAATACATAGCCTAGTTTCAGCAATTTCCGGTGGAAGTACATCCCAGATGTCCTTACGACACGTGTACAGTATAAAGCTGACTCTACAAAGATCTATCCAAGTATCCAAGTTAATAAAATTTTCAGGTGTCGATTTCTGTTGCATGTTATCTTGCAAGGCGTCCGGCGTAGACCGGTCCAGCTCGTATTAATGAGGGCAGGTAGGCGGGGTGGTTGTTATGGCAACGCGACGCGGCCTCGAGCGCGGTATTACAATGAAGGCTACGATGTTTGGAGATTAGGGTCGGTTCCTTTGGTCTAGTTGCGTTCGGAAATAGTTGAATAAATAATTTTGTATTCCATACTTACTTACAGTGTTTTGAGATACTTAAGTTGCACTGTACTTATCAGTCAATTTGTTTAAAATGCTTTGTATAAAAACAAATATTATTTTTTTTTAACCATTAATTAAAATAATAAATGGCAAGGCAAATGATTTCAAGTAATATGAAATTTCAATACCAACTCTCATTTATGATAATGATTTTGAACATTTTCAAATATTTTAAGGAATATAATTCAAGGAGTAAGCTAGTTTTATGACTTGTAGATAACTCTTAATTGTATATTAAATAATAATATACTTATATATACTAGTGTTGAATTTAATCAGCAAATCGCTACCCAATTTACGTAGGTCCATATAGGCATATCTGTTTTGTATACGATCCATTTTTTATCATTACATTCTCAATTAATTATTGTTATCGTGTACAATAAATAACACAAGTTATTACACACACACACACATCTAAATACACAAAAGACGACAAATCTATAGACGCATCGCAACCCTGCGCTGATCTCACCCCCCATTCTGAGCAGCGCGTGACGGGGGTGGACTAGGGGTGGTCCGAACGTGCCGCGACAAAAAACCCGCGTCGACCCGAGTCCGGCCATAAAGCGCCGGCGAGCGTAATAAGCCCCTTTGCTTGCCTTGCCGTTTACGTTACATCACCAAATTAAACGGACAAACGGAAAGACGGACGGACGGAGAACTCGCGCTCTAATTTCAACGAGATTTAACTAGAACGTTCGATTCAGCTTTTGTTATATATATATACATTAAGGGTCCGATTTCCGCGATTTGTTCTTGTTGAATCTTGTGTTGTTTGAGAGTTTTGTTTGTTGGGGATTTCGGGATTAAATCTGAGACAAGAGTTAATTTTAAACTTTTTATTTTTGCGTTTTTATTATTGAATTATTAGTAATTTAACACTTTTGACAGAGAAAACCTAGTGTCAAGACAGTGTCATATTTTCCACCTGAAATCGAGATGCTGATGGGCGGAACTCAACACTGCGCCTGATCTTACTAATCCAGGAAAATGCAATTATATAAATATAATTCGCCCTAGTGGAGATCGAACCCACGACCAACCGCGTTTCCAGGTAGGCGCTGTACGACCACTCAACGATGGCATCTTAGAATATTTAAAGCATATATTTTATTGATTTTAAAAACAATAAGTAATAGCTTATTTCAAGTTTCGTTGTCATATAAATATGGATGTAATATAACACATATATAAATCAAAAAGGTAAATCTACCGTTTTTGTTGATTTCTTTTTTTTCAAACGCTACCTTTTACATATATACATATATTTTTTGCGAAACAACTTTTAAAACTAATTCGACAAGCTAAAGCGACAATGGCCTTATTAATTTGCAAAAGGCGTTTATTGTAGCTTCTTTAAATATTATCTTAATTTGATTTCATACAGAAGCCGAGTAAAAATAAAATATATAATAGTTATTGCAACGAAATTTCAGCAAACAAAAATTAATGTGAAGCTCTTCCGTTACTCACGATTATGTATGGCGTATACAGGTTAAATTTATATATGTCTAATACATTTTTTTTTTAATTTCATACTTTCTTAATTAATATGTATAAAAAAATAATTATATAATATAAGCTACATCTAATCCTTTGAACAAAATATAGTTCATTCAACGACAACAAGAAACACAATATCAGAAAATATTGTATAAAACTGGTAGAGCAAGTTGTCAACCGATCAACCGATCAAACAGATGTCTAGATGTTATGGATAAGAACGGGGGAGTATGGAATTTGTCACAATTTAATTATATATGGCGCAGAAGTGCAGAAAGCCTACATTTTTCATATAAGTATGAAGCTGAGCAAAAATAAAATTAGCTTTAAGTTACTTCTTATTCTTCCTTTATCAGCTCTCTGCCAGTGAAAGTCCCGTCAAAATTAGTCTAGTCCAAAACTATAAAAAATGTGTGTTATTTTGGTATTACAAACAGACACTCCAATTTTATTTATTTGTACATATTAAAAGTAATGTTATTAAAATTTACATATCTATGCAAATATAATGACTTTCATTAGTTCCTCACACACGCTAATCTATTCGTATATGATAGCTACATTTTAACGATTGAACAGTTTTCAAGAGGCGCGGATTTAACTCCCGTTGCGTTCAAATTTTTATACGTTTTCTAAATGTAGCAACATTTATTAAAAAAAAGTATAAAATAAGTACCATCACACTAAGCTTTCTCTTTTAATCTTAAAAATGGATATTATTAAAGCTAATTTGAGCATTTTTTGAGGACAACAGGTGACAAAAATAATGTGTGAAATTTAAGAGATGAATATATGATTCTTTACATTTAGCCTGTCTGTTTGTCAAATATATAATAAACGTACATTTTTTTTAACCTAGTCAAGACACTCCGTTCTCCACTTTCCGCCTGACATCGTAACATTGAGTGTTGAGAGGTGGAACTCAATGGCGTGCTTTGTCTTCTCAGAACGGAGAACCTGAAAATAATTTAAATATATTCACTCCCCCGAGTGGGAGTCGAACCCACAACCAATCGCGCTTATATATAGTAGTATAGTCATATAGTATAGTCATACGCTATCACACTGTGCCACGATGGCCTGTGTAATCAATGTAATAAAAAGTATAAAATAATATATAATCTTCATCTATACATAGAATAAAAATGTCACTGATCGCTATTTGTACATTTAAGATGTATATATATATATATATATATATATATCTTGTATTTTTTTTTATTTCAAAAATGGGGCCAACAAGCCGAAGGACCAACTGATGGTAAGTGGTTATCTTCGCCCACGAACATCTACAGAGGATCAGAGGAGTTGAGGACACGTTGCCAGCATTTAGGGTGAAGGTGTCTGTACACTCCACGCATGAAAGCCCCCAGTCCAGGTCGTAGCGTCCACGAAAAACCACAGGAGGAAGATCATTCCATACCTTGCATGTGCGGGGGGGGGGGGGGAAATGACCTCGAGGCACGCACATTAGACGCAAACCATGCGTCCAGGTGGTGGATGATATCTAGTTCTGTGGCGATAGTAAAATAAAGATGAAAAACAATTTTGTTTGTTTGTGTATGTTTGTGTGTGTTTGTCTGTGCGTTCGTGCACGCTAGTCTTAGAAACGAATTAAGTGCAGTTTTGATTATTGTATTTTGGTAAACTTCGGTTAATTAGTATTTATTTTAATTCTATCGGTTCATAAATAAAAAATTTACAAGAATTTAAATTATAATTAAAGTAGAGTAAATTTTGCGATGAAGGTGGGAATGCGCGAGGGCGAAACAACTATATCGTTATAGTCGTGTAGTTTACTCAGGCGAAGTCGCGAGTGAAGTTGCGAGCGAAAAAATTACAAAACATAATTTTTTGTTCTATCACATTGATGATTGCCCTAAATAATATTTTCTCTTATATATCTTCCACGTACAGACAGCGTTCAGTGACATTTTATTATATATATAACACTTTCATATACTTATTCAATACTCTAGTTTGCAACTTATCGACATAGAGACATTTCAAACAAAAACTTAAACTACAAACATAACAGCACTTACTAGCAATTATTGTTATTTAAATTTGCTGCAAACGTATAACAAACACCAGTCCATTCTACAAATAGGAACGACCATTAACAAAGTTGCAAGCAAAAGCTCGCCGCTCAACAGGTGGAGCTATTCGTTTCAATATCTGCAAAACTTTCCGACACGACTCAATAAATCGACCACTGGAAGCAGATCCACGACGTTCCATGATAACTTTGCCCCTTACACAAAAACAGTGGACCGTAGGGGCCATTTTACGCTGGTTTTTCTTTGCCCTGTTGTTATTATCATAGCCTTACAAAGTTTACACCAATTTGAACTTTATTAAAAGTAATAAAAGTTTATTTTCTATAGAATTGAGCTTACTTAGCATTCAGCAGTTAAATGAGATGTTATTATAAGGGATGACATGTTTTAGCGATTGTCGAGATCAACATTTATTGTGTTTTAAATTTATAGAGTGTACCTTGAAACGTGGTTAAATATTCAATTGTAACTTTTATTTATTAAATATTTTTTTTTCCCGCATATAAAAATAGTCAGAGAGCACCTAGTATTAGAACGCTTCGTTCTCCACTTCCACTCCACTCCACTCCGACGAAAATCGAGACACTGAGTTAAGAAATGGAACTCAAGGTGTTGAGTTACGCTTAGTACGCTTAGAGTGGGAAAATAAAAACAAAATTTATTTATATCTAATAAATCTAAATATTGAATTATGAATATTCGTATAAATATAACAATAAAAATAAGAGCATAATAAACAAATATAACTTTACGGTTTTTTTTAAATATATTACCATTTTTTTTATTGATAAATTAATAACTTTTCCAGAATAAGCTTTACTAACTGAACACAGTTTCAATTTTAATGAAAAGTTCTATTCTATAATTTACTTAAGCTAAGGAGTTGGTACTGCCATCTCACTATTCAAACAAATCAAAATAAAAAAACAAATTGCCCAACTAAAATTACAATAGACGTGTATCTCGCAACAGAAAATCAAAATAAGACATATTTAGAAAGCGTATAAAAATTTGAACGCAGCGGGATTTGAACCCGCGCCTCTTGAAAACCGTTCAAGTACCTTGAAAACTGTAAATTTTTATACGTTTTCTAAATATGTCTTTTTCAATTTCCTTAGTGTGCGAATAACTCTTTAAAAAATGTTAAATATCCAAACAGCAAACAAATTACACGCAACTATAATATAACAAGAAAACATTGCAACACAAAGCAGGTTTGTTAAATGATACTAATACGGTGTACATTTGAGCCGTAATTCTCGTCGCGTCCGCGTCCTGTCCTTTCCGCGTGAGTCAGCGCGGTCGTATCTGCGCGCGCGCAACGCAACGTCGGCGTTTCGCGACCACCTAGCTTGCAGGGTATACGACTAAGAGATAGCGACTATGGTAAATCGAAATTTAATTAATATGTAATTTAATATTTTTTTCAAATTAGTCATTCAGTTTTGGATTACACACTTATAGAGGCCATCGCATCGTTGTGGATTCGGTCCCCACTCGTAGTAATGATTATTTTTAAACTATTTTCATTTCTCGTCCCTGGCAAGAAGACAAAGCGCGGCGTTGTTTACCGTCACTCAACACGCAATGTTTCGAGCGGGAAGTGAATAACGGAGTGTTTGGATACAAGGTTCTCCCTGACTACCCCTCCCTGCAGGCAAAAGTGTGAAGCTTTCAAAAAAATATGTTTTTTTAACAAACATATTTGCCTTGTTGTTTGATTGCATAGATACTGCTGTACTAATACGGTAGTGTTGAAAATGTAAAGTTAAAACAAAAAGGTTTTTATGAAATTATGCATGATATTGAACCTTAATATAACTTGCATAGCAAGAAAGATCAAAAGGGCAAAATCGAATGAAATTGTACTCAAACACCAGAGTATTTTAATTATAGCAGATTTTAATATACTTATATAAGTTACAGTATCGTCTAATATCACTTCAAGGGAAAACTACCATGAGCAGTTCTGCTGATCCAGCAGTTGTTCCTTCAAAAATATTCTTAACAACTTATAACAAAAGCAATAGCATCATTTTCAACAAATTCACATAAAAAAATATATTAGCTTCAAGCTTTTTCTCGCATAGCAGGAGCAGGGTAGTCCAGGATATATTAAATATAATCACTTACCGCGAGTAGGAATCGAACTTAGAACCAATCGTGTTTACAGTCAGACGCTGTCCCTGTAGCGCCACAATAGCCTCTAATATAGTTTGTTATAAACTATTTTATATTTGAACATCTTTAGATTATCGAAGTGGCAAATCTAACATATGCCATAATATAAGCTATATACGCGCCAGTCTCCCGCGTGTACCACATTCGCAATTTGCGTTAAAAACCGTGCCTCTAAACACAGCTGGGTTCCCGTTGCAAACAATGTATCACACGTTACTACCGCAAGTAGAATAGATATTATAGTGAAACCTTAAGACTCCGCACATAGATTTTACGTTACGGCATAGTACAATTTAATTTATTTTAACCAGAATGTGAAAAATAAATGATAGAAAAAGAAAAAAATATATAATGTATCCCTATATTAATCTATATAACAGTTTTTCTCACACCATTACCAAACATGCGCAAAACCCAAAATTCAAAACTTGAAATGTCAACAGTTTGTACCATTTCAACAATATCTATCTATATCAGTTTAGAATCAACAAATATAATATGTAATCTTTAATATAAAATATATTGTTTTTATTATATTTACTTAAAAGCTGAAAATAAAATTATATATATATATAAATTGAATGCATTGTGGCATCAGTGTAACAGCAACGGACTATATAAACGTGGCTTAAGTGCCGCCATTCAACACGCGACGTCTCGCCGCATTCAAACGGAAAGCGGAGAACGGAGTGTCTTGACACTAGATTCGTTTGCCTACAAATGTCTGTTATACGGAAACAAAACGTAGCAAAAGTTTAATAACAATACCGCCGCCGCTTGTGCCACGCACCGCGTTTTCGCAATCCACGTTAAAAACACGGCGCAGCTGCGGCGCGGCGTTGCAGCGGCTCTTTGTGAGGGGAAACGTTAAAACGGATACTTTTACACTGACCGCATCGCGACGACAAATTCTGCCACCCACGTTCTGCGAAACGCGACCTGGAACCGGAGCTTCCTGGAACTTGGAACGCGAATTACTAACAACTACTGTGCGATCGTTACTTATCTACTTTGCCATGGAATGTTGTTTTATACGCGAGTATAGTAAACGCATGTTTTTGTTACCTTAGTCAATAAATAGATACTAGTAATAATGAGTTTCGATTATCAATTATATTATTGGTATATGCAAAAATTCAAGGTTGAATTAAAAAAAACATGAAGGACTTATATACGAAGTCAGTCACCAGAGCCCTTAGACCTTAAGTCCGTCCCTATAGCAAAATCCGGCCGTTAAAAAGCGGGCGTCGTATAATTATAAACTACCTCTCTACCGAATTCATCTTTGTACGTCAAGCTGATTTCGATATATTGTAATGAGTGACCTTTTGCTTTTACATATATAGATTCAGTTATATGTTAAAGAAAAATTATGTACGGCTTAGATTATATATAAATAAAATTGAAGACTCTCTGTAATTTTACGTAAATTAAGAGTAAATAAAAAATATATATATCCGTATGATTATTTTATATGGAGGTATGATATTTAGAGATTTTGGTTAGATTTCCATAGGTTAATTAATCATTTAAAATTTAAAATATATACATATATATCTAGTTTATATGTAAATATCGACAAGGTGGGTAGTCTATCGACAAGTTAGATATTATGAATGAACCTTAAAATTCGGTATATGAATGGCGTAAAAGGAGGTATGTTATTGACATGTTAAGCCCTATACGTCAAACCCTACGAACACGTGCTTTTTTTTTAATTATAACGAACTCTCGCGTTATTTGGTATTAGAAAATAAAATTGAGAGTTAGGTTAGAGAAATCAACGCCAGCCACCCTTTATTTAATCAGACGGAGCAAACCAAATTTTTTTATTTTAATATTTTCCCATAAAGAAATCGAACCTACAATGATGTTATATATATATATATATATATTGCAGCGTCACGCTTTTTCCTGCATAGCATTGTATTCAAAGAGAAACCTAGTGTCAAAACACTCCTTTCTCCACTTTTCTTTTTGCTTGTGTGTGCTGGAACTTAACGCCGCGCTTTGTCTTAGGTACGAAAGCCGAATAATGGTTTTTCTTTTATATTCACCGAGTGGGAATCGAATCCACAACCATTCGCGTTTACAGACAGACGCTACCAAACTGCTGCTGTTTCGATATAAAATTGGATAATAATTATTCAATACTTAGAACATAATTGAGAATAGGCCACTCTGTTCGTAAACCTCATATTGGATTAGTATCTCTAACGATATGGTAGTTTATCGATGACAAAAGCTCCATTGTCCACGTACGCAGGAACCCGCGGAATACGCATGTAATTAACCGAGGGGCAATCGCCTCGTGGGGCGACGGCGGCACGGCGTGGGAGTGCCCTGCCCCTGACTCACTGGCCGTTGCGTCTGCGCACATTTTTCGATGTTAACGAAAATATATTTTCAAATATATAGGAATACTTTCGAATAATAAGGCATAAAAAATGTGAAAAATATCGTCTTCTTAATAAGGCTAATCTGATTATCATTGTAAATCGATAATTGATCATTATAAATCGATTTTGCTATTAAGTAATTATTTAGTTGGCAATTAGACAGTTGGCCCGGTATATTAAATTCTGATTTTGTTATCATTTTTAGCGTGCTAGACTAAAATATTATGCGTTAATATATGAATCAACAAAAGATTTGCAATTAGCACAGGGCAATTACCTCTTTCGTCTTCAGTAGAAATGGCTGATGATGGACGATCCGAAAGATATCCGCGTTGCGCCGCGTATATTCTTGTTAAGACAAGATTGATGCGTATTGTAAGTCAAATATCAAAGTTGAAATTCTTAATACAATAATATCTTTATATAAACAAAAATACAGCTTGTTAGTATGTAACCCAAAATATTATGCCATATTTTTTTAGCTTCACACTTTTTTCTGTGTAACAGGCAGAGACAACTTAGTGTCAAGACACTCCGTTCTCCACTTACTGTCCGAATTCAATACAGTGGATGTTGAATTGTGGAATTCACACGCTTATAGTTTAGTCAAGATAATTTGGAAAGATTAAGTACACACCCATAATGATAGAAGTGAACATATATTGTCTAACAAATATTGAAATAATGAATTAATGATTTATCATAACCGTCCGATATCTATTGAATCTAAATATGTATTAGATATTTATATATATATATATAAAATATGTCTTGTCACAAAATAAACACTTACAAAATGAAATATTGTATTGTAATTTCTTTATTTTTTTTTTAAATTGTACAGTGTGAATAAATTTCATATTCATTCACAGTAGTACACCCTTGTGTGTTAATAAGTTTTAAAAAATTATAACATAACAAAATATATATTTTATAATTATAATATACAATCCATATTCAAATAAAGGATTACAAAGAAAAATATTTATTTACAGTTGATTAGATATCACTAAGTGTATTAATAAAGTCAATATCGCTTATTATATAATTAAAAAACTTAGAGAGATGGATGTACTTTATTGTAACAAACCCAATACAAAGAACAGTACACAAGATTTTATAAGTAGTGTGTGTGCGAAGGCGGTCTTATTACTAGTAGCAATCTCTGCCAGACAACCTTTAGCGGAAGCTTTGTCTTAACAGATACGGGTTAGTACAAATAAAGAAATTTAAAAGATATATATAAAAAAAAATTATTGCCTATTGCTATAGTTACCGACCTAGATATTAGTATATAATAACTTAATTCATACTTAACGACAAAATACTAATGACAGCATGGATCATAGACTGTTGTCACATGAGCTAATCGAGCGTGCATCGGCTGACGTGGCATTATTACGAAATGTGAAGACAAGTGTATTTACAGTATATAAAGTTTGTTTTTTTTTTATTTTTTCATCTTCACACTTTTATCCGTATATCAGGGTTATCAGAAGGTAGTGCCAAGACACTCCGTTCTACACTTTCCGTCCGAAATCGAGACATTACGTGGCAAGCTGGCAGAACTCAACTCTCGATACCTTGCTCATCCTGGTAAGGACATTAGGTTCGTTCGTACTAATTAATATGAAAATATTTAATGGTTACCGGATCCGGAACACGTGTATAAATTTTCAAACAATTCGATCCATAAGAAGTGGGCCAATATCTCGTTGCGAGATTCTTACACACAACCAGACAAACGATGGACAGATGAAGCTATTAAAATAGTAATAGCGTAAGCAAAATAATGAAATGTTGTCTTTTAGGACTTGGCATGACACGGAACAAGTAATTGAAACATGACAAAACTTATACGTCAATAGTTTTCGTTACACGTGCCTTAGTGGCGACAAACGGCGGGGTTTATTTATAACCGCGCGCCATTAGATTCGCGATTGGTGGGTGACTCACGCCCGCGCCGCGACTCCTTGCCTTGCCTTCGCGGTGAGAATTGAGATCTATATAAATATAAATTTAGCACTTCACTTCAGTGTTTTAATATTTACTAGAAAATTGTTATATTAATTAGTTATACGTGACATTTTTTTATTTTTAAAGTGCTATTCACACACTTCAAGAGGTGTTCAAATCTCTCTATGTTAAAATTTTTGTACGGTTTCTAAATATAATATAAGATATAAGTGAGCTAGTACTGTGATTTTTAATACAAATGATCGAAATTGAAATGACTCTTAAATGTCAAGTTGTTTACACTTTGGCATATAAGTATTTAAATTAAAAATGATGCCAATAAGGTCCACAACCGAACACTTAAATTTCACTGTCTAGTCTGCTACACACATTTAGTAGTATATACAAATAACACGAGCGTTTAAATAAAACTAATTGATACACACAAGTATAAAAGCAACTACCGTAACTTAGGATTTGTTAAACAATTTCCGCATCTCAATTATTCATTGGCAGACGTTATGGGTTGCGGGAATCAGTTCGAGGTCCGTAGCCCCGGGAGATTCAGATTGTAGAGTTAAGCAGTCTTTCGGAAACTAAAACTAAGTTAGGCACAGGTAGCGGGCAGCGGATGACGCCTCGGGAATGGCCCCGAGTTCATAAAAGACAATTCGACGGGTCACAGGTAGACTGGTACAAGTGCAAATGTACTACTTCACAGGAGAACCATTTGAAGTATAGTATAGTTGTAATTTTATCAATATTCAAGGAAAATTATTAAATTTTATGAATGCCAAATATTTCATATACCCAATTTAACATTTTGAAAGTGTTATTCACACACTTGGGATATAAAAGCATTTTTAGAAAATGTTTAATAATTTGAACGCAGCGGGATTACAACACGCGCCTCTCAAAGCCGTACAAGCGCTCTGACCGCTAAGCCATGCGTTCTACATCCGGTACTACGTCTAAATTCTTGTACAACTTATTTTTCGTCAGTGATGCTTACACCAAAAATAAGTGGTAATAAACGTATGAGAATTTTGATGTAGCCGGATGTAGAACGCTTGACCGGTTTCCGCAAGGCGCTGGTTTGAATCCCACTGTGTTCAAATTATTACACTTTATATATTGCCTACTGACATTTAAATCACATAGAAACATTCAAACCGCTCACCTGTAAAGTTGTGATTTTGCTCTGTGTAAGTGGGACCCGTCCATTTGGTATCTTACAACAGCATCCAACTTCCAATGTAGTCAAAAACACTAAATATATACTTATTATTATATGAACAATATCGGCATGAGGATGATCGCATAATCAATAAGACTTACTAGAACCAGGTTGAACGTCGTAACTTAATTATCAATTATATAAATATGTGTAACGTGTTTACACTGAAATATTACTTGATGTTATTATTTTTAAATTTTTAAATTCATAATAAATTACAAGTGACACGCCATCGGAGACGCACCTTCATTGTGAATTCGAATGCTAAATAAGTGTCCTCTTAGTTCAGTTAGTGAAAACTGATGATTTAAGGAGAACAATATGATATGTAATAAGTTCTTTGATTTTCGCGATTATTACACATTTTGAAATTAAACAATTTTAACCGGATTAATCGCGTATAATTTTAGTATTCGAAAATACATTTTTAGAACCCGACGTTTCGAACACTTTACAGTAGTCCTTGGTCACAGGTCGACTGAGGTGACTTGTCTGTCATTTGATACAATTATTATTCAAACTACTGCCAACGATTTCTTAGTTGCCTCGCGTACTGCCCTTGATTTCTTGCAAAATACAGTCAGCTCATTTTGCACCTATAAAGACCCCCTGGACTACTGAATTTCAAAATTTGATATGTGATCATGTAGTGGATTTCTGGGAGGAAAGTGTAATTTTCAGCTATGCCGGAAAAGTGAACAAAAAGTGTTAAGCTGTTAGTACCAGCCTCCTGTGAAGCAAGAGATGTGAATGTAACAAAAAAAAACAACTAATAAAACAAAACTTCATAAACTGTATCCTCGAAGTGGACAAAGAAACGATTTACTCAATAAAGAAATATTGCAAAAAGCAACTTCCTTTGATACTTGATACCTATTACCGCGGTTACACGTATTCGACCCGGCCAAGTCGCCGGAACATTCGGACGCGGACTTAAACTTTATAAGATATAGCCAGCCGCCGCAAAACTTACCTTACTTTACACTTCCGTCCGAAAATATATCAGGATAAGATCTTTGACGGCGTCGTGCCTTAGTTGAGAAAGCGTTTGACTTTACAGGTAATGGATACGTCCATTTAAGTTTGATTTCCAACAAGAAGCATCTTTATATTTAGCTTGAGTTTCATTAAGCTAGTTTCGTTTTAATAAAAATGCGGCGTAGAACACCGAAAATTATATTACTGAAATGAGTGGGAAAAGGAGAACGGAATGTTGTACAACTAGATTAAGGAAATAGGTAGAGGCTACCATTGAAATGCATTTGACTGTAAATGGCTTTAATATGTATATTATATTAACATCAACACAAAACGTATGTACAAAAATAACATGAAAATCTACATAAGGTATTACATGAAAAGGTGGCTGACTGATCTCTCAACGATTAGCTCAAACGTTCGCCGGATCGAATGGAAACTTGGCTTGCGCATAAATATTTATTTCTAATACGTTTAATATTATATTTTTTCATAAAGTTTCATTTGTATTTTTATCTTTTATATTATTTTATCACATCGATCATATTATAAGGTACAGACAGTATTGCAATATAATAAAATAGACCAAGATAACAGATTTAGTAGTAGTGTCGGCATTTATCCCTAGTGGCACTTGAACAACCTTACAGTTATGGTATATATATTCGAATTCTATCATCATTTATTAGGTAAGCCATTTGTAGCTGTGCCCTGAAATCATTTTTAATTTAAAATAATAAACGCTACACTACACTACCTACACTTAGAAAAGACTAGAAAGCTGAGAAGCTGAAATTTTTTAGTTTGTTTTATCTCTAAAATGCATATATGACACGTTCAAGAGTAAATTATATAAAAATATAAGTATTTAAATCATTATCATCACGTTCTTTATTACCATCGTCGCATTATTCGACCTCACATCGACCTTGCCAGACGACCGTGGACACACAAGAAGTGCATTTGCGGGTCGACTTTAAAAAAAAAGCAAATAACCTAAATCTTAATTAATAATATCGATATATTTTCTGTAAAAGTTTACATTTAACATATAAAATTACTTATATTACTAGGCATTATATACTCCTTCTCTATATCCACAGTCATTCTATCTCTATAGCCATGCCAAAGGCAAAATATTATACTGAAACACGATGAAGCTCGATCCTAATTATCTATCAATGAATATATGAACCCAAAAGTAAAATAGAATAACCTATTCGAGTGGCGCTGGCGCTGCGTACCGTATAGTCGCGTCGAGCAAAAATAAAGGAACCAAGATGTTGATCGATCGCGGCTATATCCGCCGGTGCGGTGACGCAACCCTAGCGCACACCCCGTTTTGATAATAAAAGGACGAGAAGTCTCTACACATAATACAACTATACAACACCCCATCCATAAATTAAATTATCAATTTAAAATTATAATAATTTATTAAATTGTTATAATTTTTACTGTGAACTACTTCGTACTCAAGTCTTTACACACTTTCCCGGAAAGTCCACGCTCTTTGGCCTTTCAATATAATGGCATATAAATAATTCCAATAATAAGAATACTAATGATTAGTCTATTTATATAACTTATATAGACTCTAATTGTTTTTTTTTTCATAGTTATTCTCATACAACGCATATGAAATGTCATTATAATATAATTTTATAAGGAGTTATTCTTAAGCGTGTACGTAGTTTACAGCTAAATGAAATGAGAATTGTATGGTCTTTTTTCTCGTTTAAGTTCTGTTCGCTCGAATTCGAGACATTGCGTGTTGAAAGGTAGAACTGAACGCAGCACATTTTTCCGAACAAAAAGTAAAAAAAAATTAAATTAGAATCAAACCTACAACCAGTCGTGTTTAATATCAGACTTTATTCCACTACGAGCTCTTTATCTTACAAATTATTGTATATAATTTGAGTCAAGTTCAGTATACAGGTGATATTTTTGGCTTAGCGCGTAATTGCACCGGCATTGGTCGTACAGAGTGTAGTTTGTACTGTACAGTACATGCGCGGGCGCCACGAGGTCACCGCGCTCGCGGCTGGTGACGCGCCGATACGCGCGTGACCACCTCGATAGCGACTCGACGAGATGCCAATTAAATTGCGATCGCTATATAGAGGTAGATTTGTTAAAATATAACTGCTGCGACTCGTATCTTACTCAGTAGAATGCTTGAATTTGAAACAGTTTGTTTTTCTAGTCAGTAAGAGAGATATGAGTGTGAGTTTTCCCTTTTTCACTCAAGGTCTATGTGTGAACAACAAGTGGAAAACCGTTAACAGTATTGTTTACTCTGAAACATAAAATTTATGTAAAAAATATCCAAAAATAATATTCGAATATGCCTAGTTTGTACAATATCAACCTTCTAATGTATACCTAAACATTTTTATAAACATTCATATAAACATTTTTTAAAATCTACCTACATAGCGTATATATGATAAAATTGCAAACAAAAGTGCATTTAAATTTTAAACTATCGGAAGGATCGACATCGACATTGAGTCAGTCAGCGGCGCACGCGTCATCCGCGTGACAGCACAACGGGTCAACGTCGACTATTAACGTACTGTACACCGAACTTTCTAGAAGCTTGTCACGCACGACTTTCCCTTGTACTGAGATGGACGATTACCACCTCTCCGGTCTCACATGGGCGAATCTAAATGAGCTTTCAAAGTATAAGTAAGCTACGTGTAAAATATTGTGTACAAAGTAGTAACAGGTCATCAATATCAATATATGAAATACAATTATTTGTAAAGGCCATCGTGGCGCAGTGGAAACAGCCTCTGACTGTAGACGCGTTGCTTGTGGGTTAGATGCTCGGTTGGGTAATGATTTATTTTAATTATTTACTGCCCTCCTCTGGTAAGACAGAGTATTGTAACACTAGGCTCTCTCTTTCTGGCTACTGTGCTATGCGGTGTAAAGTGTGAGTCTGAAAAAATATAGGTACATATAACTGTTTAATTTTATATTAATACAATTAATAAATCAAATGCCAATGAAGCTTAGGGTTTCCTTCAAAAGTAGGACAAACGTTTAACAACTGTATCAAGGTTTTGTAGCTTGATTGTGTTACGCGTATTCAAGTCTCAGAACATTAAAAACATATAGGTGTTTTAAATCATTTTTATTCACATAGTATAAACATAAAGTCAAAATAGGGCAGATTGTGAGAACTCGTGTATAGTGTCTAGACACTTAATTTTTTCCGCCCGAATCCGAGACATTTATTTTGAGTTGACTGGTAGAACTAAACGCCGTGATAAAGTCAATAAAGTTTAAAATGTTGCTATATCTAAAACTGAATTTGTGGATAGTTGCTTTAAATAATAATAATAATATCACCGAGTCACCGTCCGCCAACCATTCAATCTGAGATTGTTGAAAAGGCAGACGTATGGTAGTCTCGTACAATAAATAGCCCAGTACTCAGTCCATCCAAATTCCGTACCATAGTCCTAGCTTAGTGTTCCATACTTGCCATAGTTCCGACGCATTAGCCGGTGCCCATCTCTGGGCAATTACCTGTGGTTACTCAAAGATGGATTCCGGCTGATGCGTCAGAGTAAAAAACATTGATATCTCTAAGGGGTCTCTACGTGTTGGACCTGTGTCCTCACGCAAGCCTTTCATAGGACCGGGTTCTTTAGAAGTTTTCGTGAGATACAAATTCAAAATAATATCGACAGATTACACATAATGTAAAACAGATACCACATAATTATATTTAATTAGATTGAATTATTTTTAACTTAAGGTTTTGTTTAATTGAACGTTTTACGTAGGAATGTACTTGCGGCTTTGCTCTGTGATTAATTAACGATTCGTCCATACAGAGAAGCGGGTGAGTGACTGCTTCATTGTCATATCCTTATATGCGGTGCCATAAAATTTGACATGAGAATTCATGTAGACAAAAGATAAATTGTTTATAAAAGGATTTATACTACAAGGTGGGCAAAAAGAAAGGAGAAGAAAAGTCACCCGATGAAGGCTTGGGCGTATGTTACACGCGTTTGGCGGTCGACAGGCAGCAGCCGCCAGAGCGGCGATATTCTCGGCAGAACGGGCACTCCGGGACCGGCCACTCTTGGCAGCATCTCGTGTGGTCCCATACTCTTCAAGTTTGGTGGCCAAACAGCGCAGTCGGTGCCGGACGACCAGGGAATCGGTGACGGAATTCGCGCTGCGGCGTTAAGCAAAAAAACAGACACGATTATTCCGCGTTCTTGGGGAGTGTATCGCTACATGGCTTGTTCACTTGTATTCTACATCTGTCTAGTTCACAAATGTCAAAACAGACTTGACATTGGCCGCCATTTGCAAAAATAAGTGCATCTTCCAATAGGTTGATTTCTTTTGGCTCACCTTGTACAAATAGGTACGGTACACATGTCAAAGTAGTTTAAGCGACTTAATTATTTAACCGCCTGACATTTCGCAGTCGAGTCTCTAAAAATTCTTCGGCAACACATTTGGTATTACTGCATTGCCTTGTACGATGTTACTTTCAAACGAATATATTTAGCTTTAGGTAGTTATTTCTTCTCACTAGAATTTGTACTATAAATATTTGATTACCAAATAGGCGCATAGTATCGAGAAATGGCATCCGACATCTATAATGGAGATACTGTCCAAGAAGTGGAAAGATGGAAGATAATAAGTAGTTAGTTCTTAAGTACGTAACTTGTACTTCTTTTTTTACAAAATTTTACGTAGAAACCAGCGTTTTACGAATATTTCACTGTTCCGTTTGTAAACAAATGACCCTAGCCGAACCTAAATAGTTTTTCATCTGTGTCAACAACACGAGGATTGAAAAAAAAAAACAAACAACATAAAAGAATTTCAACATAAATCACTTTCACCTACATGGGACCCCAAATGATTGAATTCAGAAAAAATATGCAAATAAAGTAAATTTTACCTCTCAAAGAAGCATTTTAAAAATAAACTACGTAAACAAAGGAATGGAATTTATATCCATACCAGGCGTGAATAGGTTGATAAGTCGAATTGCATATACAATTCTTTAAATACTAATAAGCATTAGCGTTTATTTTATTCTTAAGGTGAATAAATAATTAATTAATCAAAGTAAAAAACATGCAAATATAATTTTTTTTCTAAAAATGTCTTTAAATATCAAAACACAATTTAGCAACACGAATTGAACTTAAAAAAAACTTCTAAAATATATGCATTTTCGATTTATAAACTTATTTCAGAAATATACTAACTACTATTACGTTTTATATTCGAATATTAAATTAAACAAAATTTGCCTTTTGTCTCTTGTTGTATCATTTTAGTATATCTCTCTAACCGAACCGAACAAAATGAGGAAAAATGGTTGAAGTATATTTTATTGATTTATTGAAAAGAGAATATTTAAAATATAATCATTCCCCGGAGTGCGAATCGAACCCACAACCAATCACGTTCACAACGAGGCACTACTACCAGGCTACGATGGTATCTGAAGTAATTTTATTTTATCATTTATCTAATACGACATTTCAAGTGTAAGCACGTTGCACACCACCTGGCATTCAGCGCTCAGACAGCCCGCATGACACTTCCTGCAACCCTTGGAAAGGGGGTTATTGTATCAAAGCGATGCGAAAATAACAATTAATACTTTTATCATCTATTAAAGCTCAAGCAACTTTTAATCTATCTATTTTTTACCTCAAGAAGACTGAGTAGAGTCAAGACACTTCATTCTCCACTTTCGAGTCCTCATTCGAGACATATTAAGTAGCGGTACTCAACACCGCGCCTAGTTAATTAATACTGTTTTTTAAATAAAAATAAAGTATTTTTGTAAGTCGAAAACTATCCTCCTGTCTAATTCTTATAGCTTTACTAAGCCTGCTATCTGTGTTTTTATTATCTTTTTTTGTGGTAACCAAAATTATGAGATATAGGACACATTTGATTTCACATTGAATGAAATAGTGTATCAAGCGTTAATGGTTATTATATTAATAAGTAAAGAAAAAATGTCGTTATGAAAATTATGAATGTAGAATGTAACTACAAAGTTTTAAATTATGTTGCCATGTATTTCTTAACATTTTTTAAAGTGTTATTCGCACACTAAGTAAATTGAAAAAGAGATATTTAGAAAACGTACAAAAATTTGAACGCAGCGGTATTTGAACCAGCGCCTCTTGAAAACCGTCTTTATGTTGCCATTCTTAATAAACTCAGCCAAAACACCTGATGATACTCAGTGGATACCAAAAGAATACTCACGTAGCTTTCCACATACTCGAGAATCGATGTAAATAATGATTATCATTAATCTAAGGCGGCGCAGTGGACTAAAGCTTTTTATCATTTGCAAATAATTGAGGTTTCCCCGCGGGAAATTTTTATATCCGCGCAAACCGAGAAGCAATTAGTCGGTGATTTTGCACGAATGTTGCGTAGAAGATTGCTTTGTGACTTGAAATTTATTGAGGATCGTTTGTGAGTTTCAATTTTTATAATATAGCTTAAGACCATTGTGAAGTGGCATCGCATCCCTTATTTTCGTATTAATAACTATTAAATTGCAAAATAGAAATAAATATTAAGCTCTTTCTGGTGTCAGTACCAAAGATGAAATATGGCGTGTATATGAAATATGATTCGATTTGAACCTAGTGTCAAGACACCATTCTCCATTTTCCATCGAATTTTCGCATGTTTTATTACCAGAGGTGAGAAATGAAAATAATTTAAATACAATCATTACCTCGATTGGGAATTGAACGCGCTACGTTAGCCTATAATAAAAATTGAACAAAGAAACAAACAAACTATATGAAAACATCAAAAAGCACCTACACCATCTTATACTGAATTATTTACACATACACCAACATATAAGGCACGTCTAAAATTACCCTATCTAAAACGAGTGCGCCACTAGTCGGCACTTAACGAGGACATGCATCGCGTCCGATGCGGAGCAATTAGTGAAATGGGCACCGGAAAGGCAGCATGGACGCGGACTCGTGGCCCTATTAATAGTTGTCCAATCAATATTCGACCGTAGCAGTCCTTGTTCGCTTCTGAAACCTTAATATCAAGACTTAAGACAACCTTTGTAGGTCGCCACTAATATCTCATAACAATATGTGATTGCAGGTCACATTTGTATGTAAAAATTTGTGATTTTTTTTTCGCTGTCAAAAATATAGCGGCAGTGTAAATTTTGGCTTAAGCTCGTTCTATTCCTACGAATATATACGAATATATTATTATTCAATATAAAGTCACATATTAAAATTACAAGTGTAAATAAAAAAGAAAATCTTTAGATATATAATAATCATAAAGACACCAACGAAGCGCTTGGTTGCACTTTACTCCAAGATCCAAACTAATGTACACAGTATATCCGGTTGAGATAAAAATCTGACAAACAAACAGAAGAATAGGAAATTCTCAAAAATTATACTTCACAGCGTGGGTTTTAAAGTGACCTTCGGAAAGACAAGCCGCTATTAATAACGGCAATCAATACGCACGGTCCGCATCTCAGCATCTTTGGGTCGGACCCGCATCGCGTTTCCTGGAATCCGTGTGGAAAGGCCCCCGGTACAATTGTAACGATTTTTTTTAAAGGCCATAGAGTGTTTAACTTAAACTATTCTGCTTGTTCTTTTTTGTCTTCTTCTTGAGATTATTAGTAGTACCTGATTTTATTTGATTATTACCTTATATATATTCACCTCATTCAAAGTTTTCTTAGATATTGCGTAGCAAAAGGCGAATGCCACATTAATTCCATTCAGATCAGTAAAAGAACTGTATTAAAGTCTGAAGTATAAACAAACCCCTGAGATTTTAACTCTAAATCGTTTGCGTCACGACGGTCAACTTTTGTCAACTATTCGATAATTCTTTTTTTTTCATTATTGAAATGCTAAAAACTATTTTGGTAATTAAACTTACTTTTTAAATTATCATTTATATATGGATTTCAGCTAACCTCTACATAATAATCACAATCGACGGTACTGAAAGGCAAAGCAATAAGCTTTGTAACCGATTGATTACTATTACTTTTTTTATTCAACACTTAAATTTTGCAAGAGTGGAAACTATTGTATACTTATCCACATTAGATCTTATATTTGCAAAATGCGCATTATATTGTCAATATTAATTATTTATTTTATATCTATGTACACTAAAATCTAAAATCACCAATGCTCGTATAGCAAAATTCGATTCCAAACTCTATATAATAGCTTCAGCGACGCAACACCCTCGAAACCATATCCACCAGCCAACACAATCCGCCAGTAGATTATAAGCAAGTCATCCAAAAAGCTCACTTCCCCCGCGCTCACCCACACAGAGCTGTCGTTTCCATCGCGTGTGTGCGTAGAGCCCAACGTGGCGCCGCGCCCCCATAAATCTCCGAGAGGCCGCTGCCGCCTTCCTTTGTTTTTTTTTCCCCGGCGGTAATAAGATCGCGAGCGTCAACGTCAGGTATAGATAGGCGACTTGGCTCCAGCCAGCCGCGCGTGAAATGCATGCGCTATCGCCAAACAGCCGTATTGGTTTTACTAAGATATAACCGTCGTTGGTTTTTCAATTTTCAATATTGGCACGTGGTACTGCGAGCGTTGAATAAAATGTTGATTATTAGATAATGGAGTTATTGATTTAATGCGAAGCTTTATGTTTTTGTTACCAAAACGGTTGTCCAATTTTGGTTAGTAAAGAAAAATTAACTACGCTTATTTTGATAATAAGATTTTTCGCTCTATTTTAACCCTAGCTTCTCTCCTCAACCGTGCTAAATGCGTGAACGTAAAAAAAAGGCAGCAAATGTCCCACTCTACCTGCTACATTACCCTGCAGATGTGCGCTTGAAATGTGTTCGAGGTTCGATTACGGTCGCTGAGTCGGACACAATTAGCGGGCCCCATGACCGTCACGAACCCGTGGATTTCGTTACTTTTTAATACTCTCGTTCACATCTACCTATAAAGTTGTATATTTTGTTTCATTTAAACTCTAGTCTATATAATAATTTATTATACTCTTTAAAGAAAAACATATTGATCCAATTAAATATTTGTTTCGTATACAGAAAGCTACTTAGTTATACACAGTAATGTGTATCACATTAAATATGTAATTTACTTAAAAAAAATCATATACAAAAGTAGCAAAAGCTCGATACAATTTTTTTTGTACTATACTTTTGTATTCCTCCTCATTGAATTCAATAAAGCTATTGCTATATATATATATATATATATATATATATAAATAAGTACTTTAAAAGTAAATACTGAAAATGAAATAAAATTGCTGAGGGGATTGGCGCTGTATATACCGACATAAACGCAACTAGTCCGGATACAGAGAAAACCTATTTTGTTTTAGTTTATCTAATATTAAAGATAATAAAGCATTTATGTCACTACAATTTAAACGAGGTAGACTATAAAAAGAAGCCAGTAATTTAATAGAAAGCCAAAAAACTAAACGCCCGTAGCGCTATAAAATTAGCACCTAAAACCCCATACCTTATCTAGCACGTATTCGGTTAAAATGTCGCACTCGAGCCGTTTCTTGTGTCGGCGAGAAACAGCGGCTCAGGGCCAACGAGGGCCATTAGCATACATAATGATCTCTGAAACGCGGCCCAGCTTGAAGATTTCCCTCCTCCACCGGCGGCAGACTACAGTTAGATGTAATTATATGATTCGATGTGTACCACTCGGCTCGTCTAAGATCGCGGCTGTCATTGTGATTTTTTTAACGAATAACAAGCTTCGACCAATAAATTAAAAACATTGCTTGTTCATGCAGATTTTACAGTTTTCGAGGTAAAGCAGGACGTTCAGGAGGATCGACAACTTAGCACCTATTTAGTGAACGTGTTAGACGACTTAATAAAACGAACATCAGAAAAAATTGATCATTATTAGACATATACACGTTTGTGACACATGTCCCGAGTACGCGAAGACAGCAAACGTATATAAAGCAATTGATTTATCAATAACGCCTCTTTTTAATAGTGAGGGGACTGGTGCTGGTTATGTTGTACTCCACACTGGCATATACGAGTATAGGCCCCCTGACTACTCACTGAAACCTCACGGTGCCCCTCCTCGACCACCCCTGGCCAAGGCCACGGGAACTCCTCAATCTTCGTGAACTCCGGCGATTGTCGATAATACCTGAAGTGATTTTATCAAAATTGATAAAAACAAATATTAAAAACCTTAGTTACTCAGTCAACCTACACGGTCTCGGTCAACGTTATTAATACGTCACTCGTGAGAGGCTATCGCTTACGTAATAAGTTTGGTTTTTATCAGCAGCCGTGATTCCTTATCAGCGGTGCCTCGTGTCGCTGCTGATTACTTATTCTTACTTAAAAGGCTATAAAAGCACCCTCTTTATGTTCCTTTATTTTATTGTCTTGCACACACGCGTCTAGGAATGTAGGCCTTTTTGCCTAATAACCTAATATTTACCGACTCTGCTTTAAGGTTTTTGCTAATTTAGATGGGCTTCGCTTTTTCATTAATAATTCGCTGGTTCATCAAATATTCCATATGTTTTACAAAACAACAAAGGTTATATAATTTTATCTAAAATAAGATTCATACTATATATATATATATATATATATATATATATATATATATATATACATAGATATTCAAACACTTAACTCCTTAGACCTGAGAACCACCGGCTCAAGAAACTTAGCAAGACTTTTTTTATTCTTCAAAGTAAAAAAAATATAACGACAAAAACATAAATTGCACAATTGTTTATATGTGACAATGTAACAAATAAGTTAGACTGATCAGATTCTTCTCCTTCTCGACCTTCATTAGAAGGATTAGGAAAAATTATAAAGCTATTTCGCTTTTCAAAATTTTGACATAGAAATGTCACAGACGTTTGGGATTTTATTATAAAAAAAAATCCCTATCAAAGAATTACGATTTAATGCAATTGAGTTTTGAGTTATAGGTGCGGCAAACTATATGGTCTATGACGTATCTTAATCGCCCAAACGCGCCTACAATTAAATCGATTAAAACGCTTATTTAAATTCTGATATAGTTTAAAGAAATAGATCCCTTGAGTGAGACTATGTTCTCTTCACCAAAGTAAAAAAAAATCCAGTCTTTTATTCAATGTACCTCCGTTTCGATAAGAGACACGGCCTGTAGGCAAAATGTTCTTTACGCCTCCTTCGTCGCACGCATACATGCATAATCTCCGAAATTTCGAATGAAGGGTGCAATTAACACTGAATTGTGTTATCAGAATGAGAATCTCGCACGCAATCGTAAGCCGCTGGCACTTTTTATTTTTTTTTTGTTCACGGAATAATTTCGTTCTTATATTTATAGTATATATGTATCAATGTAAGTATTTGTATGAAAACAACTTTTTGTAAATAATTATTGACTTAGTCTGGCCATAAATACTGTTATAATTAAAATTAACAAAATATGACTTCTGAATTTGGAATCTTTTATTTCTATATAATTGTTCATTGTATTTTCTTACATACGCGCCAATTAAATGGAAAATATTTTGTGATATTAAAATGGAGTGGGGTGATAAAAGAGTACTGAGTCGCTGTGATTGCATTACATAAAGTAGGAATGGCGCCAAATACAATTTTCAAAGTCCTCCATACGCTTGGTCAAATGTTTGTATACTGGGCTATTGATACGTACAATGAGACCTCCTCTGTTTATGACAGAACAAGATCTGGCCGTCCACGTAGTCTTCGTACCAAAAAGGCGAACAAAGCAGTAAGGGAAAGAGTTCGAAGATATCATGTCCGCAAACAAAATATTTTATCCCGGGCGATGAAGATAGCACCTAGAACCATGTCGCATATGTTAAAAGGTGACTTAGGACTTGCAGCCTATAAGAGACGCACTGTTAATTTTTTAAGTGGTGTATAGTGTGGTAAAATCTAAAGAACTAGTTAAAGGGACGGTACGCAAAGGGAGGTCACCGAAAAAAATTGTTTACGGATGAGAAAAATTCTACAATTGAGCAATAACTTAACAAACGAATTGAACGTATTTTTGCTGAAAGATATAAAGAAGATTTCTAATTAATAAATAGAGTACAATGTGGGCAGTATCTGACTTCAGTGATAGTTTGGTGGAGTGCTAGCTATGATGGAGTAACTGAGCCATATTTTACCTTTGTCAAAAAGATATCAACACATCGACCAAGTGTCTCAAAATACCATTCTTAAAGAAGGAAGCCCCTTAACAACACCATGTTCAATAACCAAGAATGGTCTTTTCAGCAAGACTCCTCGCCAGGTCATAAAACTCGATCCACCCAATCTACATTAGAAATGAACGTCCCGGACTTCATCAGAGTTGAAGACTGGCCGTCATCTAGTTCTGGTCTTAATCCACTGGATAACGACTTATGGTCTGTTGATTACAGAGTGAGGCTTGCTCTAGACGTCATGATAATTTGGCGCCCCTAAAACAATCCATACGATTGGCAGTGAAGAATTTTCCCATAGAAAGAATGCGTGCTGCTAGTGATAATTGGCCTTAACGTGAAAAGGACTGTATTGCAGGCAATGTAGACCACTTCGAATAAGCCTTACATGTATGCAATAAAAATACTTTTATATTAAGTAACACAATAATATAGTAATAGTATATATATATCATTTTTCTCTTCATCATTTACCAAACGCGTCAAACGATCCTTGATACGTTATTATGAAGTAATCTAGAGTATTAATCGTTACAAGCTCAAGGTTAAACGTTCGCTATAATTTATTATTCAACAAATTTTATTTTACTAGAATTTTCAGGACTTTGCTTCACAAACCTTTAAATTCTACATACTGACCGTTGTTCTTTAGAGACCTTATACTAAACACTCTTTATCGTAATTAACAATGAGTAAATAAACATCTTTTATCGTTTTTAAGGGTATTTTTAATCAATTTCGTTAATGCTCAGGAGACGTCGTGTTTTCGTTTAACAACAAACAAAGCGCTAATTTTATCTTTTCCATCAATATTCCCTCTTATCGATGAACCCCCATCAGTTGGTTTGTTAATAAAGAAACCTTTAATTATTTTACAGAATATATTATCTACCCCACACCAGAGTGCCCATCACGCTGAACAGCTTTTGCAAAGGCAAGGCAATTTCCTTATATCTGATAGTATATCTGTTCTATTACAGTTCTACATCATTTGTTCCAAATCTTCAAATCAATCAATTATAGCCTGCTATAAGCTATAAGCTTAAAAGCGACACATTAAGAAAGGCTTCGCTCAAACCCGTACAGTAGATGTGTAGATGTGCTCGTACGAAAATACTGTTTTATTATAGAGTATAATAGATAATAGATTTCCCACATTTTTCGTTTATTTTATAAAATTACCACAAATCTATTCTAATAATAATATTTTTAGTACTTTAACTGAGTAAGATAGTAATGTAGCTTACTGTCTCTATAGAATTAGATAGTCAAAATATTCATACATAGCACACGTATTCGAATATATGCTTATAATAATGTAATATTGGTTAATTACGTTGAGGTGTGGTATTCATTGTAAATGCGATAAGTTGTGGGTTCGATTCCCACTCAGATCTTTCATTCTCAAATCATTATGTTATATAAATCATTTTCTTTTCCCCGCTCTGGTACCTCAGACAAAGCGCGGTGATAATTTCCGCTACGCAACACTCATAGTCTCGATTACGGGCGGAAAGTGGACAACGGAGTGTCTTGGTTCTCTAGGTCTGACTACCTAATAAATATAAAATGTTGCTAGTATTTTTATCTTATAAATAACATACGCTTATGATATGTGTATTAGGATTACATAAACAGCGGTCTAGCTGTATGTCTGTCCGTCTGGCACATTTAAGCCACAAATTTGTTTAAACACCAAAAATTTGTGAGCATAAAGTTCAAGTTCAAGTTTTATCAGATAAAAACGCAAGTAAATCATTACAATATAATTTAGGGATGCATGTATGCAAAGATGCGATATCGTGAGAAGCTTTATACAGCCTCAACCCTTGCCAGGAAGTGTTCCCACGAGTATACGGTCGCGGCACGCACACCTCGATCACAGCTTAATCTAAGCTACCAGTCAGTATGGCGGACTACATGAGTATTTTATTGTATTTTTATCACGCTTTTGTTACCTTTACCTGTATCTATCCTACTATCTATAATTCAATCTATGTAAGTACACTATTTTGACACACTTCTTGGCGTTGGATTTATACGTGATTGGTTATGGATTCGATTCCCACTCAGGAAAATGATTCATATTAAATATTTTTGGACAAAGCTGGCGTTGAGTTCCGACACTCGATTCGCAACGTCTCGATTTCGGGCGGAAATTGGAGAACGGGGTGACACTAGGTTTCTCTCCGACTACCCCTGCTATGTGGAAAAAAGCGTAAAGCTGATATCTTGTCGTTCGATTCGCTTGAAAATTTACACTTATGTCCATATTCGATGACAATGCATAGTTGCAACCGATGCTGCCATTGCCAGGAAGCGTAGGATAACGAAGGAAATATTTTAAAGCCTTTGAATCTCTTTTTTAATGCATTTTTTTAATATGTCTTAATGTATCTCCCACATTAAGCTGAGTGGAGAGGAGCTAGTGTCAAGACACTAGATCCTTCTCGACGGATAGAAGGATATATCTTATATAACAACGAAACATATTAATTTAAAATTTTCTCATTTTCACAATATTCTTCACACATCTTTATACTTAAAAACTAACATCATAATTCGAAACATTTAACTATAAATTCAAGCACTAGTTCAAAACATTTTATAGCAATGTATAGAACTGCTATCTTATAGCATAGCTTACTGTGAACGCAGACCGTGTCTCCGCGACGGGTGCACGACGATATGTCGCGCTTTTTGCAAAAAAAAAAATGATTCATTGTTAGAAAAGAATACGCACGAAGGGCCGATAAGGGAAATAATAGATCTGAAACCCGCGCTGCATCTTCAAGTGCAAACGCGACGTTAAATGTTGCGATAATTGTTCAAAGGGTTCCTTCCACTTTTGCATTGCATTATTGTGTATTGTTACATTTGTGTATTGTTTATTTTTTACATTTCTAGTTTTATATCATTGAATTAAATTAATTTTTAAAGCATATCAAGTTCATAAAAGCCATTGTAGCGGTGCTTTGACTAAACGTGGGATCGAATCGCATGCGGTGTAATATTTATAAAAACCAGCCACCGCTCGCGGATTTGCCGGCGAGAAGTACACAAGTATAGTTATTTCGTATTTTCACCGACGTCCGTTCTCGCTTAAATCACTAAATTGCTCAAATTTATAATTTAATCGAATTATATACTTTATTGAATTATATAAAAACGGGCGCGGGGCGGTGCCAAACGTTTTGATGCAAGGATTTTATAGGTTGCGTGTATTTTTAAATCTGTGATAATAACATAGAGTGAAGTGATTTTTCTTTATCTGTTTAAACCAAATGCGGAGTTAGACCCCATTAACATCGAACATCTTAAAATTACTGACTAAACAGTAACAATAATTTATTCATTGTAATTAACCCGTCACACGGGATGTATGGTAATACAGCAAGTTTAGCAAATTACGATATATAATTTTACTATTAAAGAACTTACTTAATATACTTATTAAATAAACTACTGAAATGAACTATACTGAGTAGTCGCTTAGATATAACTTAGGCACGGTTGCTTTATATTATACTTTTTTTCTTGTTTCTGTTAACAATATGTAGAGCTTGGAGTCTAGAATATCCCCTAGTTGCCTACCTAGCAAACATGTCCATATGCATATACGAACATTGCCACTAAAACTCCGTCCGACTGACAATAAAGCAAGATTACATAATTCAAGAGTTTCCAAACTAAAGCGTCAGCGACGGTGGCGTGACTAAGCGAGGACACCTCTGCATGTCTTCGGACGGCGCACGGCGAGCGACGGCGCCTATCAGCCAACGAATTCAGTTTACTATTTGTTTAGGATATTATTTAGAAAAGGTATTTGGCGAAAATAAAATAGAAAATGATTTTATTACAGTATTTACTGAATGTTATACCTAAACTAGTGTAAGAGTTAATGAAGTTCAAGTTGGTAACCTATGAAAAGTCTTAAGAATGCCTGTATATATATACAAATATTTAGAATCGTCTCATTAGATTTTTTTATACATACCTTTAGGGACTTACAGCGTATTTTATAGTCTGGCAATAAAACACTATTTACTAGTATAACAGTGTGGGTAGATTTGATTAAAACAGACAGACGGTAGGTAGGTGTATAATTGACAGTATTGAGATACCATCGCGATACATCTAGACATAAACTAAACACGAGCGTTTCAAATTTCACTCAATTAAATGATTATATTTAAAAAAATATATCATTTTCTAGACCAAGGAAATTATATATTTTTTGATATATGTAACTTCATAGACAGAAAGACTAAATGCACTTTCTAGGTTCATATAGGTTATTCTTGCCCACCCTGCACATGCAGGCGAAGCGTGGTGTGTTTATAGTATAGTTTCCACGCCACCGGACCGGGCAGCAGATCGCGGCCGGACCAACTGACGCACGTTTATCGTTTTTGTATTAGAAAAACGTGATGTACTCTCAAGTCATGCGTTTAAGTCATAAAGCGTTACATCCAATTATTGACTTCCCGTACAAGGACAATCGACTGTGTCGTTGATGACACACGTTGTTGAACTTGCTAGTGGCAAACACTTGTTAAATCTTAAATAGAATGCGACTGACTGTATACGCGACGTTTGTGGGTTCGATATCTACTCGGGGAATAATTGAATCGCATTGGTACCAAAGAAATAGTGTGACTTGAGTTCAGCCACTCAACACGCGATGTATCCAATTCTGGTGCAAAGTGGAAAACGGAGTGTCATGACACTAGGTTCTCTCTACTACCCTTCTATGCGGGATACAGGGTGAAACTTAATAAAAATATTATATTTTATATTATATTATATTTTAGTTTATTTTTGAATTAATTTGTTATTTACATTAGTTTTATAAGAAACCATAATGACTAATTACTCTTTTTTTTATTTTCCACCTATTTTAACGAAATTTCTTGCTAGATAGTAGCCAAAGCCAATAAATAGTATCTGCGTACCTAAAAATAATTTAAAAACATATCGTAAGGCGGTGTCGTTTAGTTCGTCTAAAAAAAACAAAATAAAATAATTTAAACTATACCCTAAGCAGTAATTGAACCCACAACCATGTGAAACTTAATAAACACCTACTTTGAACGAGGAAAAGTGTATTAGTTATTTATATAAACATATATATTACACTGCACATATGTAATGTGCATATACAGCGATGATGCTTAGAAACTTATCTAAGTACTTCATAGCACCTCTGTAGATGCTCAGTAGTTACCAATCACTCGACACCCTTGCGAGGGGCCCTCGAATCTTATCCCTCGCTAGGGGAGGCACGCGAAATGTCAAGCGTTCTACTATACTAAGACATATCTGTGTATATGTCTACATATTGCACTAGTAGACTCGTTGACGCGAAAACACACGTTGCCTTGGCAATGTGTTTGCCACTTTATACAAAAGTGTACTTTCAACACATCGCAGTGTGTGTAATTATTATTTTTCTGTATATACTAATGTATAATTATAAAATATATTCGCTTGCTGCACTTCTTCGTAATTTAAACTTGACTGACAAATTTCATTTCGTAAATATTTCAATATTTTTTTTGGCATATATTTATAGAACTACAACGCAGTTTTAAACTAGATTAGTTATTATCCAACTGTATTTAGTGTTATTTTCTTAAGTTCCAATAAAGAATTTTTTTTATTATTATTTATAACTATTTGTGCCCGCGACTTGATCCGCGTGGTATTATAAAATAAAAGAAGCCTAAGTTAGTTATTATTATATCTGCAATCTGCCAGTGAAAGTCTATATACCGTGTATGTACCATGTACATATTATGTATTTAGTACAGATCAGTTATTTTATTATTACAAACAGACACTCTAATTTTATTTATTATTATATGTTGTTGTGTATGAGACATCAGTATTTCAATCGTTAGTACTAAAGTCGGCTAAAAACAGCTACCTTGTACAAATGAATCGTCTTGCGTTAAAAAAATATAATTTCCAATGAAACATTTACAACTCTTTAATACTAACAAAACTTAAAACCAAGTTTTCAAAACTTTACAATTTTTTTAAACTTATCATAGGTAAAGATATGTAATAAATAAAAAAAATACAGTAACAATTAAATTTCAATCTACATCAAATATACAATTAAACAAACTTGAACCAAGCTAAAACAAAAAGAACATAAATCGTCTTAAATTGTTTTAATTTACACACGCGGATTAGAACCCGCTCCAAACCGGGCGTATTGCGTGACCAATTTAAATATCATTCGATCTGTTAAGGACAGACAGACGCAAGGAACGTGGAAAAACACTATGAGGACAGGATACCGCGAGACGAATACCTCAACATAGCAGCGCATTTACATTCGCGCGTCGCGCCGCCGCGAGCTCCGCCGCCATTATCGCTGACCACCGAGATAGACGCGGTCGAACGCGAAGCGACATTGAATTTTTGATTTAGTATTATATACTGTAAGTTATACAATGTTTTTATGATGGATGCACAAATAAACAGCTTGTTGTTTTTAAGACATATTTAGAAAACGTATAAAAATTTGAACGCAGCGGTACTCGAACCCGCGCCTCTTGATAACTGATCAACGAACGAACAACTTGAACGGTTTTCAAGAGTCCGTTGAATGAATGTATTTTTCAATTTCCTTAGTGTACGAATAACACTTTAAAAAAAAGTGAAAAGAAAAGCATTTCGTTTCTAAAACACTGCAATTGCAGTGAAAAAATATGTATGATAAATGGCGTATTAATAATATTTCGATTATTTTTAATATTTTTAAAGTCTTATTTACACAATTAGGATGAGAAAATCATTTACATGAATTTTCAATTCATAAAATCAATGCGACGTATAATTTTTTTAACTTAGCGAGACTCGAACCAGTGTCTTTTAAACGTATGGCTCTTAGTGGTCTGAGACTCGGATTATGTTTAAGAGGTTCGTGCGAACGGGTACCATTTTAGCTATGTTATAATTTTTATAAGTTTTCTAAAAATGTCTGTCTGTAGATAGTATTTTAAGTAAGTATAAGTCGCTGAAGAAAATATCTAGAAATTATGTTAATTCTATTAAAGTAATTTCTATACAAAGTACTATATACTAGAGTGGTACGTTACTAACAATAGACTTAATTATGCTAAAAAAAAATATAATGAAAAGTTATGTTATATTAGACATTATTTGTGATGCCTAAAAATAAATAATCTTTTTTATATATTAAATTAAAGTAAATACTTCTATCGTAATTATAAAATGCTTTAATTATTATTGATATTAAGAAGAACACAAACTTTTACATTATAGTGTTCTTGCATCTGAATCATCTGGCTGACAGGCAACGCAATGACAATGGAACATAATTAAAAAAAAATTGGCATGGCATATCCCTTTTATTTTTACGGTATTATAGTATGGAATGGGGTATAGGGGATCCACGAAATCGCACACAGAATTCCACTATCCGTCTGTCTGTCGTATACAGAAATTATTATTCGTCTATCATGTAATATAAGAAGTTATATTGTAATGAGCTACATGAACGTTTCGTATGTCGGTCTTATCTACAATTGCAATGTAAATAAATAAATCAGTTGTCGTATTCAGGTTGTATCATTAAGTAAGTGTCTCGTTTATTATCGGAATGTTGTAAATGTATGTACGTTATCAGAGCACCGATTCTCTAGAAGGATTTTTCGTTTGAGTAACGAGTGTTTGACACCAAAGAGATCCAATAGCAAATCAATATCACTTAAGACACAAATATATAAAAAAAAAATTGTTTATATAACTTACATTGTGACTGACTTAAGTGTGCCAATAATTGTATAGAAGGTAGAATCTTTTACATACTATAAGGAGCAACGTGTTTCAAATCACAAACAAATGATTCGATAAACCAATTAATAATATAAAAAAATATATAATTTCCTTAACAGTATATAAATTGACTGAATATATATATATATATATATAAAGAAATGTTGTTTGCATAAGTTACATCATCACTAACTTGACTGACATCCAAGCCATATTATCAACGAATGCTTATTTAGAATAAGGCATAAATCTCATCTCATACTTGAACCGACAAATTCTTTATGCAAGATAATGTTCTCGCATCAGCCCACGCGGGTCTATTGAGGCATTTTTTTTTTTACAAATACTTGACCGTCCGCGTCCACTACTTAGAAATCAAGGAGCATGTGTCGGTACTGAGTCTATTGTATATGTCTCACTCGTTAACTGTAAATACGTTGAACCATTCTCAACAATATAATTTAAATCATTTGAATACTCAGAATACGCTTTTACAAAGAAAAATACACTTAACTGTTAAACAAATTCACAGTCAAGTAGAAAATCTATATCCGCGTTATAGAAACATTTATTTGTCAGTCAGTTTCACTCTTTTATTATAGCAGAGTAGTCTCTAGTGTCAAGAGAATCAGTCCTCCACTTTCCGACCGAATTCGAGACATTGCGTGTTGATTGGCTGAGCTCGTCACGTTTTATCTTGTTCACCAGAGCGTAAAAATGAAAATAATAAATTACTATCATTTCTACGAGTGGGAGTCGAACCCACGACTAAACTAATCAAGACTACAGTCAGACGCTACCACACTGCGTCACAATGGCCTCATAAAAACAATAATATTAAATTAAAATATCCAAATATCTCACAATATTTAAATATAATATTATTACAAGAAGGCAATTCCCAAATCTCACTTCTTTCATTCTTATTTATGATAGATCCGTTAAAAGTTAAAACAAAAATGGGCAAAGCGACAGACAGGTAAAAATTAGAGTTTTAATGAGCCTGTCGCTTCCACCGCGTTTATCGCCGCGTACCTGCCGCTCATTACCAGCGTCTACCTGCCTCCCACAATTACGTCCCAAGGTTTTTTCCGCGACACCAATTTTACCGTTTCACGGTGTATGCAGGGTTTTAAACTCGCATCGCCGGAACGGCAGCTCGCCACGGAATATCGACTAACGCGGCTATAATCGTCAAGTCAAGTCAAGTCAATTAAGGTGAATGATTGGTCATATATTTTTGTTTATATACAAATTATAAAATATATTATAAATGTTAGTATATATTATTATTATTGTGATGTTATATTAATAAAAAAAGATATGAATATATAAATAATGAAAAAAATAATTGTTAAAACTTAGTTTTTATTATCAAGAAAGTATTATTAATAAGATTAATAAGACTATGTCTCAGCTTAGCACTCAATCATCTGCTAGAACTGTCTAGAATCCACGAAAAGGCGATCACAAAACCGGTATATCTAACAAAAGCAATCGCAACGCTAATGACCGAAGACATAGTTGCAATATTAAAAAGAGTTGTTTTTTTTTATATCGTATACGACCATAATCTTCTTATCGGCTAAGATAAGTTTACATTTACCACAAGCTCGCTATCGTTTTATATAGCAAGTTACGCAACAATTTAAAGGTGACGGACGGACTGCACATACAAACAAGGAAGGGGAAGTCGGGGGCCATAATGTAGCGAAACACTATAGAATCATGGCGAAATGGAAGACTGCATCTCCGTATGTAATTAAATGCGCCGCTCCATTAGACGTACAATGTATCCGGTTTTTGTACATTGCAAGTTAACACTTAATGGGTGCATGTTAGAGGCGAATATTCCCTGTATTGTAATCGTGGATGCGATGTACGGTCGTGATCGGAGTACGGGTGACGCACGTCTCATTCAAAGCATTATTCACGCACGCGACCTGTTCAGAAACACGCACTCACGCATAGGAAAGCTCGTCGTTTTATAGACTATAGAAGAATATTCGAATATTTTCAAGTCTCTCAAGTCACTTTATCGAAACTATTTCTATTTTATTTTCAGTACAATGCCGCTAAATCAATAACAATTTTTAGTGTAAATATTTAAATAAATATATAAATTAATTAAATTTTATTAAGAATAGATTTTTAATAATTTGCAATTGTTAAAATAATGAAAATACATCCGAGGCCCACTTTTGTCACGTGTAATGTTAAAAGGCTCAAATATACTGTAACTTCTCAAAAAATATATCACTGCCATATATATTATTGAAAATTATAAACAAAACGCTAATACACAACTAGGAGAACACAACAATGAAGCTACATGCCAAAATCAATCAGTCTCACATTTTTTTCTATTGTCTTTCTCTAAAAACCCCCCCGGCTAATGCCCGGCTAATGCGCGTCCAACGGGCGCATATGCCGCATCCGAAACGACGCTACATTATTGGAGCAACAAAAGCACAAGCAAATAGCTGGCGTGCCATTGTCGTTTTCCGGGAAGAGATGGGCGCGATACCCGCCATCCACGACCACTGTAAATCATTATCTTGGTAAAAAACTAATTGAAAAGAGCTGCACCTTTTGTTATCGCACTTATTGCGTTTGGACGTGCCTATCTTGTCGCGGCCGTGATAACGCTGCCCAAACAAAAGAACGCGTTTCTTAGAATAATTGACTTAATGCCCATAAAGAATAACTTCGAATACTTAATTAAGTAAAGAATAACTGGCAGGTAAATAGTCTTGTTAAGTAATTTAACTATATTTGGAAAACGTATAAAAGTTTAAACGCAGCGGGATTTGAACCCGCGCCTCTTCAAAACCGTTCAAGAGTTCAACGAGTATGCCCTTGATATGTTATAGGTTAAATTTGTTCAAAATCTTGAACGAATTTCAAGAGGCGCGGGTTCAAATCCCGCTGCGTTTAAACTTTTATACATTTTCTAAATATGTATTTTTTCAATTTCCTAAGTATGCGAATGACACATTAAAAATACAAAAAAAATATAATTTTACTATATTCTTCTCTTATATTTTCTTTTGTCATAAATTAAATTATTTGGATTTTTAAAACTGTTTCGCTTACTTTTTCGGAGTAATATTAATTGATCCTCAAATAAAACGGCCACTCGTAAAATTATATATAATTAAGAATAACACAGGATATTGTTATTGTGGGTTACGTCTGAGCCTTTACAAGTGCGTCCTTCGAGATAACATTTTAAAATTTTTTAGCACTTGTCACATAAAATTAAGCCAAATTCACCACTTGAAAACAAATGTTCAATCTTAAAATCTTATTTTTTTGTGTAAGGAGAAAAGAAATCATATGTTGATAACCAAAACCAAAAACCAAAAATTGCTAACTGGTTTACCGGTATATATATTTTTTATTGGCTTGCTACAAAATAACTGCAGTATCTCATTTAAGCATTACGTGGTTAGCATATAATGTATATTATAATAATACAGTAAAAATAACCTAATATACAGATTTAATGTACACATTGCATAATTATCTTACAAAAAAATAATTCAGGGAGATAAAATAGAATACTAATAGAAAATTGTCCGAGATTTGGAATATAAGATTTTCGATGATAATAGCAAATGAAAATAGTACTATAATGGCAATAATGATAAAGTCTCCAGAACGAAGTTGCGGGCAGCAATTATTATTTATTACTAATGTATTAGTTTATTATTAAAGAAAATTTTACCGTGTAAAATATAAACATTTTAATTCTACCTGCTTTTAAATATACTACGCGGTACCTAGATATATATATTTTTTGCATTTCGAACGACTACTTAAATACGTTAGGGATTCTATCTCTTCGTATGATTTTCAGTGGTTACAGATTTCGTAATTAAACCATCAAAGCATTGTTTTTAAATTAAAGCGCGATATTGAAAATTTAAAAAAACCTACTATAGTGATTCTGCAACGTTGAAAGAACGGCTGGTGAAATGTTTAAAATAAAAGTATAGAGGAGTGTGTTAGATACCATCGAAAATATAATATGAGGCAACAATACTGTAGTAATGGCAGAATACAAAATATGTAGGCCTGTATGAAGAGGTCGATGACAGTAAATGCAGCGAAAGAGGCACCTTTGTGCAGTATCATTTTCGATTATGTTAGAAACAACGTGTGAAAGTCTTAAACACATAGTACAATACAACATTTCAAAATCAAATAACATCAGCCTTCGTCACCATTCCGCAGTTTCAAGTTTATACGAGTATGCCATTGATGGTTATAGGTTAAATTTGTACTAGGACGGAGGAAATGTTGTAAATTAAAATATTTTTCTTTCCCATTACGTCCCTAAGCGTTCAAAGTCTACAAAATGAGCAGAAAATGAGGATTGAGTGTTATAAATATGTTATAAATGTTCTAAGTAAGTTACACTCGTAACTAGGCTTTTTATACACTACACGTACGATGCAGATATAAAATATTTGGATGAAATTTGATAAAACCTTTGCTTCATATTTTCCGCATAACAACGTATTCAGAGACAATCTAGTATCAAAACACTACACTTTTCTTTCCTTTAGCTGTTAACCCGACATCCGTCTTTTAAATAAATGAAATTGAATCCGTCATGGCTCAGTGGAATAGTGTCTCATTTTAAGCGATTGCTTGTGGTCCACTTGAAGGTATAATTATATATAAATTATTTTCATATCCGAAATCATATCTGGTAAGAAAAAGCGCGACGTTAATTCACGTTATTCGACAAGCGGCGCGATCGATTTCGGTTAGAAAGTGATAAATTCAATAATACCATAAAGATTATAGACGAAACAAAACACAAACGACACAGATACACAAAGTAATAAAATAATGAATGCAAGAAGCGAGTTAACTGTCAGCGTTGTCGCTTTTACGACTAACTCCACTACCGCTAATTTGACGAGGATAATAAAAAGGTTCTGCCGTTTACGCCTTTTTGCGTCTGTCTACAACTGCTCACGATTTATCATAAACATCGTTTTAGTAATATTACTTAATATTTATTCACATTCGGACATTCATATTTTAAATACAATTAGCCCTTACTTTACTAAAGGTTGTCTGTAACAGATTGCTTGACGCAATAAGATCGCCTTTGTACTAGCTTTTGACAATTGTACTAGCGACCCGCTCGCGGCTCCGCCTGCGTAAACGACTAAACTATTTCGTGGTTTTGCCCGCCGCTCTTAAATGACAAGCTTTGATCCAATTTATAATTTAAAAGGTTTTATTTATTTATTTATAAAGAGTTAAAAATAAAATTAACACTAAATGTTAATGGAAGTTTGCTAAAATACAATAGTGAAAACTGCATCTAAATCGATTAAGCAGTTTCTGAGATTAGCGCACAGACAAACAGGAACGAAAACTAAATATCATACTTTTGAGTTCTATTACGTCGATATGCCCCCATACATATTTTCTTATATATGTCTTCCGTGTACAGACAGCGATAAGTTACATTTTTGTTATATGTATATATATATGTATTTTGTTTCTGTTTTGTTCAATAAAGTGTGAAATTCTATTCTTTTCTATTTTATTTATTTTGTGTCCCACAAGAGGAGCCTCTGACTCGTGATCGCACACTTAGAGACTTCCTCCAATTATATATAAAAGAAAAAGCCACGTATCTGTATTATTTTCAGCTTGACGACGTTAACTGACCTTATAGGTCTCAGAATCTAGATCCTGGGCATCTATAATAAAGAAAAAACTTTGACCCCTTTCTGCGAATATTATGCAAAGGAGAGTAGGAAGAAAAAGTACAGAAAACCTTCTTTTATCTTTACACAGATTTATGAATATCCTACTAATATTATAAATGCGAAAGTTTGTAAGGATGTTTGTTACTCTTTCACGTAAAAACTACTGTATGGATTTTAATGAAACTTTACAATAATATAGCTTATACATTACATAACACAAAGGCTACAAGTTATAAAGACATTGTGTGAATTGAGCAAAATATCAAGTGAGTATCTTATGTTCAAGCCATTAAAGCCAAAATAGTGATACATTGTAGTCAATAAATTAATATCATGGTATATATATGCTAAATGCATATGTATACGAGTACACGCTACATATACCAGAATATTATTTTTTGCTATTTTTGTGTCTGTCAGTCTGTTTGTTCCGGCTAATCTCTAGAACGGCTACACCGATTTTGACGAGGCTTACACTGGCAAATAGCTGATGTATGATGTCCACGCGGACAAAGTCACGGGCACAGCTAGTATGTCATATTTTAAAATATAATTTTATATCACAACTTTATTTAAACAAGCTTTTGACATAGGATCGTAGTCAGTGCATCGCGCTTCTATAAATAGTTAGGTCACTATTTAAGCTATGAGGTCGCTAGACGCTAACTGTTAATGCAATTTTCGTACCGTAAACATATTTCATAGAAAATCTTTTTCCCATATATATGGATAACCAAAGAGAATCTAGTATCAAGACACTCAGCTATCCATTTTCCGCTCGACATCTCGAGCTCGAGACATTGCATGCTGAGTGGTGCAGTTCAACGCAGCACTTTGCCCACCGCCGCACCAAAACATAGAAATTAAAATAAATGAACTCTGATTATTCCTCCAAATGGAATACAGTAAACATTACGTTTTATATATCAACATTTGGAAATATTCATTTTTAAATGCGGGCTGGATTCCAAACCGTGTTTCTTGGATAACATTGGCTTGAGGTCCAGTGTAATATTGCTAGCTCCCGCCGCCGGGGTTCACGGAAGACTGGGGTTCCCGTGGCCTCGGCTAGTGACGGTCGAGAAGGAGCACCGTGAGGTTTTAGTGGGTATACGGACGACCTATCTGACAGAAAAAGGTCCAGTATAATATAAAAGTCAATGTATTTTTACTAAATAATAGGTGACCCGGCGAACTTCGTACCGCCTCAGAATTAAATAGTGTGCCAAAATCCATTAAAAATTCCAAGCAGACACCAGAAAGTCCAGGCAACCAGGATGGAATCATTTGCAAATTTGTTGAAAGTAAATGACGATCAGCCGATGAGAAATTTTCTTAGCAAGATAAGAAATATCAATTAAAATATTAATCTGAATATCAAATGACCGACCAAACTATTGATTACATAAATTATATATGGTAAAATCATGTGGCCGAATTTTACTTTCTTTAAGTGTTTTAATATTCCATAGTCTAGTCTAAGCAATAAGTTCCTTACTAAATATTGAATTTCCGAACACATCCTATTCGACATACACGAACAGCTTGTATGGGAAAATAAAATAGATGTTTTTGCTATTTTCCATGCAATTCCTAAGTGTTTTCTGACCTTTGCAGCCTTCCTTGGACGTTTATAAATATTTTGATACTTAAATTAGCCAAATCGGCCCAGCCATTTCTCGAATTTTAGCGAAACTAACAATATATAACAATGTGTATATATACATATATACATAGATTTTTCCCTCGTGCTACCCCATCAATGATTACATTCTGAATATATAGAGCACGTAATAAAAAAAACAACCCTTCTTTGTGCTGCGTCAATTATAGAACAGCAATTCTACAAATAATTTAAGTAATAAAAACATATTTTAGGAAAATTCTTTATTTGAAAAGATTACAAACAAACAACAAACAACAAACTTTTTGAAACGAAACAATTTTTAACCGGATTAATCGCGTATTATATTGGTATTCGAAAATACATTTTAGAACACGAGGTTTCGAATACATTACAGTAGTCTGTGGTCACAGCGTTTTGCGTTTTCCAGTCGGTACTGGTTCATATAATAAGTGTTTTTGATTTTCAGGATTATAACACATTTTGAAATGACAGGTTACAGAGTCCTGTCTACTTGTGACCACGGACTACTGTAAAGTGTTCGAAACGTCGGGTTCTAAAATGTATTTTCGAATACCGATATTATACGCGATTAATCCGGTTTAAATAGTTTCATTTCAAAATGTGTAATAATCGTGAATATCAAAGAACTTATTAAGATGAAACTTATCATCTATCTTATCTTGTATATTATCTTAATATCATATTTACTACACGTTTTATTCCGCATAGATTATAGTCAGAGAGAACCCAATGTCAAGACACTTCGTCTTCCACCTTCCGCCCGAATAGGAGATATTGCGTGTTGGGTGATGGAACTCAACGCACGCTTTGTATTTATACCATTACCACTATATAACGAATAAATTATAATAATTTAAATATATTCATTCCATGGAGCGCGGATCGAACCCACAACCAATCGTGATGACAGTCCGATGCCGTATTATATACAAACATATTTATGGAAACTACTTTTAACTCACATACGCATGTATATAAGATGAAAGTAGTTTCCAGAATACATATCTCCCTTTCATAGACCCACGTCATTATCGAACGTGTTACCATCAATAGACAATCATAAAGCCATCTAAAGCCATCTAAACTCCATCAATCTATTACCCTAAACCCATAATATTATGTAAGCAATCCCATGACACCGGCAATGATATCAACAAACACCTGTTGAGTTTTGAGCTCAGTTAGCTATAATTAAAGCGTTTTATTAGGATCGCTCTTCTGCGAATCAGTTCGTATTAAATGCCAAACAGGACTTGTTATGAATAATTTTATTCGCTTAATTATTGAAATGACCGTTTTACCGACTGAATTAGCTTCTTTCTGCCTGTGATTTCATTTTGTTTTAAAACAGAAACACGTTTGTTTTAATAAATTAATTATATAATTTGAACATTGTGTATTCAAATGACATAATATGTAACATCCAAATATTTACAACAGTACTAGGTAAGAAGTTTTACATAAGTCCCCGTATAGCACAGGCTAAGCAGAGAGAAACTAGTGTCAAGACACTGTTCTCCAGTTTCCGCTAGACTTCGAGACATTACGGACTGGATGTAAACAACAGGATGGGGAACGTGGATATTTAATACAGCTTAATACTATTAAAATGATTATCAGTGACATAATATAACACGTTATCCATTGTTCAAGATGTTCCAGAATGACGTATTTTAAAATTCATAAAGAAAAAGTTCAAAAGCAAGTTCAAATATCTAGTTTTAAACAAACCTGTAATGCATTTGTTTTGTACCCTTGTACAGGGTACAGGGGTGTTCTTGTGAACCTATTATAACGCGTCGCGTTGCGTTCGACTGACACAGACGTTAGCCTTTGTTTTGGAAAGCACAATAAAAGTAAGGAAATATAAAAAACTCAGCTCACAAAACATCCACACGTCAAGTCACGTTCTCGGGGTGCTATAGTTTTAGTTTGTACGCGGCGCGTTGTGGGTTTATTGAGATATAACCAAATTGATGATACCTCGTGCGACTACATTGGACAAATTTCTCTATTTTCACACATGTTTCCTTAATTTAGTTAGGTGTATGCAAAGAATCTAGTGTTAAGACTCACCGTTTTTCACATACCGTACGTTTTAGTCTAAAACGAGCATATTTTACAAATTTAAATATGAATAAATCGAATCGACGACCGTTGCAAGTGTTGCCGGACACATGTCAACAGCGATACGATGCATTGTTAAATAGTGAAAACTGACTACATCATTATTATAATACAAATTTTAGTGCGGAACATAAACGTGCAAAAGATATTTCCAATGAAATTTTGTATTTACACTATCACTGTACAGGTCGTATTGAGTCGGGAAGCCGAGCTACTAATGTAAGGCAGGTAATTAACGGACCAATACAAGCAGATAGCGGCCCTAGTAACATTCGGGGAAGGTGGCAAGGCCAAGAGTGCAGTGCAGTGGTTCCGTGAAATCATTAAAGTATTTCCGCTACCTGAGTATAAAACTTGACACGTCATGTTTCGAGCATTTTAGCGATTAACGATTCGTTACGACGGCGAGTGTTGAGCCCATTATTTCTTGTTGACAGACGCCAGATACAAATAGGCAGCGCTTGGACATTATTACAATACTAATTATTTTGATACGGTCATTACCGTTTAGTTCTTTATTTTCATGTCTTTCAGCACTATTTGTTATACTCACTTAATTAAGAATGAGCAAATACGATTCAGATTGATCAGTTAAATATTATTGAAAAATAAACAATCAAAAAGGAAAGGTCTTATATATATAAGACCTTTGCCACCAACTCAAAAAAAAAATTATAATTGTATTAACTTTGATATACCGTTGTGACTAGTTATTAAAACGTGACATTTGATAATAATGCAAATGAAAATAATTTTCTTAGTAATATTATATATAATTATTATTTTTTATAAATATCTCACTCTAATTTTATATATTTAAACATATATGTATATATTTTTACAAATTGTGTCTATATGTACTACTATATGCATCGATATACTCTGTGGTGAACTCCTCTCCAATTATTCTCTTTACCCAAAGGTAACCTGGAAGAGATCGCTCACTTAGCGATAAGTTCGCCTATTGTACTGTGTTAAATATGAAAATTCAAATTGTGTAACATATTTTTTTTTTGATGTACAATAGAGAACATTTACTTACTTACTTACTTACTTACTTGTTTACTCAATAATACAAGTTATTAAGGGACTATTTATTATTTTTAAAAGCTAAACACAATTTAATTTATATAATAACATTCAACACCAGATTGATTCTCTACCGACCGTTATTGAAACACTCGCCTCAGTGGACAGACATGCTGATTTTAATAATCATATCTAAAATAAACGAAAGCATAACGAGTAAATATTTTCCTCGCTGTTTGCGGTAATAATAATATATAGAAATGTATTCATAGCTGATAAGGATCCCTTTCGAGCGATCAATCCCAGAGCTATAATGATAGAAGCGTGACTCACAAAGTGTTTAGTAACACTATCATGAGATTAGGTTTAAAGCACAATGGCTTGATGATTGACGACTGAAATACAAGTAATTGACAACTGTGTGGAGTTTCTTTCAAAATGGACTTTAACAGGCGGCACAAAGTCTTAAATCGACTTGCGGTGAGTCGAAGGTCCTAGGGTTGGGCCTTTATCTGTGTATTGGCCGAGTGGCCTCGCTCGTCGCGGCGCGGCGGCCCTGTTGCACTCGCTACTACACGACAAAAATTACTCAGAAACTTATTTTGTTTTGCACATCAAGTGAGCGCGTTTCGAGTCTTATTTATGCCAGAGTAGAGGCCAGGTATGCGCTGTGTGGCTCAGCGATCGTAGGCGCCGCGTCGCCTCGAATACTAAGTGCCAAACGGTTTTAAGGTAACATACTAACATAGTACAGCTAGGTCCGCGTTGCAGCAGATAGATATCCTAAGCTAGAGGTTTGTATGACCTAATTCCCAGTACTTGTCTGCATTGCACAATATCTCAACTCTCAAGGACAGTTTCGGGTGTTACATTTGACTACAAAACTACTAGACCTTTCCGAAACGTGTGCCGCTTTCGGGTTGATAATTTTGAAAATGGTTAAATTTTGAGATCGCTATTGTTTTTATAAACCTAGTTGCACGTTAACGAATAAATAAATAAAAATAAACGAATTACGCAATATCATTAGGTTTCTAGTCATAATAACATTTATTTTGGAACAAGTGACGTCAAATTTAGTAAGAAAGACGATTTTTTTTTTATGACAATGAACTTCCGCCAAGTGTTTATAAAATATATATATATATAAGTAGCAGTTTCATTAAAAATCAATGTCTGTATACAGTATATATATTTACTACATTAAAAATGCACAATTAATTTACAATTCACACAGTTAACGAGCCGAAGAGTTGGGAAAGTGCATCAAAACCAAACGAACTTTGGACCGCGGCTCCGTGACAGCTGTGTAACGTTCGACAGACGACTCAGATAACTCACAATACACGTACATACGTACATATGTGCCTACACACTGTAGATAGATAGGTCTAAAAATTCAAGTCGCGGCGTCAGCGAATGCAGCCGGTCTCGCGCCATCGGGCTAATGAGTGGGGGCGGGAAGGATGGGGCCGCGGCGCGTCGGATGTCGCCGGGGGGTGCCGCCGCGCCGCCGATAACAAAATCACTAGAGAACGTGGACCACGATGTTTGAACTATACTTGAAATGGACGACCTAATTTATTATAATATAAATAAATGTTTAATATTGAATAACACTCACATTATGTATAACGAGTGTTTTGATATGGTTTTCAATGATAATTTAAATTGAAAATTTCGTTGAAGCACTTTAATTAATAGTAAAGCTACAATATTACTATGTCAATACTCACGGCATTTACATATTAAAATGTTATTTTAAAGAAAAATAAAATAAACAGCATATCCAAATAATATCGCGATCCGCAAACATCGCCAATGCCCGAAATACAGTGCGGGCGACGCGTCGTAAATCGCGCGGCTCGGAGGGCCTTTGTGGCCTCGAGTTGGCACAAACATACCTACTGCCTCGCCTTGGTTCTATCTACCTAAGCTTGGCAAAAACACGCCACAAAAACAGTTAGGTAACGTTAATACCAGCGGTGTGTACTCTGAGAGTATTGGAGAAGGGTGACCAATTGATTGGGAAGAAAGCTGCTATCGATTTGTGTGGATGCTTATACCAACATATATAAATAATCACGTACGTTTGGTAATGTACTGTAAAATTGTAATAATTTGTCTATTATTTAATGAAAATATATATAATAATAATAATATGATGATTGATGGTGAGCACTGTATATACATGATACAGGTTCAAATTCCGTATATAGAATTCTTTTAATTTTAAGTATATTATATATAGGTTAGTGAAGTAAATAAAAAATTGAAGCAAAGATGATGTTATTTTTTTGTTTGTTTATTTCTTAAAATAATATACTTATGTTTATCTATTTTATATACGAAAGGAAATAAATTTATGTATTTATGTACAAAAAAGTAAAATAGCCACATTCGTCCCATACTCAAATTGGTGATGTATTTTTTTTTAATATTTTGTTGTTTTGTTTTTTTATACACATATCTCCATATACATACGTAGATATTTAAAAAATATAGATATTAAATAATAACGTAAATAGGCTCTTTAAATTACTTAATATATATTAACTATAAAGCGTTTATTTAAAAACTATGTGGAAAACCTAAGTTGACCACGACAAAAGTTTCGCAGCAAACTGAACTGCGGACTTATAACTGTGCCAAAGTATTACGGAGGGAGCTTACGAGACCGATGCGCATAATTAAGCTTGACGCATCATATTTAGGGTCTTGCTGTATATGTTATGAATTCATTGTTTTTTTGATACTCGCTATTGCTTAAAAATATCTAATAATTTAAAACGGAACACGAGGTCATTGTAACGCAGCAGTAGGTCAGCCTACGGCTGCAAACGCGTTCGTCGCGGGTTTGATCCCCACTACGGGGAATGGTTATATATTAAATTAATAAAAAAAAATTCAATTGAGAAAAAACGCCACGTTGAATACGGATGGAAAGCTAACGAAAGAACGGAGTATATTGACACTAGGTGATGTCTATCTATACCGTGAGTTTGACATTATGAAATTTTAGATTTCTTACAAGCAAACAAGTCAATATATAAAGGAAACTACATGGAGCACTTTTAAAATTATTTTGTCGTTTCCCTTGTGATTTCGACAAGATTTTTTTGATTTTTTAGGTTTATTCTACGAAATTATTGTACTGTTATCGAATCGACAAGAAGGAATGCGACAAAATAGCGTTGTAATATTTAATTGCACACAAAGATTGATGGATAAATACTAATAAATACTGATGAAGCTATATATGCTTATGCGTTAATAAGGATATATGTGATTAAAATTATTCACTCTTTCGATTATTTATTATTTTATTAAAAATTACAAATTATTATAAATTTGAATAATAAATAGATTAGTAACAAATACAATTAATTACATACTGTATTGTTCATATACTCACTCTAAAAATAAATAAACAATCTACTCATCTATGAACTATGCAATTGTAAAAAAATACATCATATTAGGACTTAACGAATATAATAAATAACTTGCGAACGACGACAAATTTGAAAAATGTACCATAAATTGTGCGTCATACATAATAATGTTTTAGTAATACTTACAATATAATTTGATAAAAAAAAAAAAAAGACTGCATCTAGCACAAAATAAACCTTTCTTTACAAATGCCAGAACTACACGCCCTTAACGCAATCGGGAGATAAATACGTAAAAGTTATCTTATATTTTTTTTACCAGTTTCGTATATAATAGCGTCAGTGAACCCTTTCTAGGCATCCTTGTAGTAGGTAAAAAGCCTGCACAAAGCATTCTCGGAAAGAAATTTACACCTGGCGCGCACTTAAGACGTTAGTTAAACGTCGCGCCGCTACAGTACTATTTTGTTTGCTGGCAACTGTGAATGTTAAAAAGCAACTAAACTCCCTTACAAATGTCTTTAAGCAACTATAAATTTGATTACACGCCATATACGCTTGGAAATAAACAATTTCTTGTTAAAATGTTTGAATTTATATTTTTTTCTTGGTATATTATGATAAATGCACAAATGCGTTACACAAAACCTGATTAGTAACTAATACAATGTATTTAATTATTCTCCGCAATTGTCTATTAAATTAAGAATTTAATAGACAATTCGCACATCATGTTTATAATATTTAAATTGTAAATTAACTATCATTGGAATTATGAACGCAGTTTTAATTTCTCCATGTTAAATCTATTGTTTTGTAAACAACATAAAACCCAATTTTTGTTAGGTACACTAATTTCTATGAACTTGATCGAATACATAAAAAGGAAAAAATACGTAAATTGTTCCGATGGAGTTAGTACCTAACTACTTGTTTATTGCGCAAAACTTTTTACGCGGGAAGAACACGAAGGCCTCGCAATAATAAAAAGCTCGGTGAGACAAAACTATCGTTCCATTCATTATCCAATTCGCTGAGGCGAAAAAACAAGTCGGCATAATTGCGGGCATTAGCCGCAACCAACTAGCCGCGCCGAGACACCCGCGAGACGTCGCGAAGTTTAGAAAACTTTTCAATGTTCGTAAGTTTGAAAACTTTTCGCTCCGGCCATGGACGGCCGGTAATCGGTGATCAGCAATGGGTAGTCAGCTCGGTGGTCGGCGGAAATTTGACGCGTTGCGAATTAATTGCATTAATAAAGTGCGGAGGTCGGTGTTTACGGCGGGGCGGCGGGGGGCGCCGGCCGCGCGGACACAAAGGAGAGGCGCGGCCCGGCGGCCCGGCGGTGCGCCCGGCGCGGCGGCCGACTGGCGGACCGCGGCCTTATCACCGGCAGTCGGCACACACTCGCCGCGCGCGACCCGCGACGCACGTCTCGCGACACCGGTGGACACTACGACACTCCGACACACGGACACCGCGACACCGACCAGTGACTCGAGTGACTGACTTGTGATAGTGACTGTGACAAGTGCCCGCGCATCTACTAAATACTACAAACTGTTATCGGAGACCCGCAATTTTATAATATATATAGAAACGGCTGAACTGTCAAAAATTGTAAACAGATCACACGTGCCGACTCGCAAGTAAGTACTCTGTGTGTTATTTTGCAATTGCTAGGGAAATTAGGGAGTTTTAACGTTTAACGTTCATTATTAATTTTGTCTTTTAATTGTCTAATTCAAATATTCGTTGTGATTTTAGAATTAAAATACTTTTAATAATCATTTTTGTCTATTTGGTAGTTAATAAAAAGATATCTTTAAAACTATGCTGAAATTCCGTTTAAGTCGTTTTTAACGTAAAAATAAATAGTCATTAAAGTCCAATGTTAATTCCGCTACGTACAGTAGCAAAATTTTATACTACCTTCGATTGATGATATTTCTCTCACATAAAATATTGCAATAAACTCAAATATCAATGTAAATAATTAAAAAAAGTTAAATACTCTATTGTGTAACGTAAATTCTATTCATTATTTACTAAATATTATTTCAATATATCCAATTCACGAGATATGACTTTTAAATTATCGTAAATTAAAGTTAAAATTTCCCGTCGGAACTTGAAAATTCGAATTTATTGTACTTTTAAGCTTGTTTTGGTTAGGTTAGTTAGTTAGTCCTCTATTATTGTAGAAATTAAAGTTGAAAGATGTACATTTTAAATATATTTTTTTATATGGCTCTCACAGTAAATATTAGTAGGCACTGTGTTAAGTGTGTGCGTCGTGTGTAGAAGATAGTATAATATAACATTTGTGATAATCAAAATTGAGCAACTTAAATTTTTATATAACCACAAGGAAAAAAATGTAGATCAAATTATAAGGTTTCGTACTTCTCATAATTATTAAATATTATCATACTTATATCACTAAAACAATCATAATAATAATATTTAAAGTATCGCCAAGAGACGGCCTCTCTGAATTTCTAGAATTATATCCGCCCTGTGAGAAAACCCGGCGGCCGTCGTAGTTTTAAACCGCAAAGTAAATATTTATAGCGAATTAAGTTTTTGCATCCGTCGGCGCCATCTAGCGGCGGCCGCGGGAGTTGCCGCTGCAAGGTCACCGTGTCAACGACCCGACAACTTTTGCCGCTTACTGTTGTCGTAGGTCATAATTTTATGTCTTCTTTTTGTTTATCTTTTCGTAACTTTATAGCATTCCGCGTAAACATATTTATCGTTTTCACCCAAACACGTCAAATAATATATATTTTGTAATGATATTGAACTGTCATTTTGAAGTTTCTTTTTTTTTGAAAACATCAATAATGCAATGATTATCGAGTTCATTCCACTTTGGTATTGCGATATGGAATATACGGAAAAACACAAGCTTGTGCGTTACATCATTGCTATTTTTGTATTCTTAACAAAGCCAAAACTTTACTTATGTATTACTATTTCATTATTTATTTTTAAGGACTAACATTTCATGTGTATAAATCATTGAGTTATATTAAAAAAATCAACTATCTTATAACACATATATTCATGGTATGTTATTTTACACCGTACTTACAATAATAACACTCCAGAGGCATGAAAATATCAATTTGAATGTAGACAGTGGAAAATTAACCTCTAGATGTCAAAAATTACCCGCGAGAATATAATTTAGTAGATTACATTATAATCGTTAATTTTGTATTGTTTCAGTAAGCGAGAGGCCAAAATGACAACCAAGGGTAAGCGTCCCATGCGCGCCCTTACGCCCGGAGATAAGATAGAGGCTATTCAAAGAGTGAACGACGGAGAATCAAAAGCATCGGTTGCTCGCGACATTGGCGTTCCCGAGTCGACATTACGCGGCTGGTGTAAGAACGAGGATAAACTACGGTACATGACATCTCGTTTATCCTCGCCGGATACTGATAAGAGTAATGATGGCGAGCCGCCAGACAAGCGCGCTCGCACTGAGTCTCCCATCGCACCTCAATCGCCTGTCACGACCGGACTTGATCTTACAAACTCAATAAATGTAACGCACAGTGTTCCTCCGCCGACTGTGCCAACCGACGCACCAGTAGAGCTCACTACCAAACGATGTGATCCTTCTCCTCCAATTCACCCACAACGTGAACGCCGCCCGGATCCTGGAGCAAGTGTGTCAATGAGTGCCATAAGCCCATTATCAGGACTTGGACATCTGCCCGGTCTTACCCATTCACACCTTGGATTAAGTTTCAATGAAATCGCAACCAATTTAACATTACTTGCACAATTAAACCCAGGTCTTTCGGCACTCTCTGCTCAGCCTGCTAGTCGTGCACTGCGCTCTGTGCGCTCACCCAAACCAGCGCACAATGGCGTTCTGGGTTTAAATGAAACCAAACATCGAAGCAAGTCTAACCATTCGTCAGACTTGTACCGCCACAGTTCAAAATCAAGTCATCACATATCATCACAATCTGCAGCTTCGCAACCCGTGGATGACACTTTGTGGTACTGGTTAAAAACTCAACAGGCCATGCTAGACTTAACAGCTCAAACAACGACTGCTCACACACTACAACTGGGAAAACCAGTGTCCAGTGATTCAGCACTGCCACCTAAGCCTGTGGCACCAGCACCTCCTGTCTCTTCTCATCTGGACTACAATAGAAATTCGTGGCTGTGGCAATATTATAAGCAGTTCGGTGGTGCCATGCCTTTGCCGGAAGATAAACTGAAATCTGCATCACAAGTACCAAAGGACAAATCTGCTGATAATATTTTGTATTCACATCTTACTAAAGGAAAGTCAGAGGACGATAGAAGTACTACCAGTCCCATTCAAAACCACGCATCTGACCGACATGCATCTGATCGCCATGCGTCTGATCGCCATGCGTCTGATCGCCATGCGTCTGATCGCCATGCGTCTGATCGCCATGCGTCTGATCGCCATGCGTCTGATCGCCATGCGTCTGATCGACATGCGTCTGATCGACATGTATCTGACCGACATGCAACTGATAGGCATGTAATTGATAGACATACAACTGATAGATATGCAATTGATCGACATGCAACCGATAGACATATAACTGAAGTACGCGAAACTGTTACAACTGTTGAAGAGCCGCGGGTCGCCGAACCCGCGATAAGCCCTGAAGTTGGCACTGAAAACAAAGAACCTGTAGCCGAGAAGCCTATTGAATCTGGGAAGAGCCAGACGAAAGCCAGAAATGTGTTGGACAACCTATTATTCAACAGTAGCAACCAGACTGCTATTGAGGAGACTAAAAGCAATGGAACTGCGAACGGCGAGTGGGAAGCGGGCACGGTTGAGGCACTGGAGCACGGCGACAAATTCCTCGCATGGCTGGAGGCGAGCGGCGACCCGAGCGTGACGCGCATGCACGTGCACCAGCTGCGCTCGCTCCTGCACAACCTGCGCACGCGCCGCGCCGCGCCCGACGCCGGTCGCCGCAAGTAAACCGCCGAGCTCTCGCGCTCGCTACAGGGAATATTTCAATTACACGTGTACATAGTCGTATATATGTCGTCGCCAGTAAGCGTTCACTTGTGATATGTGTAGCCAAATTTGCGTAATTTCTTTGTTCTAAAAGAAAAGCTATGCATTATATCTCTTTAGTTTTAGTCTATATTTAGTTAAGTTATGAATCCGACGCTGTTCTCTAAAGCTTTGTCGAGAGTGTTCGACGCTAGTTATCTATTTCCGAGTTTATATCAGACTTATTCTATTACAGATATATTATAGTGAACATTGTAATTTAATGTTATCGATCGCGGAACACGTTACTTTTCAATGCACGCAAACGATTGATCGTGATTAGTGTAAGTAGTACCGCTGCATGTTGCCATTTGACGATTACATTCCTAGCTGTACCCTACTGTAGTTCGAACCCTATGTTCTACCTCAAGTCATAAGCGTAGCTAATGATGAATCACGGCGTCCTTTCTCGGCCGCGGCTAGTACGTGCCCGATGGCGAGCTGATCGGATGCAACTATACCAAATATTGAAAGGATGCGGCGTTCTCGTGTGCCAATCATGCGAACAAGGTAATATTGTTAAGATAATTTATGACTATTGTGTTAGAGCTAGACATTTGTGTAATTGTTTTCTATTGCTCAGTATTTTATATAGTGGAAGTTATCTACATATGTCTCGACTCGGAATTGTATTATATGTTATACGTACAGTTAAGTGCACTGTGATCAAAATTATAAATTATTGAGAGATTATTAATATTGTAAGTACATTCCTAATGAATATAGAGTGTATTATTGTAATGTTGAAAGATTGTCCGATGGTTTGGCGGTTGCGCGGACAACGGCGCAACGAACACTTCTAGCAGAATTCAAATCCTTCTCATTGAAGTTGGAACAGTTAATTTGCATTTTTCGTGTTTATTATATTAAGCTCCACTGGAAACTATTTGAGAGATATGATATTTTGTACAAAATTACAAATTGGAATTATTAAAATTATACTAATATCCTTACACAAAGTATGTGATCTTGAAAATGTTGAAGAATTAAATTTGATTGAACCTTACGATGACTTTTTATTTATTTCTTCTATTATATTATGCGACATTCCAACACACAATAGTTTTAATGACATCGATATATTCAATTGTTGTTAATGCTTTTTTGAATAATGTATATAAACGCCATCTACTGGTATATATAAAATACAACACATTGTATAAATAAAGTTTCATATAATATACCAAAGACTTTTTATTATCATATACGATAAGTATAAAGCAGTGAAGTAATACGAAAAATATGTTCAAAATATGCACACCTATAATATATCTCTCCTTCATTAAGCGTATATGAAATAATGTCGTCAAATACATTAGTCTAGCATTAAACGAAACTATGAATTAATATTAATTAATTAATACTCACGTGCAGCATGGGTTTTCTTAGAGGTTCAAAGTCAAAATAATCAGAAACCAGGGATGCTATGCCCTGCCACGTCGTAGTATCCGCGAAACAAAGCTTTGTAGCCCTTATTGTAGTACACACCATTTTCTAAAATATTAAAAATAGTATATTATAAAATTATCAAAGAATGACTCAATTTCTTAGAACATATTGACACACTCACCATAAGGCCACATTCGTTCGGTGCTTGTAAAAATATAGGCCTTTTGTAACGATAATGAAATAGAACCTGTCGCCTGAAGTTCTCCGCATATGCCAATAGTAGCCTTTCTTTATTAGTATTAATATAATAGCTTTTCGGAAAACATGTACGCGTTTCGAAAACAGGCTCACTAATTTCGGGCCAGCATAGATTAATTACGCCAAGTTCATAGATTGCATTATTCAACGATTCTATAGTTAGGGGCTCTGAAATATCTATAAGGCCAAAAATTTTTGGTGATATTTCGTCGAATTCGAGTTCCTCGCGAGGACGGTCAAGTGTATCGTTGGCTATGTTTTCATTTACTTCTAAAACTGGGTCAAGTTGTTCTATATCTGATTTCCTTTCTGGCGGAGTAATATCTAAGGGTACTTTTACCGTACTCATTATTAGCATATATTGTTGAACAAAGTAACTGAACTAATTTTGCATCTGCTTGTCACAAACGCTAAAAGAAATCCAATGACATAATGTTATACTACAAAAGTAGGTCATATTTGGCTTCAGTTTCAGATTTTCAGTTACTTAGCAACGAGATGATAAGGCTATGTATGTGTATAATAAACTTTGTTAATAAGTTTATGTTTATTTTTATGAATCTAGAAGAATCCTAGCCTCTAATATTATGAAAATTGGATTACGTTGCTTTTTATAGTAATAGTTGATTAATTAATTAAACTAGTACATTTTTAGAGAAGTATAAGTAATAACGATATAAGTATTAAGTTTTTTTTAAATATTCGAATTATTCAAAACATTTTCAAAGTATAATATTATTTACAAAGAAAATAATATTTTTAGGTATTAATATGATATATTTTTTAAATTTAGTGGTAATCCTTGCTATTTTCAAATTTCTCAACGTAAAATCAAATTTCAATGTCAGCGTGACAGTTGACAAAATGACATTCCTACTATATTTCTGACGAACGTCATTCGTAAATTCTCTACCACTATTTTGCAATCCACTCTATTTTAGCTTTAACCTCAAGATATTTATAGTTGAATTTGCAATAAACACAGCTTACTGCGCTGCACATTTGTCAATATCGGAAATGAGCAATACTTATCAAAAGAATATACCAAAGGCAAAGGTCAATTGAGAATAATTACATTTGTAAAATATTATTTGTGTCACATTAAGCTCTCCATCTTTGCAACCACATTCGTATCAAGCGTAACAAAAATACTATTGTTTGATATAAATTCTACTCGGTTCAAACAAGTGTTGAGAATCGATTGTTTTCACATTCTTGCACAAAACGACCTTATCAGTTAATTGGAAAAAGTTAAGAAGTCTAATCAGTAACTTGAAAACAAAATGGGGAATAAATCGTCTTTATTGTTAAGAGAAGAAGAAATCGCACAAATTCAAGAAGAAACTGGCTGTAAGTATGTCTTTTGCTAGATATGTGCCTCCTGTAAAATAGTTCTGTCTCCTTAAAATTGTAATAATTTATATTCTTGCTTGAAAAACTTTACTTTTTCCTTTAGTTACACCAAACCAAATTGAACGCCTATACTCACGTTTCACATCTCTGGATAAAAATGATTGTGGAACACTAGCAAGGGAAGATTTTTTGAGGATACCAGAATTAGCAATAAATCCGCTCAGTGAAAGAATTGTGCACTCATTTTTTGCTGAGAGTCATGATGACAGGGTAAATTTCTTGCAATTTATGAGAGTGCTATCACATTTTAGACCAATTAGAAAGAATAGAGAAAATAGGCTTAATAGCCGAGAAGAAAAGTTAAGGTGTAAGTAAAACCTATGATTTTTGTCTATGTGCTATATTTAATAAAATTTATAAAATTTTATTGATAGAAAATGTTACTATTATAATATTTACACATTTAAATATATGCTTAAATAAATTGTCCAAGTATAATTTGGTTTCGGTAAAATTTTTATTGTAAAATATTTTCAGTTGCTTTCTCTATGTATGATCTGGACAATGATGGCAAAATTTCAAGAGATGAATTACTAGCAATTCTACACATGATGGTGGGAGTTAATATCAGGTAAATTAAACTTATAATACTTACTAGTTGTGCCAGCAACTTTAACCGCATGGAATTCTCAAATAAAAGTAGACTAAGTTACTCTTTATTATGTGCAGTTCCAGAGATTAGCCAGAACAAACAGAAAAATTATATAGTTTTTATATTAGTACCATGTATACAGTATTTAGTAAAAAGCAATTGTTTTGATATTACAAACAGACACTCCAATTTTATTTATCTTTATAGTTTAAATTAATGTTATTTGTAAATTATGATCTTGAAAAAAAATTTTGTACATTTTCTTTATATTTTTAAATAACTAGTTAAGGTCATTGTTAGTTTTAGGTCAGTGTCATTCTTATTAATACCAATTTGTTTTTTGTTTTACCTGATAACTGTAGACATGTTATCCATACCTTTTATTAGCTTTTTCTGTATTATTAAGTATGTATCATTTCATTTTTATTACAAACCATTACTAAGAAATAAGATTATGGTATCCTTTTTTCATGTAAGTATGAAAATTCATATTAATAAATTGATAATTATTACAATTATGTTTTTACCCAATATTTAAACCATCTATTTTGTTATTTTTAGATAATAGAACATTTCTTTTCTTTTCTTATTGCAGTGAAGAGCAACTCACTAGCATTGCAGAGAGAACAATCTTAGAAGCAGACACTAATAATGACCAGATGATCTCCTTTGAAGAATTTAGCCGAGCCCTGGAAAGGACAGATGTGGAACAAAAAATGTCCATTAGATTTCTCAATTGACCTTCAGCCTTATAATATATTAAACCTGCATACTGACTGTTTTGCTTCTTTTCTAAAAAATATTAATAAAATACAACTTTTACTACAAATTGTACTTACTGCACATTAACTTGATATTTTTTGTTGCTTTATCGTTTGTAAATGGCAATATGGGATATATTTAATATTTTTATTAACAGGTATATTTATTTTAATGTAAGCATTGTAGTAATAGTAATTTAGATTATTTTTTATATGTTATATTAATTTTATACATGGACATTGTTTTTTGGAATACTTGCATTTACTTTCATCTTCACACTTATCTCCGCAGGGTAGTTACAAGAAAAAGTGTTGACACTCCGTTCTCCACTTTATGCCCTAATCCGAAGCATTGCGTGTTCAGTGGCGGAACTCAACAACGCGCTTTGTCTTGTGACCAGAGCGACGAAATGAAAATAAAATAAATATAATAATTCCACTGAGTGTGATCGAACACATAACCATCGCGTATACACTGTCACTGCGCTACGATTGCCTCCATTTGCATTAACATTACAGTGAGAATAAATTACATTAAATAGAACTGTCGTGATTAGCGTATTCTACATTATGCCAATAAGTATTAAGATTATATTAAAACCAAAATATTAGGAAAATTGTTACTTCAAAATTGAACAAACCAATATGTGTTTCATATATTTTAAATATATGAATAGTAAACTTATCGACAATAGCGCTGCTATCGAGTCAATATTTATGTTTTGTTATAAACAAAAAATATATACTGTACTATATAATGTGGTAGTAAGAGTCTAAATATAGATTGTCAATAAACATATTTTATTTAGTATTTATTGTTTTGTTTTACTTTCTTAAAACTCAAGAACCTAAAAGAAATTAGGAATCTTTTTTAGAAAAAGAATACGTTCCTCCTACCTCCAAGCGCTCTACCAGATGTAGAGTCGTCACGTCGAAATCATAGGCTTAAGCCAATATATACTAATAATAAAAATAAGTTCGAGTCTCACTACGTTCAAATTTGTATACGTTTCCTAAAAATGTACTTGTGTGTGAATAAATAATAAAATAGGCATTTGTAATATAGTAATAAAATTAAGAAAAAACAAACTTTAATTAAATTTTTATTTTTTATAAAATTTACATATTAATGACAAATATAAACTATTACCAATCCTTAAATTTAGTAAACGTTCACAATAATTCTATATAAACACTATTTTTTTTTTGTATAAAAAAAGCGGGAAGAGATTTTAGCTACAATACTTTATTATACCTACAAGAGAAGTCATTAAACCTAGATTTTAAATAAAAGATTATATATTTATAGATATATATTTTACACAGATTATAACAGAGAACAGATGATAACATCAAAAAGATATACAATTATTGAATACAAATAAATCTTGAAAATTAAGCAGTAGAAGACACTGCTAATTTCTTTAGATGCTCCATGAATACTTGCAAGGACACGTCATCAGTCAACACGGGGGCGCCACCGTCCTATACAAATTAAACAAAATATGAATAAAACATAATGTGTTTCGTATTACATGCATGTTCTGTATCAGAACACAATATATATTTATTATTGTGCTAAATAATTTATTTGTTAGTATAAAAATGAATCATAACATTGAACAAAGCTTTTCAGTTCTCTTAATAATAAAATAAAAGCCATTCTAAATATTCTCGAAAATAAACAGACACACACATGCATTCATAATATTAATAAGTAACTAAAATATACTTAATTTTAGTTATTTAAAAAGCGCTTATAAAATAAAAATTGCCAAAAAAAAGACGTGATATAAATCGAAAGCTTTTCATATAAAAATAGAAAACCATAGCGATCAAATAAAGCATAAAAACCAAATCCCCTATTAGAGAAAAAATAAAAAAAAATCTCTACCGCAGATGGCATCGGCATCGCCTGGTTTTCGCCAAAACAATGATGAAACAAAAAAAAAAAAAACGTCAATTCAAACCATGCTAAGATGGCGGAAAAAACATGCGAGTTGCAATACTTCTAAATCACGCTGAAAAATCATTCTTTATTTGCGAATTATATATTTTTTTAATTTTGATAATATTATTTCGTGCAAATGTCTATATTAAAGTTATCAGATGCAAATAAAATAAAATAATTTTGGCACTTACCCCCCCGTAGGCGTACATGTTGTTGTGTGTTTGCGATGGATTGACTTTAGACAGGAGAGGAATCTCGCCTGGAACAATAAATTTATGTATAAATATATATAAACATTATAATACATTATGTATATTAAAGATAATATAACTTTTGTATTTGTTTAATATTAAAGAGAAGAAATGGGACCATTGGTAGTATAAGGCTACAAAAACCAAATTGTAGACATATTAATAAGGAATAAATCTTTAATTGTCCCATAACATATTTTTAATATAACTATTAACGTATAAGATCAATCTTGACATATATTTAGACTAGGTAGTTCTCTATCTAGATCTAGTATCACAACGAAATCAGTTTTATTGACAAACACCAAAATGTGTTGACTTTGTTACGTTCAAACTGTACAATACATTTATATAGTTATATAATATTTTTTAAATTGTAATTAACAGTGGCCATTCAGAATGTGCATAGTACAAAACAGAGCTACCGTCAGGTGGCGCATTGATAAGACGTCGGCATGTCGTGTTTGTGGCGAACATTGTTGGCGTTAGTGGCTGTCTCATGTACGTTATCATGCATACAAGCTCACGGTCAGGCCCCTCAGCGCTTAGACCGAATAAAAGGTTTTAATAATAATATACTCTTATGAACTCTTGAACCAAATTGAAAATCATGAAAAAAAAAAATAATCCGTAAAAATTTCGTTAAATTTTTCAAAATTTTCCAGATCTAATGTGCGTGTTTCTGTTGAGCGGAATGCAAAAGGAAGACTTGAATGTGGAAATGTTGACTAAACTGCAACGGTACAATGTAAACATCGGCGATATGAGCAACAGGTAAGTGAGTATGGGCGCGGTGTAAATTTAGCCATGAGTCAGATGCAAATAATGATCTGAGCATAATTGTAACACTTTCAGAGAGCTTCTTCGAGAATGCATGAGAATTAAACGTATTGAAAATATGCAGAATTACACTTTTCAAACAACTACTACCAGAGGAGTGAAAGGTAAGTCTTTTTCTTTTTCAGCAGTAACATTTATTAAATAAAAAGTGCATTGATATTAATTAATTACTACTATTTAGATAATTTAATTACAGTCGAAGATATAGGCGTGTTGTCTAATAAAACACTTGATAAAAGTACAATAAATGATAAAAAAGAAAGTACTAATACAGGCATTATAGACTATGTCGATGGCCAGCCCGATATACAAAGCGTTTTAAATTTTTGGCAAAATATGAAAGTCAACAGATCAAATGTAACTCCGCGTTTACACACGAAACCCGAGCAGCACTTTACAGACACGAGTCAAATAAGGAGTGAACAAAAAAACAAAAGAAATATTCAAGACAGTTCAAACGCTAAAGAATCTGACAATATTCAAAAGCTAATAACAAAATATATTTTACGAGACATAAATAACAATACTTTGCAACCAAGCACAGCTAAAACAAGCATTGATGTTGAAAATAACTTTAGAGAATCATATTTTCAAGAAATATTTCGCAATTACAACAACCAACATTTTGTTGAAAATAATCTTAGTCGTGGTGATAGTCCTGTTAATAGCCCATTAAGGTTATTTGACCAATACACAGACATGCGTAGGAAACAAGAGGAGAGTACAAGCACTCCTACATTTACAACAGTAAGGTTTATAAACAAAACAAATTTTAATGATATGCTCCATTTTCTAAAAGCATACAAAACATACTATTCAGATTCGGTAAAGAGTAAAAGCAAGGAAACCGAAAATTCTGCACAGGAAGTAAATTCTAATAGATATATAGTAACTGATAAAACTTTTAGAGCAAGTGATAACAATATAAATAAAAACATTCCACAGAATTTCATAAAAGAAATAGCAAATAGTGTAAAAGATATGGTTTTAAAAGAATTACGCAAGGAAATGAAATCGACGACTAAAACTGTAGAACCTATTACAACTGTAGTCACAACTTATGATATCACAGGTTAAAACTAGCACCATTTTTTATACACAATTTTTACTTAGTGCAGCATATTTATTACATTTAAATTTATTTTTCTTTCAGCTAAAACAACTCCAAAAGTGAATCCGAATATTGAAGAAGTAATTCTAAGCAAATTTTTAGATTTATTTAAGGAAATCAAATCATTGAAACAAAGTTCAATAATTATATCAAACAAAAATGAACCTGACATTGATATTGTGAGAGCTGAATATAAAAAAGAAATCACACAAATTCCAAAACCGATAGGCGAAGAGAATGACATGGAGCCAACCAGACAAATCTATAATAACTTCGAAAACAAAAAACCAATAATATATAATTTCTCACCTCAAGTACACAAACTAAGAACGTTCAACAAACCCATGCCCCCCGTTCATCGAATCTCTAAACCAAGACGACTGATAACAATACAAACTAACAACATGGAAATACCGCCATTGGGCATACCCATTGACATGCCAGAAAATCCTATAAATCAAAATATTGTGGTAACTACAGCTCAATATAGAATAAACCCAATTAAAACGAACTTGAGGAACAGAAAACCTGAACCAAATGTAGATTTTGACGACTATGCGCCAAATGAAAAATATGTGGCAAAACCGATTATGAATCCTTATTATTCGAATTTTAACGAAAATTATAAAGCTTTACAATTACCAATTAATAAAAATGGCAATAGAAATGTTGAACATAGTCACAATAAAATGAATGCTAATCGATATAAGCAAATCGATAACACGTTAATATCAAAAGCACCTGTAGCGAGATATCATGAAAAATTAGAAAATGGTGACACTTTTGTCGACCCATCTGTACATAAAAATAGAAATAATGGCAGAATAGACTGTTGCAATGAAAAATACGCATACTCTCAACAAATGGTCGACTGTTGCAATAGTAAAATTGCCGCGCGACAACAAATGGCTATAAATAACGTTAAGAAACAAGAAACGTACGATACGCATTATAATAATTTCTTAAATTCACAAAAGAAAGTCACTGATATGCTGGAAAAGATACTCGCGTCAAAAAATAGCAACAGAATACAAGCACCGGGTGTTCAAATTGCCTAATTTATTTTTTGTTTACTAATTTTTTTTTATTAAATTTGTGTATTTTGAGATATATGAGCATTGTTTTATTAAATAATTAAATGAAAATACATTTAATTTTATTAAATACATTTAATTACATTTTATTTGTCATATCCTATGAAGACAAAAGTTATGCATGGTATGCGCAGGTTCGAATCCCACTGCGTGTAATTTTTTTTAATGTTTTTTATACTAATAAATCTAAAGACGTTGTTTTTTTTGAACGCACTTTTCCAAGAGCCAAGCTCTACCAGTCGGATTTGAAATATTCATGAGAAAGCTATATGCCTATATATTATTTGCATTACATATTGATATTTGGGAAATGAGACAAAAAATATGATTATAGTCATATACTGCAGGCAAACCAAGTTTCGACGACGATCAGCATTATTACAATCCTTCAAAACTACAGTTACTCAGAATGGACGTATATATTTCATATCACAAATTGAATAGAACAGTTTTCAAATTTTTTTAAACAGCATATTTATTTCGACAAGAAAAGTTACACATTTAAAATGAACAAAAAGACAATATTTAACATATTCAGTTATTATTTCAATTAATTATCAATTTGTAACAAGCATATAAGAAATTCCACATGGCTGGATTGAACATATGTCTTAGTAATAAGAGAACTTGAACAAGAAAAAAGAGATGGGGGTCCATAACTTTTTTTTTATTTTAAGTGTATGAATGTCTGAATGAGAGCTAAACATGTTAAAAAATTCAATTGTCACAAATTATATATACTAAATATATAAATTGTATTACTGACAAAAAAGAAAGCATGTGGGGATCCTTGAATAGTGTAGGGGAGCACTAAAAGAGGATTTCCAAAAATTCTTACAGGAACAGGATAAAACGGGACTTTAAGTTTCATAGTCAACATGGAGAAAGGAGCGTCTCATACCTGTGACCCGCCATGCTCAGTGTCAATGTAACGCGGGACGGGGAAGCGGCTCTGCAGAATCTCCTGCGCGTCGTCGACGGGCGCGCGCAGCAGCTGCGCGAAGCTCTCGTACTCCGCCATGTCCTGGTAGCGGAGGGCGCGCCATTGGGCTATAGTCTGCGAACAAACAATTGGTGTATATCGGCTAAGCCGTTTCTGAGATTAGCGTGCAAAAGGCACAGACAAACAGAAAAGAAATTTTAAAAACATTGTTTCGGGTTCTATTATGTTGTTGGTGAAAATAGAACAAAAATTCGAGACATTGCGTATGGAGCGACTCAACTCAACGCTAACTTTGAAAATCAAACATGAAAATAACTACATTACAATCATAACTCCGAATGGTAATCGAACACACGACCAATGGCGATTTCAGTCAGACGCTGTCTCACTGCCACCACAATGGGTGTAAAAAATTAACAGTATTATGAATAAAAAAATTAAAAATCAATAAACACGTTGTTTACAACAAACCTCTCCATGATATATAAGTATTTGGAAGAAAGTATCCATAAGAAGTATTCTATCAGGTTGGATGGAAGAAGTGTCTAACAGCACTGGCTCCGGAGGACCACCAAAGCTATACGAGTAGAGGATGGGCTGGATCATGATGAGAGACTGGGTTAAGTCCTCACGCATTAGCATGTGCCTAAAAAATAAAAAAATAAACTATCAATTATCAAGTCACCAGAGAGTAGAAATAAAAATAATTTATATATAATTATTTCCCTGAGTGGGAATCGAACCCACAGCCGTCGCGTAACTATCACACTGCGCCACGATAGCCTATTGAGGATAGATTACTTTGTATTCAATTTTAACGTATTATGTATATTGTATATAATACATTAAAATGGAATACAAAGCAGAATTGAATCTGTTACTGTTTATATAAAACGTGTAATTGTGTGACAAAATGATCATAAGCTTTAAGCAGCAGCAAGACATTTTTGCAAAAAATTAAAATAAATCGGTTTCAATTAGAAAAAAAAAATGTGATTGTTGCGATTTCAGTCATAGAAATGAACATCTAAATTTCTTTTTTTTTTCTCAATTCAACTTTTCAGAGAACAATGAATTCTCGCTTCCTAACGAAAAAAAGTGTATACATGTTTTATAATTATTTTTCTTGTAGCAAATGTTAAATCATATAAACATTTGATACTTTTTTTTCAATTGTAATAATATAATAAAGAGTTATAGCTTACCTATAGAATGTGGTTTCATCAGGGGAATTATTGAATACTTGTAAAAACTGTGAGCGACGCAAATGGTACATAAATTGTGGGTACAAGCTGAAGTTCTCAGAGAGACGGAAGCTGTTCGGATCGTCTTTAGCATATTCACCGAATTTCTGGCACTGTAATTAAATTATTATAATATATATATGAAATAACTCTATTATTCATATAATAATATACATTTGCTGTGTTTATATAAACATGAACTTTTTTATCTGCTTTGATATGTATAAAAAAATATACATATTTATTTCCTCTCAAATATTTTTTATATATATTCTCCAATTAACGTAATTTAGATAATAAATATATATTTTTGTTAACATTTTTTAAGGTGTTATTCTCACACTAATTGTTGTTAAAAAAGAAATTGAAATAGCATTCTCTCTTGTCAGACGATTGTTCGTAGAATAATCTTTGGGTAGCAGAAATTTGTAAAAATCTCTCTACAGAGATGCTAACAACAAATATAAGTTGTAATAAGCGTATAAGAATTTCGACGTAGCTGGATGTAGAAAGCATGGCTTAGCGGTCAGAGCGCTTGAACGGTTTTCAAGAGGCGCGGGTTCAAATCCCGCTGCGTTCAAATTTTTATACGTTTTGTAAATATGTCTTTTTTAGATAATAAAGTTGACAAAAAAACGAAAATAGAATAGCCATATACAAAATACAAGATTAACATAAATAATATATATATATATATATATATATATATTTAGATAAATAAGCACTTATCCAGAACGGTTACATAAAATACAACGCAACCCAACGACTTTGCAAAACGAAAAAAAGACTATGACATAGGCATAAACAGCCATATCACAAAAAAAAAATACCTATCGTTTTTTAAGGCTTACGCAATTCCTGCATACAGCAGTTTCAAGTAAAGATGAACCTATCCTAACCTTAAAACAGAGAATTCTCCACTTTCCACTAACATTCCAGACACTGCGTGCTGAATGGTGGAACTCAACGCCGAGATCTCTTTTATTTATCACTACTTTACTTACCAATCTAATAAGCATACGATCAAGCCAGCGCAGCACATCGGGACCATCTTCCTGCTCAGCACGGTACACCACCAGGCGCGCCATGACCACAGCTGCTGCTTCCTGGTCGAAGCCAGCTGAGATATGGTGCAAGTTCACGGCTGCGTCGCCCCAACTGTGTTCATGATAAGAATAAATATGTGAAATGTGTATTTATGTAGGTATTTTAGTTACGAAGGTGGCCTGGAGGTTATGATTTGTTAGTTTTATTGGTAAGACTGTGATTATGAGTCAAGAACTGTACTCTTAAGAATTAAGTAATGGAATGTTAAATATAACAAACATGGCAAACCATAAGTCTGTAGTGCATTAATTGTAATAAGTAAAATACAGTGCATGAAGTGGCCATCGTCTGACTCTGACTGTATACTCGATAGTTGTGTGTTTGATTCCCACTCGGGGAAATTATTATATTTAAATTATTTTCATTTCTCCGTTATCGTGACAAGACAAAGCGCTGCGTTGACTTGACTTAACACGCAATGTCTTGGATTCGGTCGGAAAGCAGAGGACGAAGTAACTTGGCCCTAGGTTTTCTATGTGCTATGCGGGAAAAACTTCACTACGTAGTAAATATGATTTTTTATTGTTTTGAAATATATTAATTTTTGAAAACCGTTCAAACGCACGGGTTCAAATAGCGCTGCAATCAATTTTTATACGTTTTCTAAATATGTCTTTTTCGATTTCCGAAGTGTGTGAATAACACTTTAAAAAAAAGAATGTTAAAAATGTTTTACAAGTTTGTTTTAAATACAAAATATGCTAAAATATCAGAGTGTGTTTGTAAAGAATAACGCAACCAGAAGAGTTTTGGGAATTCACTACGAGAGCTACTACTATGTAAATTATTTGCCACTTCTGAACTAGTTTAAAAAAACAACAAGCATTTTGCAACATTACACAAAATTTAAAAAATTGCATGGATATGTCAGCAAGTAAAAATTAACAGTTGATCATTTTAAGTGTCCAAATCGGCCCTACAAATATCTGGAGTTAGAAGTAGGAAATGAAAAACTTAAACGTATAAAAAATACAATGTATCGGGACTCGAATCCGTGCCTCTTGGAGAACGTTCAAGCACTCTGGCTAAGCCATACATTCTATATCCAATTACATAAAAAATTCTTATACAAGTTTAGTTATAACTTTTTTTTTTGTTAGCATATATTGTGTAGAGAGATTTTATAATGTCAACTAAAATCATTTTTCATTTCGTAAAGTGTGTGAACGATGCTTTAAATATTAAAAACAGTTACAACCGTGTATCATAAATGGTAGCTAATGTGCAATGTCCATTAATTAAAATATTCTATCAATAATATACTACTGCATTTCTAATATGTTTTAAAGCGATATCATATAGATGTAAACTGAAAAAAAAGCTGTTGCAAGCATCTTATAACTTCGACGTAACCCAAACAAGAACGTATAGCGTAATTGGCTTCGACACATTCCGATAGAACGCGATTTCGATACCTGCTTGCTACGTTCAAAATTTTAATATCGATCGATATTATATAAATGACAGCTTCGTGCTTTTTTTTTTAATATCAGACTTACTTTCTAGCAGCAGTAGTGACGCGTACACGTCGCTGTCCACTGGAATGTTGATACTGGGTGATGAACTGTACGCATCCACGACCACCTTGCGGAACCGGTGCTGCGTGTTGATTCACTACCTATCAATAGGATTATATTTTATTACGATTATTTCATGCTTTTTACCACATAACAGGGTAGTCGAATTTTCAGGGTATTTTCAGCCCGACATCGAGACATTCCATGTTAAGCGGCATAGCCAAACACGCATTTTTTATTCATAGACAAGGGAAATTAGAATAATCTTGATATAACCTTTCACCCGTGTACGCATCGAACTCTGACACTGGCCGACTATTTCATCATTGCCTTGTAAATATACATACAGATTACTAACATAAATTAACAAAAATTCCATATAATCTATATGTATATAAACTCTTCCATTACAACTGTAAGATAATGCACAGCCAAAACTTTGCTTCCGTGAGTGTCCGGGAGCAATAAGACAGGATTTATTTTAATTCCTACAGGAAAAACGTGATACTACATTTTATAGTCAATACAAAAGAAATTTCGAGCGACAATTCGTATATGGGTCAATCAATATTTAAGGTACTTATTTAAATGCGAATGAAGAAAATGCATATAGACATTTTAATAAAGCAACTGTATAACTGGGCAAATTAGTTGTATTTTATGTTATAATTTAAGAGTAATTTTGAAAACTCTGCATTTTAATTCTCTTGTCTTACAGTCCTTGGGGACATAGCGTTTTTGTATAAAAAACAACATTGCTACAAAAACAAAGATACATTATTTATCAAGTTCTTAATATAATAATGATAATGTTACATGTAAGGGTCTTATTCAGTGTCGTTATATCTATGAACGTAGAGGGACAAATTTAAACTATTAATATATATGAGTTAAGTTATAATTTAACAATTTAATTACCTCAAAGAACATAGCCATAGTGGTACTTGGTGTAAAAGTGCACATTTTCCACTGGCATGTATTGCCCATGCCAACTTCTTGGTCCGACACACATGGTCCCTTCACATTTAGAGATACACATGAGCCTATTGCACCAGTTACTGAAACAATTATCCATGTCATAAATATATGTATATATTATATATTAAATTAATATTAATTACCTGTATATGCAGTTACCGTGTCTCTTACAGCTGAAGATAAACATAAGAAAACATAGTGATGAGATACTCCACTTTCCCACGTTTTGGTACCCAAAGCTCCACTTTGTCTAACCAAATTGAATAAGCTTTTTTTTATTAACAAGAATCCCTTCAAATAATGATAGAATTCTCAATATCTGACACAGGACAATACAGCCATATTCTAACTTTATTATAAAATATATATTTTTGATTTTACCATCAGAGTAAACTTACTTTTAAGTTCACGGCTACATTTGACTTCTATAGTACCATTGAAAGCCATCTTGTAATCACCCTTCTGGTCTTTTGCAAAAACCCTTTGGAAAGTTTGTTTGAACAATGATGAATTGAAAGAATCTCCCATTACCATATGACCTCTAAAATAAAACATATGTTTAATTTCTGTTTTAAATATTTTTTGACTACTGATATTTGCTCGTAGGTATAATTATTCCTACTCCAAATAATATAATTTACACATAAATTATAATCACCCTGTAGAATTGCAACATTGTTTCATCTCCATCAAGCCAGTTTGGTCCAGAGCACAAGAGTATATATCAATTGCATGTCCATTTGTTGCTGCTCTCAATGACAAGGCTTCATAGTGCTTAATTGCCTTTTTCATATATTTTGCATTATCTTTATGAATGTCATGATGAGACCTAATAGGTTGCTTAAGTTCATCATTGACAACTTGTCCTGGACCCTGGGAACAGGGACCACCAAGGAACAACATGACCCTAGCTCCAGTATTTGGATAAGTCACTTCCAGTAATCCTACAGCTAATGAAAGTGCAACACCACTGCTTCTTAATGGGCGCTTGCCCACACCAAGTGGCCATGGGTCTCTACCCAGTTCGCTTAATAAGTCAGTAAGAGCCATGTCACATTGCTTTACAGGTTGCAAAAATCTGTGAGCTGGGGGTTGAGGAGCTGGTGCACCTTGCCTTTGTTGGGGGTTTGGTGCATTAACTCTGCCAATAGATAATTGTTCTTGTATTTGTTTTCCTGTCAAATCTTTAGTCCCTTTGAAAACATAACACTTATAGAGCCCTTCAGTGCCTGTTAAAATAAAAAAAATGTATTCATATAAGTAAAAATGCAGCACATATTAATTTATGCAAACTAATATTATTTAAAATAAAATGTAACTCACCCAGCTCATGAATTTGGACCATTCGTCCAAATGTAATAAGACCAACCAAAGCATTTTGTGGCATTAAACTAAGAGATGTTTGTAAAGAATCTTTAAGAGCACCTAGTTCTTCTTCATCTAGACAAGTATCTACAACTAAAAGAAAAATAGGTGGCATACTTTGGGCTCTTGTTATAGTATACTCAATAGTAGAAAAGTTAGGTATCAATTCAGCTGGCTGATGTTGCTCTGATATGGCAGCATATTGTGGAGGAAACTGAAATAGGTATTAAAATATGATGACATACTGTTTAATTATTATTTGTAGCCATGGAGTTCAAGCTGCAGTACTTAATAGCAACTAAAATAAAACTGCGTGACTTATTTAGCATGAGATACTTACTGGATTTCTTTGAAAACAGAAATTGCAGACCCATAACTTAGCCCTGTAATCAACTTGACACATAGGGTTCAGTACAGCACGGCACGTATTACGTGTACATAATACTGGTTCATATTGAATCGGTGGCAAGTCCGGCCGTTCTTTTAATGGTTGATATAGAGACACTAAGGGGACGACAAGTCTTGTAGCTTCAATTCTACTCGACGGCCACACATTCCATGTAAATCGAATTCCATCCCTATCTTCATTCTGCTGAATGAATTCTTCGTATGTAGCCATTTCAATGCGCTGAAATGGAAAAATATTAAGAAACAGTAAGTGATTTGCTCAAAACGCTATTTACACTTGTTCACCGAGTATATTATATGAACGAACCAGATCACATATACTGGTTAGTGGTGAGTTAAACCAGCAATTAAGAGCAACTTTTAAACTAATTCATTCAGGAAAATCAATTAAATTCTCTTTACTAAAATTTCTTAACCAGACGGACTAAGCCCGAGCTGATTTGGCAATAGTCAATTAGTCAATGCCATAGACATTGAAACTGTCATCCTCGCCACGTCATTTTTGTAAACGCATGAGTATAAATATTAACACTCTATTTTACTATACATGATAGAATAAAATGCAGGCGATCTCAAACAATGATATTTTTAAAGATTTAATTATTTACATTTTATGTTATTTATTTTATTTATGGATAAAATACCCATAGATAATGTTAGCGTCTTTGTCTATGACCCCACGCGCAACGTTCCATTATATCATCTTATTTAAAGTGACTAAATAATATATGTTATTTTTTTATAAACACAATCAACCAAAAGTTAAATTATTACTCATAAATTGTGTATATCTATGTAATATTTTAATAATACACTTTCTAAAATATTAACGTCCTCATAAATATAAAAATAAAAATAATATATTTCCAAACTGTATTAAGTGATAATGAAACGTTCGTGAATGAAACATTTTTTTTTTAATTTTTGATATAGTAAATTAAATTTCAATTGTAGGACATGATTTGTAAAATAATTTATACTATTATTTAAAGTTATACATATTTCGGATTAAATAGGTGCATGTAAATTTAATGACATGTCATTGCTTTGTTTTAAGAGCAGGAAGTTTACGCCAAAAAGTGCGACTGCGCACTGGCCAAATTAGTAGGTAGTGTGAAAGAAAATGGCGATCAGCGAAAGGCGTCCGGAGTTAACGTGATGAAAAACATTGTTAAAAGCTCAATTACATAGTGTTATAGTTATTAATTGTGTCAGATGTAGATTAATTAAGTGTTAATGAATAGTGATTGTGTATAAAAATGGCTGCGAATATGTACAGAGTCGGCGGTAAGTAACAATAATTGGTTATTTTTGTTGTAGCTTCGCCGGTTCACCGCCAGCCGACTAGCGGTGCTTTGCTTTGATTGTCGTACCTTCATTAATTGTTAATATTAATTAGTTCAGTATTGTTATATTTCGAGGTTAAATCAAATTTCTGATTGTTTTTATTATGAATTAAAGTACACAAGCTACTTTAATCTTATTTATCAATACGTTATTATTTTAAAAAAATTCTTCAAATAGGACATTAGCATTTGCATCTAGGTATCATTGTATCGGCTCGCATATCTAAGTACGGATGGTTAGAGAGCAAACTAAACTATTCGCGGGAATTTATAAGTTTGTTTTCTATGCTCTTTGTCAAGAAATGTAAGGTTTGACACGAGATTTTAGGTTATAATTGATGTTGTCAAAACATTTTGCTTCATATTTTGGTAAATGGTTCTGAGGTATACCTATATGCTCTTAGTGGCGTATGGACATGATATTTTCAAGCATGCCTTTCCAACTTTAACCATGTACATATATTTCTGTTAATGTTTCAATGCTTCTTTGAAAGTTGATGAGGTATTGTAGATAAGACTGGCTTTGTCACGAGAGCTGGCGGCAGGCGGCTGGGGCTTGTGTGCCGCGCTTCTCGGTCGCCGCGCCGAATGTTAATTAGCTCTTCCTTTTAAACTACTTCCTATCACTAAATATCGCGTCATTGAAAACTTGTTGTATCACTTAAACCTTGTTCATAGGATTAATATATAATTAATAAAAAAATATAATATATAATAAAAAATGTATAATAATGGAGTTTTATTATGTCTCAAATGTACAATGTAAAAAAAAAATAGTAGGTGGTGAAACAATAATTTTAGTTTTATGGTTGCCTTAATATTTTTGTTTTATATAAATCCTTTGTTTAAATAAATCCTCTATACTATAACATATACACATATAATCTTAATGTTATATAATATAATATAATAAAATGTTATATAGTGTAATCATTTTTAAAGAATATTTATACCTTATAATTAAAATGTTACTTATGAGTTATATATATATATATATATATATATATATATATATATATATATATAACTTAAAAATGTCATTAATTTAATATTAGGTAGTAATTCATAACATTGCCAAAAAAAATATGCTCAATAAAAACATAGCATATATATAATTATAACAAAATAATAGTGTAATATTAACTTAAAAAGGTAATATATTGAGTCAACAAGAAAGTTTGTCTACATAATCTCTTACAGTGTCAGATAAAACGTTATCATCTTAAATAAACATTACAGGTATTTTCTTATTATGAGATTACTTGTTATAAGAAATCTAATGAGTGCTAAATTTAGATAATTTTATTGGTTTTTACTTAATATACAAGTTTTATTTATTTATTAGTTTTCAATAACATTTATATGTCCACATTATTACATTGTAAATTTTATATTGGAGTATATTAATTATAAGCTTATTTAAATTGTTGATATGCATAAATCATCACCTTTTATATCATTATATATATATACATATTAACTATATATATACATACAGCTTGATGCTTTTCCTGCAAAGCTGGGTAGTCAGAGACATCACTGTGTCAAGGCACTTTGTTCTCCACTTTCTGGCCAAATTTGAGACATTGACACATGTTATCTTAGGTCCCAGATTAGAAAATGGAAATTATTTTTAATACCATCATTCCCTTAAGTGGGAATGAAACCTACAACCAATCATTGTTGTTGCCTTTATAGTCAGATGTTGTAACTATGGCACATATATTGCATAGTGTTAATAATATTTATCTCAGCACAATATCTAGAAGACATTTTTAATGAAGTACCATAATTAACGAAATATATTATAAATAACTGTTCAATGTGAAATTGTTTAGCAAACATACTCTAGGCACAAATGTTATGGCAGCTTCTACTTGCAATTATTTATTTAGAGATCATCAACTTAACTATAAACAGAAATAATTATCATTGATAGTTATTTTAAAAAGAGACATCATAAATATATCCACATTAATAAATTCATACCTAAAATAAAATAAAATGATGGTTAAGTATTTCAAAAATATCTCAATTACACATTATATATCACATCAAAGGGTTTTGGATCAATGTTTATCATCTGACAGTCTAAAACAACCAAATTTGTCTGAAAAAAAAGTAATAGGGCTCTTTTCTCCAATACATACAGCAAATCTATAATTAAACATCATAGCTAATAGTCATCTATATGACTATTAGCTAGCTGAATGGCTATCATTCATCCTAAAATTGCAAAGCTTAGTAATGTCTGTTTTTTTTAATAATGTATATCACCTAATAAGAACAATCTTAAAATATATTTTAATGTCACAGTTTTCGCGACAAAAGCACTAGCATATGAGTTTGATTACCTAGAAATATTACGATTTTCCAGTTTGACCACCATTCCAACGACACAATAGCGTCGACATTAAGCACGTTACAAGTGTTTCTACCTAGAAATGAATATTTCGATTGTCTTGCTATATGTAGATTTATAGGTAGAGGCCATTGTGGCACAGCGGGACTGAATCTGCCTGTAAAAGCGATTGGTTGGGGGTGCGATTCACACTCGGAGCAAGGTTTATATTTAAAATGGCACTAAAGCAAAGCGCGGTTTTGAGCACCACCACTCAGCATGCAATGTCATATTTCAGGCGGAAACCGGGGAATGGAATGTCTTGACAGTTGCCTGCTACGTTGGAAAAAGTAATTAGTGAATTAGTAAAAAGTGCCAGAATTAGAAAATAAAAATACTCTCATATTGGTTTTTATTGTTATTAAAGTTGCGTAACTTATTTCTACATCTTACATAGACACTATTAATTAACTTACTCAAGTTAAAATGATTCCATATCATTTCATAGCGGTTTAAGTTTTGGTAACCATTTTTAGACAATTATACATAACGTTAACTATATTAAAGTCATGATTGAAAAAACATTTATGTGAAACAGTTGTTTATTGGGAATATATAATATAATTAATTTGGGTAATAAAAATCAATGTTACGATATGTTACGATATTTAAAATTTTCTAGATTCATTACTATAAATCTACCTACCTAATCAATGTTTTCAAATAACTTATTTAATGTCTGCATGCCTTTTATTAATATATTATTTAAAATACTGTTTATATAAAGTTATTTTTAACAACTTTTAATAATTTTAACAAAATAAACCCATTTACATGTAGGAAACAATGATTCGTTTGACGCTATGAGTTCGCAATTACCACCGTCCACTGGTGAAAGTTGCATACCTAAGTACGTTTCCGAACAATAAACTGGTCCTGACAAGCTAAACTCGACCGACCACTTGCCGTAAATTATTATTTTACTAACAATTTCCCAGTGTACATCGTAACCATACTGGGCCGTTACCGTGTTATGGTTAAAAACTAACCGGCCAACGACGTTTTAAAAACGTTTGTGACTTGACTTTCTACATGCAACTTGGCACATTATTATAATTTATGCTGAAGATATACATCAGAAAAGCTATAAGTTTAATTAAAGTTATTAAATAAAATATTTGCTATGATTTGATGATATAAATCACTAAACGTTCGGATTGCGCAACTCATGCGCAGGTTGTAAACATTGGTAGCATATTGCTTTATAATAATGTTTTGTTCCAAATTCATATTCAAATATTCTTCGTCATCTTAAATCATCCACTCGCCATCGACAGTGGGTCAATGATCCAAAATGCACACCTATTCATTTTTTGTTTACTCTACAAACACTCGATTACATCGTGAGGAAGCAAGTTTATATCTTAGTATTTATGTAGTACCCGTAATATTCATCTTTGATCCGAATATTATTGTCGTACACGAAAAGTCTACGTTTCCTATAAGAGGTTATCAACAATGTTATATATTTACGAATCTTAGCGGGGTACTCCCGCTAAGATTCGGGAAATGTATAAATATAAAAAAAAATAGAATTAAAGTTTTAATAAAACTAAATATTCGAAAGGAAGTAATGTCTCTAAAATCTTTTATTCTTTATGAATACGACTATTACTTCTGTTTTAGATGGGACCACGTTGTAAATTCAAATGTATTAAGGTAACAACACTTCACATACAATGTAATATAAAGTCAGAATTTATAAAATAAGACCAAGTTTCTCTAAAGTATTCATTTTTGCATATTATGTTTTATATTATTATAATATATACATATGTGTGTATATACTAAGCTTGCATTTCCATTATCTCGTAATGAATTTTAATTTTATTGTATTATGTTTATTGCTGAGCAAATACAATTATTATTACTTTATTTCCAACGATCATTAATTCTAAACTAAAGATAATTTTAGTTCTTTTCTTGTGAATGCGGTTTTTTTCTTATTATTATGACGATTATGATTTTAAAAAAAGGAACGTAGAATTATTAATCTACCTTGAGTAACGTCTACAAATACGACATATTATTTTGATGTTTTACATAGTTGTATCAACTTAAGAAAATATTAACATACATATAGAGAAAATTCGTGTTGGATAAGGATCGCATCATCATCGCAGTCATTTCTTAAGAAAAAATAATAACAGATCAGCCAAAAATCTATAAATTAGTAGGAATAAAAGATTTAATACTATTTTATTGCTTAAGTTTAGTAACAGTGTACAAATGGTGTTTTTCTATAAACGAAAATATAATCAGTAGAGTTACTGAGTTTCTAACGTATATACCATGATATCATCACAGGAAAATACACTTTTGTTCTCATTATAGTCCTTACCTTAAAACTAGTAAAGTTATTAAATGTTTTAATTGTAATTCAGTTTTCTTAAATTGCGACAACTTTTTGATTATTCAAAACTTGAATTCAATTAATTGGCATGAAAGCATGTCGCAATATCATCGAACGTTATTATGCAAAATTAAGCATTATCTATGAATTCGCGGATCTATTGGCCATTTTAAATTCTAATGAGGCAAGCGGCCAAATAATTGTACATTTTAGAATGGTACCCTACACAAATAGTCGCAAATTTCATCTGCATCTCAATAATAGAGTCTTATTCGTTCGTTTTTTTTCCTTTAGTAGTTTTATTGTATGAATTCAATTGCCTACGTAAGTAAAAGTAATATAAATTACTTTCAATATTCTAGAACAAGTGCCTATTAATTTGTCCAACTGATTTCGATCCGAGGGAAATCCAATAATTCCGAACCTCTTGTGATGACGTGGCGCGCTATATTTACTACACTTACTTATTGACACGTTCCAAAAATATACTAAAGTCTTGGCAAAACTGAACGGACGTTAACATCGCTATCAGCCGCATAATGCCTCTACTTACACATACACGGCTACTCGACCTGTGTGTACGGGCGCTAGGCGGGCCGGCCGCGCTTGTTGCCCAGCGTATGTGTATCTATGTAGATGAATCTGAACGGACTACGGTGCACATTATAAAGTTTGAAGCGGTACATATAGTGTTCTTGCCGTCGTTAGGTCATGACGTTGCTAGCACTCTAGTTTTTTTTTTTTTTTTTTATGAAAGCACTATATGGTCGACTTCATTATTTTTAGTTAACTCGGTTGAAATGTAAAAAGATCTTCTTATAATTATGATTTTTTTTAATTTTGTGACTTCAATGACAAAGTATGATACTTTTTTAACATTTTTTAAAGTATTAATCTCGCACACTTAGCAAATTGAAAAACACGTTTAGAAAACGTATAAAAATTAGAACGCAGCGGGATTTGAACCCGCGCCTCTTGAAAACCGTTCAAGCGCTCTGACCGCTAAGCTCTTTTCTAAATATGTCTTTTTCAACTTCCTAATTGTGCGATTAACGAAATTTGTAAAAATCTCTAACAACAAATGTAAGTTGTACTAAGCGTATAAGAATTTCGACGTAGCTGGATGTAGAACGCATGGCTTAGCTTAGTTCAAATTCTTATACGTTTTCTTCTAAATATGTATTTTTCAAGTACCATATTAACTTTAAACCAATATCTTGGTAGTTAGAAACTAGACATTATTACATACTTAATCAAATCAGTAATACAAACAAAATACAGTCGAAATATTCGTGTTTACATATTGTGCAATATTTATTCACTGTCATTGGTCTGACATAGATGACCTTAGATTTCTTATATTTATTGTCATGACGATAAAAACAGGATTTTATAGTTCACCACATTAAAATAAAGTTAAAAATTAATTGTTGTATGTAAATAAAACAGAACTATATTATTAGCCTATATTTAAACATTTTAGTTTGAATTACGCAAATAAAAATCTTGTCAAGTGTATCCAGTATTTAAGGCACTATTAAATTATATAAGTATTGTACACAGAAAGGGGAAAGAGCATAGTAGAACTGAAACTTATAAGCATCGCCAAAACCGCATTTATATGTACGTTATACTTCGGTATAAAAAGATTACATGTATTGCAAGACCATGCAATTTCACAGATAATTAGAAATAGGCATATATAGTTTTACGTCATTAAAATTACTGACTTGCGATTGTTTCAGTTGCAATTTTGGTGCGAATACATTTGTTATCTGCAAGTTATTCTTACTGGTTTATTGTATGTCCAATAGTGCAAACAATGAAAATTCTCTTTAAATATATTTAGATTACAAACAATGCATTTTGATCAAAGTTTATAAGACATGCATTATGTGTCTTACGTCGTACTCCATATTTTTTATTTACTTTTTAATAAAAATATATATATATTTAGACCGTAAATTTAAATCTACTGATATATATGATACAAGATACTGTTTCACATTAAGAGTATCTTTAATTTTAATTGTAACCAATACAATTAAAGGTAAATCTTTAGAGACACACATTCAGAAATAAAAATTTTGTGCACGTTTAATTTCTCATTTGTGGGTTTTTCTAAATCGCAGCCATAGCCATAGTGCCAGCCCCCTTGTGTTTGCCAACTGTTATAATGAGCCGGCTCAAATAGTTGTAACGATTTAGAATAAAAACCCCAGTATAGTCATTGTGCGCAAGTCGCGTGTTCTATTGTAAATTGTAACGGTAAACGACGCTGTTTCATTTGTTAATTCGTGTGGTCCGAACCCGATGCTCGTGATGCTGTCGTATGGGGTGGGGTCATATACGATAGCGCTGTTGCTTTCTCTTAGCTTCGTATATTGGTATAGTTATGTATTGCATGTTTATAAATTATTACTTTTATACGAACGAACGATCATTTTTTATTTTATTGGCAAAGGGACATTTATTCGGCCAGTTTATAGGCTTTTGAACTACCCCCCCTTTTGTTGAAATATAAGAAATTGTTATTACGAAATATTTACTAGTTATCATGTTGTAAGCAACCTTAATTAATTTAATTGAAATAGCCGGGGTTTATATTCAAAACAAAAATCAGTCAACACGTTATGAAAATATATGAATCTGATTATAAAACTACGTAACTGGTGTATATTTTTTATATTATACAATACCGTTCTAACATTATATACTAATAATTAATAATTTCTTTATTAAAATTAATTTCTTACCAAAACCTACTAGTGATTGGGACCACCTTTTAAGCATATCATTGCCTGTACCATGAGATTCCAGGAGAACTATACAAACCTTAACTTTTCAATATATTCTTAATATTCTTAAGCTTTCGATTATTTTCTTTTATTTGCATATGTAGCATTACTGCACCTTGTCGATCCTATTACCTTATCATATTATTTAAAATATATTTTATAAATACATATTCTTATTTAACATGCTGTATAAAAGCTTCCGTTTCCTCATAACTAAGTGATGTTATCCATTCTTTAATTTCAATTTTGCACTCATAATATAGCATGGGGTAGATATTTAATTGTAATTACAAGTGTAAATAAAATTAAGAGCTGTTTGTTCTGAATAAAAGCTAAATTAACTTATTTTTGTGAAAACAACATATTGATGGTAAAACTTGATAACGAGACTCTCAGCACATGTGCTGAGAGTCTCGTTTGGAATATAAAGCGATAAATCTTCTATGGTTAAACGGCGGGTATTTTGATTTTGACCAAATCCAATGTTGAAATATTATTTTTCTGAATGTGTCCACAATACTTTATTACCATTATATTCGACAGTTGTAAGGCGCCAAAATCATATTATATTGTGGGAATATAATAGTTGTATCTGGCTCTGTGGCTGGTAACATTAACTGAACGACAAATTAAATAAAAATTGACTATTAATATATAATATTGTTTTTAAATTAATTAGGTTACTGAATCGTTATAAAACACATCATTGCAAGCGAATGCAAAGTACCTAACGAGCAGAACTTAGTTATTATTAAAAGGTAAAATAATTCTAAAGACTGGACACGAAAGTGTTACAAGCCATCAAAATACCCTTTAGATTAGTTTTTATTGTCCTACTGATGCAATAAATGCGTCATTACATTTTGTTAAAGATATCCAAATGCTAACTTGTTTTCCAAGCCAGATGAAATCTTTGAGAGGGTAGTTAAGTTCGATAGTTTAAATTCCTTTATATTCATACCTTACTTATATAATAATACACCAAAGCAAACTTAGGAAATGAAACCTCCATACTAAAAACTACTATGGCATAAAAGGTGCTATGCTTAAATATAACATATAACAATTTTATTCGTAAATTTTATTTAATTTTGTTAAGAAAAACAATAATAAAAAAATATTTAAGATGATTTTATTGTGACCAAAGTGTGAGTTTGCGTGAAGACGTCTTTCCCATGCATTTCGCTTTCATTTTGCGTCGTCGGACCGGTTAGTGCACTGTCTAATAAAGCCGTGGTACTCGAATTTGACAGCAGACAAAAATGTTCTCACACGATTCTTATATGTACTTATTTATTAATATTATTATGTTGCAATTTACTTTTTGCAGAAAACATGTTTTTTATTTAGTGTATTTGGTGTTTATTTAGGACAATGAAAAAAAAAAGCTTTAGGTAGCTATTGACATTTTTAACTTTTTAGGAAACTGAGCCATTTTTTAATGTATTTTTTTGCCCGTTGTTCACAGACTGCGTCTATTTCGAGACGTCGTCGACGTCTCCGTACCAAATCCGGCGGATAGAGGAACTGAACAAAACCTCGTCGGGGAACGTGGAGGCCAAGGTCTTGTGCTTCTACAGGCGGCGGGACCTGCCCAACCCTCTCATACAATTAGCTGATAAGCATCAAAGTGAGTAAACATTATTATCGCGCATTGGAAATAAGCGAATTTACTATTAACACAAGACAACAATTTTACTTAAGATATAAACCAAATATTACAGCTTTCGTGTAACAGCGTGTGTTAGATACCTGCACGTGCTAAGTTTGCTCGTGTTATTGTACAAGGTTGATATAAAGTGGCAAGAGATGAAAAAGAGCTACACTAGTACTAGATATATAATTTTGCATCTGTCATAGTTGTGTCCGGGTTGGTCTCAAAATATTAAACCTACCAATTTTTAATTCTTTTAAATTGTAGTTGTTTACATAAATACGTAAATAGCACTGCGCTATAATTTGAATACAATCATTGTACACATTTAGCCTCCAAATGAACTTCTGCGTCAAACTCGCCCATGTGGTTATACTTACATTTGATTATGATCTATAAATAAACGATTATCCTACACTAAAAGTATCTACTACGTATTAATTTTCACAGCGGGGTGTCTAGAAATTTGGATTATTACTAAATGCAAATATATATTTAATGTACCGTATGTTTCGTACTAGCGACCTGCTCGCGGCTTCGCCCGCGTCGTCTGTAACGTTTCGTAGATTCAGTGGTTTTTTCGTAAAATAATGAAAATCCTTAGAAACTAAGAAAAAAATTGCCTATGTTTATCCCAAGACCCTTGAGTATCTCTATTTAACATTTCATCACAATCAGTTCAGCGGTTTGGCCAGAATAACGTCAGATACAGACAGACACTTTACTTTCTTTACACAGGGTTACTTTCGCATTTATAACAAGTATATGGATTATGGACATGCTTTTTATATATACTTTTTATTTCAACCACATACGTATATTGGTTATGTATTTTCACCTAGCAAATTTATAACTTAAAATTGTTTTTATTATTATATAGATAATGTCATGATAAAAACTATTTCACTTGGTATGGTTGTCGTTGAGAGAAACCTAAGACAGAATCTTAGCATTCTTCTAAACAAAATTATATACATATTTCAAATTGCTATATTTATTATTTAACGAAACGAACCGAAATAGCCATCCCAAAACTACAATACTTCTTTTTTATTTTCCAAATTCTTTAAATGTGTGAAACATGCTTAGACTGTAAAACAGAAACTAAATTTTTGAAACTGATTTTTTTTTTCAAATAGACTGGAATGTATCTATGTAAGATTGGATTACTGAAACGTTTCAAATGCTTTTTATTTAAAAAACAGATGTTTTTATAAACCAAAACTTGGTGTTTTTTTTTAATCTATTTTTATTTAGGAACTTTTTAAGTAATAATAATAGTTGGTTGTAGCTTTCACTATCTTAATGATATGTAGGAATGCCTCGAAATACCGGTAGCGTACTAAGATTAATATCTACGACTTGTCTACGGCCGAAACTAACTGAACTCAAGGAAAGGGCCGGGCACCAGTGACGGGACACGCGAGCACGCGAATCAGAAATGTGACGATTTGTGTAAGCAATAATCAGGCATGTACAACCTTGAGCCTTCTCCGCTTGACGTATAAAACTTTAATGCAAATATTGATTTTACAACCCTTTAAAAGGGTATCGTATTCTTTTTTAGCTTACAAATGTAAAGTTAACAAAGTGTTATATTAATTTATTAGTAATACCTTAGTATAATTCAATATGTTGTAATAGTAATTATTCACTTTTTAATATAAATTAATTTAAAAGAAGCATTTTGCGAACTTTATGTAAGTAACTAATGAACATATACAATTTTGAATGTTTTTATATTTAACATTTCTATAGCCTCCGAAAAGCGAAATGGCAACTTCTACCTACACAACAAAACAAAATCGAGATATCCGTCCTATGGGCTTTAATTAAGCGGCCCTATGCCTGAATTTACAACTTCACAAACACGGCTTGTGTATATTTTTCTATTTATTATACGTTACGTTACGTACATTATATTCATTAATTATATGTATTAAAAATTATATGAAAAAAACATGGAGAAAGTTTTTTTTCTTTGAAACTTTGCTTATTACATAACATTTCGCAAATTCGTATAAATTACATAATATACTGTTACAGTTTTGTTACCAAGTTTACAAGCGGACAATTTTAGTCAAGTTTGTTACTTTGAGTTTTAGGACTACAGTTGGTACATTCTTCTCTTGACATTATTGCTGGTCCGAGCAAAGGGGGAAAACTTGGAGCCCAACATTTACTTATAAGAGTTCACTTCCCAGCCAAGTATTAACTGCTATTCTAAAAAAACTTTAAATGTTAGTTACTTGTATACCTATGTCAATTTTTATTTCTCTATGTACACATATGAAATACATAAAATAGTATAGTTAGTTTATGCGATGGCTGAGTGTTTTTTTTATATTTGTATAATTGACTTTTTGTATCCCTTGCTTATTATTAGATCTCGAGTTCTAATTATACAGTAAATTTTACGAAAGTTAGTTTTATTAATATATTTTACTATCATAAAAACATATCTGGTTGTTTTAATCAGTATTTAATATCTCATTACATGAGTCAAACTTTTGGCATTCGATGAAATGTGCTGTTTATATAAGTACTGTCCGAGTTACGCTCTCTATTGTAGTTGATATAGTTTCTTCAATATCCGCAGAAATCATATTTTGTGTTTTTTTCTTTAAAACTTTAATATATTTGTCGATTCGTTAACGAACATACATACAAGATTAAAGTAACAAATATATAAATAAAAAAATGCTTTATACATTTTGTACACTGTTACTAGGCTATTCACAGAAATCGTAGCACAAAGTCCTATTTTTTTACTGTATGTTAGTAGCATTTATGTTGAATATAAAACCATCAGTTTAATAATGTACATTAATGGAAACGTTGGACTCTACGATCCGATTGATTTGAATATTAGACGTTCCATTCAGAGATTGAGACTAAAAAACGTTCCATTATGTTTCGTTACGAGTAACATGACTCTATATTTGTCTCGCTCTGGACGAGACAAAGCCCGGTGCTGGATACGACCCCTTAACGTGTAGTTGGAGGAACAAAAGTATAGTGATTACTGACTTTTGATTGCCAAACCTGTAATAGTAAAAATGTATTCTATCCTGTTGATCCTCCAATTAACCAATCAAGTAGAGAGAAATATATAGATTGAGTGGCTGTTGTTGAAATTGTAAATGTACAATATGAACCTCATTGTTTTTTTTTATCTTAACTCTTTTGCTACATAGAGAGATGCTCGTTCTTCACTTTGTGCCAATTTTAGAAACTTATTGTATTGGATGGTAGAATCCGACATGGCTGTCTATATCAGTACAGGAAAAGAGAGCAGGTTCACAATTTTTCAGGCCTAGCAGGAAAGCCAAAGAGAACCTAGTAGATTTTGAGATATTGAGTGTTAAATAGATGGACTCAACGCTAGGTTTTGTCATATGTCGAAGTCCCAACTATAGCGTATACTGTCTAGCATTTTCCGACTGCGACGATAGCCTTAAACTCAAGCGATTCTGTTATGGGATTCAATTTCATAGATATCAAATAAATATATTAGAAAAAGAAATTGTCCCAGTCAAAGAGATCTTAATGTCAAAACACTCCATTTAACAATACATTGTGGTTAGCTCAAATAAAAGTGTACTGGTAAATATAGTTTGAAACATAATAATACTTTTGTAAGTAATGAAAATTACTTTTTTTACTTATTTTTTTTTTAACTCTCATGACGCTTTTAGAAATTTTATAAAATCATTTTTAATTCCGTTGTAATACATTTTAGTGACAACCCTCATTTATGATTTCCTTATTTACGCTAAAGCTATTATATATAAATATTTAAATTTATACAAAAAAAATCTAATGACACCACGTCATTTTTTCTTTGTTCAATAATTGTACATAACTTACTCCACGTGAAATATCAGTTCAAATAACTTAGTATATGTTAATAAATAGCTTCACACTTTTTATCCGCACAGCAGTAGTATGATTAAGAATCTAGTGTCAAGACGCTCCGTTCTCCGCTTTCCGCCCGAATGTCCCGAGCATTATGTGGTGTGTGGAACTCAACGCCACGCTGTGTTTTTCATTTTCCAATATATTAGTACATGAATTACAATAATTTGTTATTTCGCTTTTATTTTGCAAGATAGACAAGGACAAGGCGACTGCTGTGGCGTTATCTAATTTGCGGTTAATATTCAATACCAGTTCGTTATTACCGATTCAATTTTACTAAACAGCGTCTTGTTACCCGCGTATCGTTGTTAGAGCGGAGAAATGGAAAAAAATCATATATATTAATTTCGCCGAGTGGGACCTACGACTATCGCGTATACACTATACAGTCAGACGCACTGCTTGCACGATGGCTTAATAAATAAATTACCAATATTTTGGAATATTTAAACAAAGAGGTATATACAAGGACAAGAACCGAGTGTTAATTCGGGCCGCGTAGACCGTAGGGCGGCGGCCGGGGTTAGTAAACATAATCATGGCCTCCCGCTCTACAATTTAGCAGCTAAATGGGAATGAAGAGCGCCCCCTCCCCGCATCTGTCTGCCTCCCGTATAACGCGTTTACGCTTATTGATATTATCAATACTGCTTTTTCAGTTTTAAGTTATATATTCGTCTTGATGGATTGATTCGGTCCAATAAAATATTTTATGTTTTATTTTTGTTTTTTATATTGAATTGCACGGGCTGTAGTAGTATGGAAATGTTAGTGTGGTATTTGTAAAAAACAACTAAAGATACACAAAAATATATTTACATTGGGCAATATAAAAGAGGATCATATATACGAAATAGTTAATTAGTTTTCATTTGGTTGATATGTACTCGTACTTACATAATCTGTTATGAGAACATAATTTAATTTCATATTGAGTCTGTGTATTTTGCGAATAACGGTTTTAAATAAAGATTTATATTTTATTACTCTAAAAACTCAACCATCGCTTCAATTCTAAACTTCTTAACTAGATCTCCCCGCAAAACCCCTCGTATCGACCGCCGCGCCCTCATCTCGCAGGTATACGTAACACTTATCCCGGTTTTAATTGTCGCTCTGACGATGACCCTCTCCAAGTGCGATACCGACAAACTCATTACAAACTCAACTATATTCTAAAATGGTCAGTAAAATAAAAGCTAAATTATGCGTAATAGTATTATAATAAAGTAGAAGATTGAATCGAAATCGTATATGTATGTAGCTATATACGATATTTCTATAATGATCTTAGATAGCTCGTATAAAACTTACATATGTATCCAAGAGGATCTAAATTTTAATTTATTTTGCTTGTTATTTTAAAAAAGGTCACAAAGGATGGTGTGGTATATGAAAATTATGGAAAAAGTAATAAACATTTAAATATATATAACAACGCTATATAATAATCTAAGTAAGGTCTAAATACCCAGAACGCACACAACACTCGGCACTACGCAGTTTTATATATAAATAGAATTTTATACATAGAAGTAAGTTGATGAAGTAAATACATTGCCCATAAAAATTGCCATATAAAACAGATGGCCACTTCAAATATATCAATTGCACCCTTCCTATTTAATGACAGCTGGAAATGGAAGGACAAACCCTGCTTTAAAGTAGACAAAGTGTAATTCTTAATTACTGTTATATTTAGTAGTTACTATATAAGTTTGTTTTAGAATTAGAATGCAAGTCCATGTATGTATGTGTAATGTATTTGTAACGGTACAGTGTCTGTTCGTTAGATATTTTTAAAAAGTAATTGAAATGACTATTCAGAGTTCGCTGAACCCAAAACATATTTTTTATTTTAAATTCTTTGTCAACTATATTATCATATAAAGTATTTAGTCGATGTATTACATACAGATATTCAATTTAAATTAAATTACTTTAGGTAATCAATTTACACGTATAACTCAGAATTCATTTTGTATGCTCGAAATTGAGTTTTATGAACTTATTTTTTTAATTTCAAATTCATCTTATTGAAAAGATGTAGTTATTGAATATGGTGCATCGTAAGTTTAACTAACCTAAGCAATTGGGACCTGAAAAAAGATGAATTTCATATATATCTAAAACCATAAAGAGGCAGTTGAAAATTTTTATTTGATATATTAAAAAATAAATTTGAAGTTTCGAATACTTATACCTAGGCTGACAGACATCGCGCCAGTCTAACGCTTTCAAACTAAAATTTTCGGGAGAAAGAATTAGAAGTAATATGGCAAGGGTTATAAACGAAGTTGCAAACAACAATTAGTATTGAATAAGACTTTCAACGGATACATCGTATATTATACTTAAATTATAAATTTTATAAGCCGGTGATTCCAAAATAGTTACAATATAATAAACCACAAAACTTACTATTTTAGTATATATTTTTTTTAAGCAAAAATATTATTTATATTTAACAAAGTACAATATCTTTGATATTTCGTATAATATATGTAAACAATTCTTAAATATTTTTAATATCTACATGAATTGTATGAAAAAAAGACCTAAATTTGCCTAATATTTTTACAATACATAACCTAACCTATATATATGCTTCGTGAAATGTTAAAATGGTCTTTCGGCCGCAGTCTTTTCGTCATCATGCAGTACTCGCCAAAAAAATCACACAAAAAATTATATGGATGTACGTATTATTGACATACTTGTACATTGATTATTATTTAAACGTAATGTTAACTTAGCGAAGGCAAACAAACAAACTCACGTACATATTTTCTAATGTTGTAACGGAATCTTGCTTGGTTAGTATTTGATCTGTTTACGTATTATTCTGTCATGGATTGACTGACTCATATTTTACACTTTTCTTTTCTAGTCAAATGTATGTTTAGGCTAATGAATATGTTAGATCTTCAATCTATAAGAGCTAATAATATGTTAAAGAAAAATAGACAAACGATAACAAATAATACTGAGTCTTGTTCGTCCTTAGAAAATATGTAATGTATTCTCTTTTTTATAATATAAATAAGATGAATCTACGATAATAAGACAACCAGCAACCCGGAGAACTTCATTTTCTAATCTAAGTCCACCTATTTTAGTGATATATTGAGTGTTGGCTGGCGGAACGTAATGTCGCATTATGTTGGACCAAATCGGGAAAACGAATATAAACCAACGACCATCTTATAAAATCCTACAACTTAATCTAATCTCCTGATGACCACTACTTAATTTGCGGAGAAAATATTTACAATACGCATGTCTTTTTTGAGATCGGAGCTCAAAGCCGGGTGGTAGGGTATCGTAAGCATTCAGTGTATATATCTCAACTGTTTCTTGATGGCATCATATTGTGCTGTTTATACGCAATTAAATTGCATTGCAGCATTGGAAAACTCGAGTAATCTATATCAGTGAGAATAAGGCCGAAACATAGCACGGTTCCCATGGCAGTCCTAATGAAGAGCACAAACAGCTCCACGCTCTAGCGAGCACCGTACACCGTTGCGTCCTGTGGTGACGTCAGCCGCGGCGTCGGTGGCGCGCCGGCACGTGGTCGTGGGGCCGGAGGAGCCGCGGGCGCATCGAAAGTGAGACCGCGGGGGGCGCGGGGCGGGCCGCGGTTACAAGCCAGGTCGACGAACCCCGCGCATCCAACCAATCCGCACTTGTACACGACCGTCTTATTGTTTCAATATCCGTACTCCACATCCACACCATTTCAATACGTCACACAAATTGCCATCCCTAAGCTGGCGCTTTGCATACCACTGCAGTACAGTGCAGAAAAATGCGACCATATGGAAATACATAATGTATTGTTCTTCGCGATAGCGTTGACGACAACATTAGAGAAAGCTATAAAGCCATAGATAAGTGTTTCTTGTAATTATCCAACGGAAGTGAGCAACTCAAGCGAATATCCGTTTTTACTTGTGCTGTTGTCAGGAGTGCGTTCTGGTTAACGCTTTGAGTTTGTTATTATCTGTTTTATTAATATATGTATAACTTATTTGATCTATGCAAAAAAAAATTAATCTAATTTTTTTAGCAATTTCAAATGAAATTGAACAGAGAATTCAATTAGAATTATTTTAAATTGATTAAAATATATACGTGACGCTTGTATCAATTTGCTAATATTACCAACAAGTAATTTATAATTTATTTCGACGACGTTTTTTGACGTTGTCATATTACCGTCCCGAGCGCGGCTCGATGTGAGAAAAAAACAGTTCGCCTTCACCACGTAGACGACCTTACACAGTCGCGTTATTTTAAATAAACTATTTAATTGTTTTGCGAATATCGAGCGCTGACCGTTCAAGTATTGTTTGTACACGAAGGTCACGAGTTTTGAGACTTTACTGGAGCCGTTATCCACTCTACAATTTATGTACTTTTCATTTACACGTTAACCAAAAATTATAATTACATACTAATAAAAAATAACATACGGTTGTATGGCGAATCCGATTCGTGGTCCAATTGTTTCCATATGCACACAATTTGTCTCTGAATGCTGATATAAAACTCTAGTTATTATAGTTGTAGATTTTTGTTTTTCAAGAATTATTATATGAGAACTTAATACAAATTGTCTATTCCAATAGCACATCAATTGCAATAATTAAATAGTGGTTTGAATATTAAAAGTGGTGAAAAGGACAATTTGTAATTCTGTTTTATCTCCCAATATAAATACTGCTTAGCAAAACGAGACCCTTATATGGTATAGCAATCAATACATTCTAATAAACAAGCTTAGTAAATATAAAAATGCTCATTTAATAATTGATTGAGTCCATTGTGGGGCATTGGGAAATCGTCTGTCTGTAAACGCGAAGGTTGCGGGTTTACACACTCTGTCTACCCCGCTATAGAGGAAAAAGCGTAAAGCTAATTAAAATATATATATATAATTTTTTTTTAAGCTCGTATTCGGTATATATTTCATTATCGATATTATTCATCAATCATATGCGAAAATGTATTGATTTTTTGGTTGGTTTTAAATTTCTATACAAACTGGTCAGGTACTACAAGATCATGACTGAAAACATACACATATAAAGTACATAACGTTTATAAGAAAATAATATTAACATTAGTACGCGCTTTGCGTTACATAATCAAGCGGGGGGTCATTCGGTCTCCCAAATGTCGTTCCCCGCGAAGTTGAGAACAGTCATATCCTATCGATTTGTTAAGATGGCGTGCGCGGTGTGGGGGCGTGGGGAGAAGGCGGGGGTGGCAGCCTCCCGGCGCAGCGTGCAGCTTGCACCTGCCCGCTGCCTGTATCGCGGCTTAACCGCGACACACTAGCGACATCGCCCCGCGCACGATACTGCGCGTACGAAGACTACTTATTCGGGGCTATACATAATGTCATTACTATTATAATATTACATATATTGCACCATCTTTCTACTATTGGCACCTTCTACTACACTTAAACAAAACAAATCAAATGTTATCTTTTATGGTTTAGGCATACATTATTTTGGATCCCCTTTAATCTAATACAATATTTTTTCACATGGCGTAACCTTGTGTTCTCTTTTATTTAAAATCCTTCAAATAAATATAAAGACTTCAACAAAAGTGAACGTGAAATACCGGTGTGCGCAAACTTTCCTCAAGCGGGAACTCCGGTGCCGGGCCCTTTTGGCCTCGTTCCATTCCTACTGACCGTGAACCCAATCGAAATGAAAATATCCCGATATATTATAGGGTCAAAAATATATGTGAAGAAATGTGAATTTTTTTTTTGGGGAGGCGGGGGGCTATAAAGAAATCTTTTTTTTGTATTGATAACTTTACTTAGTACGTTCTATCTATAAGTGGAATACAGCTGGCAAACAATTTTTGGGTTTGTATGAGTAGTTTTGAAAAAAGCTAATACGTGTTTTTAGATGAGTAAAATGTCATTGGCGTTATACGCCCGCCCTCGAGCGCGACCGCGACCCAATACTTTGAATGCAGCTCTTGGCGCAAGGTAGCATATGATATAGTACGTTACACATAATATACGTACATTTTTGCTTTTCATTATTAAATAAGACAAAATATAATTAAGTGGAATTTTATTCGATCACAAACATTTAATTTAATATGCTATTATAACACATAAAATATACACATTTTAAGAAAGGAAACAAAAGAAAAACAAAATTGACCCTTTCCAAATAAATACATTTATATATTTTTTGCTCAAGGGATGCTGACGTGACTAAGCGCCTCCTGTCAATGAATAGCGCCCGGCTGTTGGCTTAGCGTGGCGTTCGACGCGCGGATACGATATTTGTTATGAGAATAACTGACAACACATATCAAAAATTTGTCTATGAGAATTTTTTTTATTTTCCAATAGGCTATGCTATTTTCAAAAACATTATACCCGCGAGAAATTTCGTAAAAAGATAAAGATCTCAACGCACCGAGCGTTGCCAACGTGGTGCGTCTGATGCGTTGAAAAAGCGAAAATGCGAAAAGCGAAAAAGCGAACGTCGAAAATGCGTTGAAAAAGGAGTTATTATTCACGATGTTGTTATATTTTCCACGTTGAGCGTGGTTATGGTTGTGGAGTTTTCAGGCGAGCGACGCGTAGATGTTCGTAGTTTGTTGAGCAAGTCTCCCCTCGTCCGCGAGGTCTCTCGTGACCGACGTGTGCCCAAGGTCGTAGACGAAATTAATTTCACGCACTCTTTGCTGTGTACGTACATGGTAAAGAGTGCGTGTACTATGTAGAGAATTTTCTTTTTTTACCAATAATTTTATATTTTAATAATTCATGTTGTCTAAATGAACATCAGGTAAATATTTAACAAGATTCAACACATAATTGAAATATTTAAAAAAGTTTTAAAGTATCTATCAAAATTATAAAAGAGAAAAAAGAACTACCTTTCTACCGGGATTGATATTTTGATTTCTCTGCTGAACTACTAATTATTATGAAAATATTGATTTTGCACGATTTGTAAGACCAGTGATTTTTTTTTTTTTAATACGGCAGAGAACATTAAAGCATATTTATAAGAACCTATAGGTATATAGGAACCTATATATATAACTCAATTTTATCATTAATTTGTCATGAATTGTTGATCGTGTTTCATAAGATATTACTATTTTTTACGTTGCAAATTTTAAAATATCTAACAAAACATAAAAATCCGTACCTCATTCAGTCTAATGACGTATTACACTGGAGCAGGTCGCAGGTTCTGTCTTGATCTATAAGCACTGTCCTCTACTTTCATTAAGTTATGGAATCTACTTAGTCTGGGGCCATTAATACAATACACAAATTAAAAATAAACAAAATATTATTTTTGAATTTGGAATCAGTCATTTTTGTATGATTGTTCATTGTTTTATTATTCTCGCGCCAATATATTGTAAAACATTTTGTGATATTAAAATGAAGAGGGGTGAAAAAGAGAACCGAATCGCTGTAATTGCAATAAAGAAGGTGCCAAATACAATTTTTAAAATACGCCATATGCTTTATATTATTCAAATGTTTTTGTACCGGGATATTGATAGGTACAAATGATACCTCCTCTGTGACTGAAAAAGATCTGCCTGTCCACGTAGTGTTTGTATGAAAAAGGCGATCAAAGAAGAATTCGAAGAAATCCTGTCCGAAAGCAACATAACACAAGATACTATAACTATAAGAGACGCATTGGTTATTTTTTCATTGATAATTTAAAAAGAATAGGGTGGTAAAATCAAAAAAAACTACTTAAGCGGTGTGCAAGGGTGGTAGCAGAAAAAAAATATTTGCGGTTGAGAATTTTTTTACAATTGAGCAATATTTTAACAAACAAAATGACTATATTTATGCTGATAGTTCAAAGAAAAGCTTCTTAATTAGTCAACAGAGTACAACGTGGGCATTATCCGACTTTAGTGATGGTTCGGTGAGGTGTTAGCTATAAAGGAGTGACTGAGCCATATTTTTATAGAAAAGGCATCTAAACATTGGCACAAGTTCTTGAGAAGGTAATTAAGCCCCTTAACAACACCATGTTCAATAACCAAGGTTGGTGCTTTCAGTAAGATTAGGCGCCTGTTCATAAAACTCGATTCACCCAATCTTGATTACAAACGCACGTTCATCAGAGCTGAAGACTGGCCGTCATCTAATACTGATCTTAATCCACTTGATTATGATTTATGGTCTGTTTTCTAGAGTAAGCCTTGCTCGAAAATAACCATGATAATTTGGAGTACCTAAAACAATCCATACGATTGGCAGTAAAGAATTTTCCCAGAAAGAGTGGGTGTTATTCATACCTGACCTCAACGTTTAAAGGACTTTATTACAGCCAAAGGGGACGACTTAAAATAAGCTTTATATTTTTGTAATGGTTTTATATTAATGTATCAAAGTAACATACTGTATTAGTAATAAATGTTACGTACAATTAAATAAAAATGTTCTCATTGGTCAAAATTAGGTAGATTTAATAGAACAGTTTTGATTTTCATTCAGAATATTAAATTACTTTACAGCTCTTGTAAGTTATAAGTACTTACTTGTTACCATAAGCACCACAGAATTTTATTGATAACAATAAAAACGTTTACTTTTTAATTAATTACTATTATTTTCGTCGTAAAAAGACTGTGGTATAAAATGGTACGAATGTACTGATAATATAAATAACGTTATGTTAAACATATGAATAATATTATTTGCGAGCGCATAATTGTCTTGATACTAGATTCTCTGCCATGAGAATCTAGTATCAAGTCTGCTATGAGAAGAGAAACGTGAAGCTAGATCAATATTTTTTGTATATTTTATAAGGTTAAAACTAATATATTTACGAATTTATAATTTCTCAAGTAATGTTTCATGTTACAGTGGCCCAGTCAGAAGACTCACCAGTCGCGATGAAACTCAAAAAAATATGCCTTAAAACGCCTATAGGCGAGGAACAAGCGGCACAGGCTGTTCTCGACCCTGCGATAGGTAAGCACCAATTTTAAAATATAAGTATGTGATTTAAGTGTAAGTAACCATTAATATTACACTGGAGAGTATAATGCTAATCCATTACAACACAAAAGCTAGCATTTTTGCAAAGTGAAAAGGGAAGCTTGGCTTCATATCAATTCGTAAAGCACGAATTTTGTGTTTTTTTTTTCAGAACTTTGCGTAAAATATTAATTGTGCTTTTTTCAGTTTATATATACTTTGTTGAGTATTAACAAATGAAGGTATTTGTGCTTTCTATTTCCCGATAACATCTTGTTGGTGTTACTGAAATGTAAGAATGTCGTGTTTCCTTGCAATACAATGGTTGATATAATATAGATTTAGATTTAAATCCTACGTCGATGTAATGTTTAGTTGTGCGCATCGATTTTAGGTCTCGCGTAATACTTTGTGATTTCATATCAATGGTAACTAGTAGTCTATGGAATGCTATCTCTGATACGCAATGGAAATAAAATGTAACTTATTTTGAACCCGAATTCATTATTCAATAATAAATAAGTATTTCTTATAATTACATACAACTACATTTGTAGTTTTAAGTTATAGATATAGAAAGCGATTTTGCGAGCGAAAGCGAGTTGCAATACCTTCGTGTTGCAAATTCCTTTGCTTTGTGTTTTAAAAAAAAACTAAAAAAGTTTTATGAATTTTTATTTGATTTATTCTTCTTCAGGATATATTATTATTAAGCTCATTTAGATTAGTTTATAAAAAAATATATAGATTCCACAACCAAATAATCATTGCGTCTGACCGATGTGTCGCTATCAATTGATTGAACTGTGCTTTTATTTGCCATCACAGTGAGAAGGCTATGATGTCATCAATATAATTGCGGTGACCACTTCATTACTTATATGTAAAACAGCATTTATTTTACTCGTCACTAACATTTTTATTAATGTTTCATCGATTTATAAATACTGTACAAGGCCAGGCGATGTCGTTAATGTTCAAATTAGAAGCACTATTGTTTTAAGTCTTTGGGAATACCTCAGTATACTTTGCAATGTGTCGGGCGTTTTGAACTATACTGTTGTTTTTTTTTTCTCAAAATGTATCTAGTATAGTAATTAATTTTGGCACCACAAAATTTTTTACATATTATATTAATTTTGTATGTCTAAATGTATATTGGCTTGAGGACTATGTGTGCATACATTACACACAATCGTGAGCAAGTCGTTAATGTTAAAACGTAAATCCGTTGTGTGCTACGCGAGAGGAATAACCTATAATTAGATGCGCGTATACCAATACTCGACTATAGAACTCTGAACACGTTCACTTCATCCGCGTTATTGTTTGATATTAGACCGCCTCTAAAATAATTATTGTTATTATCGGTAATACAATTTCTAAAGCTTGACTGAAAAGCTTTTTATTTTAATGTGTAACGTATCGAAAACCGAGCAGCATTCTTCTTACGTTTTAGCAAATTGACATTTATACTTAAAAGTGGTCCATTACATCTATACCAAATTGTGCACATCAAAATGCCATATCATTGTAATATTTAGCATTGACTTTTCTCGGCCTTCATTTAAAAAAAATTGAGAGTGCAATATTTAGATCACAATACTACCACCGAATGTGGCAGTTGTAAGGTCGACTTCCGCTCGGGGTAATAATTATATTTAAAATCCTTTAAATTCGCCTTCTTTCATTATTTTTCGGGTACCCACAATGTTTTGATTTCGGGCGGAAAGTGGAGGACGGAGTATCTTGACACAAGGTCGTCGTAGGTACTAGTAATTAAAATCCTTGTGACATTCTGCATTATGTGTATTTTAATCAATCAACCGGTAGCATATAAGAACCATAACTATCAAAATAAAACAAATTCCCACCAGAACTTGCAAAAGAAAAGACGCTAGTTTTACTTAGTGTAGTGGGCCACCCCACTATATTCAGTCTTTCTTTAGGCAATTCTTGCCTAACACTCACTTCTTCATTTATCGTAACCTGTGACGCACGACTTCTGGTTAGTACGTTGGGTAGAATGATTGAGTTGAGTACGTTGCGTAGAAAATATTTAAACACCTATGTAATATTAGACTTGATACCAGCTAGGCAATAGTAGATCATAAACTTTTAATATACCCTTAAAGTCTACTTCAAGCTAGGAGTAAAAGTTTATCGAAATACTGTAGGATGCCCCATTGCTTTTCTTGTTTTGTCATATAATTAATATTTTTTTACATATAACGCTAGTAATGAGCATGACGAGTATGTATTAACTCGGTCACTCCTCGGGTTTGCTTGCATCGAAACGACGATTGCAGACAGCGAGAAACTGCAACTCTTCTCCGCCGACGGTAATTTGATTGGGCCCGGGCTGTCACCTATGCGCCGCAGTCGCCCGGCCGTCGCTCGCCGGCTATCGATTAGAGCCCCCCGCCCCGGACGCCCCTCACCACCCGCGAACCGGATCTCGTCACGCCGCCATTGTGTACCGCGACGCTTAAACGCATTCGTTTCTCCCGATGCGAAAACGACGCATTCCTTCCGCGCGCCCGTCCTCCCCGCCCCGGCGACCACGCCGCACCGCGGGCGCCTCGCAGGACCGCACCGAACCTCTCATTACATATTTACAGTTTTACCTCACCATGCTTATCAATGACTACCATCACATCGCCTCTATTATAAATTATATATATATATAAGTCAATAAAATAAATTATGATTATGCCATTTTAATTTGTACCTTAATGTTTAGTTAATTATGAAAATTATTTATATTCAAACACAAATACAATCGGAAACAGAGCACATTAATTCTATTTATCTACAATGTTGCTTTAATTTACTTTAATTATAATTATTATTAGACATATCATCTAATAAACGCTAGAACAGTCAGTGGACTGCAAATAATTTGTAACTACTAAAAGCTAGATAATAAAAGATATGCACAAAAATATGAATTAATTTAACTAGAATAGAGAATTTTGACAATTACTCTTGGTTTTAAAAATATTAGATGCCTCGATCCCAACGTTACATTAAACGTAATGGTTTTCGTATCCACGGCAAAACAGACTGTTGTGTGGCCATTAAAACCGCGAGCGACGCGACGCTGTCCATGTCTAAAAAAACTTACCGTATTGTCTGTTATAAAAATATACCTGCATAGAAGTTCACTGTACAAGTTTTCCGGGTTAGATTTTTCAATTTCTACATAAATAAAAAAGCGACGACGACTTCTATTAGGTAATTGTGCTTGTCGTTCTTACGCTCGTGAACTGTTGAAAACATCATAATTGCATACAGCACTGTATACTGTGTGTGTATATATAATATATATATATATACACACATAATAATAATATATATATATATATATATATATATATATATATATATATATATATATATATATATATATATATGTATATAAAAATATGTATTTGCGAAACCGTGTAAGAATAAAACCGTTTATAGAAAAAAAAAATTGAATAGTAAATATATATATTTAAGCTAAGCTAAGGATAAGATAATTTTTTCAACAAAAACGCGGCGGCGCAAATGACATTGTTGAAGTTGAGATTGTTTGAACAATCATGTACATTTGAATGTGTAAAATAATTGGGGGATAATTTATAAAGTATATCAATGTATATTTCTTAAAATATACATTGATATACTTTATACTTTCACTACCCACTTAGCAATATTTACAACATGCAAGCGGCGTGACATGTCACTAAATAAATGAATAAATGTGGGGGAGGCCCACAGTAATTACACATGTCCCACATATTTTGGAACAACCTTATTAATTTAATAGTATTTTCACACTTGAACAGCGATTAACAGTAGGTAGTTATTGGAAAAATGTTATAGATATGCTCGCTTTCGCTTAACATACACACGTGAACTAAGAGTTTCTGTACGTTTGTTGTTGGTTTTTTGATATTTAAAAGATTTTTGATATTTTTAAGATAATGTGCGGAATTGCAAAACGAAATATTAACATACTAAGTGTGTCACTATTACACAAATTTAATTTCAAAAACGAAACATACTTGATATAAAAGATGCTTTTACAATATCAACAAAAAACTATAATATGTATAAATAGAGTTTAAAACAATCTATAACGTTATATTAAAAAAGACATATTAAGAAAACGTACAAAAATTTAAACGCAGCGGGATTTAAACCCGCGCCTCTTGAAAACCGTTCAAGCGCTCTGACCGCTAAGTCACACGTTCTACATCCAGCTACGTCGAAATTCTTATACGCTTATTGCAACTTATATTTGTTGTTAGCATCTCTGTAGAGGGATTTTAACAAATTTCTGCTACCCACAGATTATTCTACGTACAATCGTTTGGCAAGAGGGAATGCTATGTATTAAATATTTTATATGTTTCCTAAATATATCTTTTTCAATTTCCTAAGTGTGCAATTAAAACAAAAAAAATGTTAAAAAACTTTATATTAATTTAAATTATTTAAAAAAAGAAAGCAAGCTTCACTCTTTTTCCTTTTTGTAAACTAGCGTTGACACTCCGTTCTCCACTTTCCGCACGAAATCGAGACATTGCGTGTTGAGTAGCGGTACTCATCGCCGCGCCATGCATTTGGTCCTAGAACGGATATTTTCTCAACTTTACGATTTCTTCCGCATAGCAGGGTAGTCAAAGACAACCTAGTATCAGGACACATGGTTCCGCACGCATCGCCCGAAATCGAGACATTACGTATTGAGTGGCTGAACTCAACGCCGCGCTTTGTCTTAGTCAGTTTAGTCCGCGCGTTTTGTCAGTGTTTGTCAGAGCGGTTATAAACTGTTTAAAGAATAAAAAAATAAACTGTGTATTTTTGAACTCTTCAAACCTCATTAAAAGAATGTATGTATATTAAACACAAAACCAAAAGTAGTTTAAAATTGTGAAGACCATATGAAGTTAATAATTTCAAACACAAAAGCATAAAATATGTGTGCAGCCTAAATAGCCTGCAGTGGTATTCATGCCTTTGTTTGAACTGTTCATTTGGTATTACAATACCATAAATGCCATGAGAATACATGTATATACTAAAATGTTAGTAGTTACATACATATGTAAACAAAAACAAATAACGCACGTTTGTAATTATTGAACAAAAGAGAGATCGCTGACAGTTATTTTAAAGTTGAACAACCTTTAAGCTCAGGTTACAATTTAGACTTCATGCATGCTCTTATGAAAAAAAAATAAGAGATGCCTAAATTTCAAGTATTACTTTAAATCTAGGTAAGATTTGCTGATGTCAGTAAAAATATGCTGGATATTAAGATATTTAATATGAATTTAGACTTTGCTTTTATAGTACTTAATTTGCAAACGTATTGGCACTGTAGCGATAAAACTGCGCACTATATGCCCGCCAAGTAATCAGGAGTGGCAATCGTCTGATAAAGATGAGTAAATTTAGTTTTATTTCGAAAATGAGCATCAAGTAAACATGGCAGGCGTATTATGCTTTTTTTTGGTTATTGTTTAAAACAAAAGCATCATTATTAATATATAAATAAAAAGAATACGAATAACCAATGTTGTCCAGCTTACAAAACCACTGCTTATTAATTTTGCGGCATCACACGCCTTCGTTATATATAAGATTTTTCATGTTTAAGTCCTCCCAAAAGGTTTTTGATAAAGCACGTCCTCGTCTCTGGCATGTCTACGTTCTTGCAATTGTAAGACCTTTTAAGTTGACATATAATACTGATCCTAGTTTTGGAGATATTTAATCATCGTGCAAATGATCATACGTTAACTCACGTTACTTATTTAAAAAAAACACAGTAAAAGTTTATTTTATATATCAGGATAAGTAGAAAGAGTTTAGTCAAGACGGCGCAACTTAACCCTGCACTTTGTCTTATCCGAGCGGGGAAATGATAATTTAAATATGTATAATTAAATTTATTCGCTGAGTTAGGATCGAATCCACAGCCACGCTTTTACAGTCGAACGCTGTCCCAAATTTCAAAATAAAATCATTTGTAATCAAACATTTACGAAAATAAAGTGCCCATATACAGAATTATGGGACTACTACAGGGATAGATTAAGAATAGTCTTTTTCGTTCCGTAGTTTTTACCAGTGAAATTTTGCTAGTAAAGTTCGTTTTACTGAATTTTTATGCAAAATAGTTTAAACAGGAGGACCCCTTCATAGTTTATTTTGTGTAAAAAAATAATTTGCAAAGTATGTTTTAATCTGATGACATGAACGTGAAGAATATATCTTACAAATGTAATTTTTTTTCTTAGACATAATTCATATTTTTAAACTATTTCATGTTTTCAGAGCTTGTGATTATTTAATACAAAATTCAAAAATCTCATAATTCGATACTAATCTCACCATCTTGACAGAATAACATTATTAACAATTGACCTTTCCGTCAGATGGCGTCTATAAACAATTAAAAATTCATGAAATTAAATCAGTCTCCAGTTTAGAATGGAAGAAAACTACAATGAATTATAAATATATGTATTATAAATAATTGAATTGTAATAAATTATAAGAAAAATTATAATGGTTTTACCAAAATCAGTGATATTGATACTAGACATAAGCATATAAAGTTATCGCAACGGGACTCTATTACAACGAATCAATAATTCTTTCATATGTCAATGTACACATTGTCTTTGGCTTTTACAATAGGAAAGCAGCAAAACGTCCGAAAATGTTGTACAGCAGATTTTTTTAAGTTTTTAGTGAAAATTAGTGTTGAAAGTTTATTATTACATTTATGATTTGATACACGCCTTGACTATGAAATGTTCGCTCCACCGCCGCTCTGTTTCAAAGGTATCACTGTTATTAATAAATAATTTGTTATAAATCTTTAAATAGACTTCTTTAAAAAAACCCGCGGTGTCTATTGCGCCGGTTCTTCACAGGTCTGAGGCATTAACTTTAGTGGACTGGTGGTAAATTGTTTGACTTTCAAGAATTGAAGCATATATATAAAAGCCAAATATTTTGAATAAAATTATTTGGCTTTGACATTTCGCATATTGGGTACGAACAATTATTCATTTTTTTACTTAGAAAGACTAAGCGTGTCGATAAAATTACTCCATCGTAACGTTTGTAATATGTAGCAAGCTGTAGGTTTAAATCCTACTCAAAGAAATACTTATACGCATAATATAAAGGTTTGCTTGCTTATACCAAAAAGGAGAAGGGAGTGCTTCATCACTAGGCTATCACTGCCTTCTTTGCAAAATGCGTGAAAATATTTAGTTTTTTTTATCACGCACGTATAAAACCCGTTTAGTCATCTCAAAGAAAACCGTACAAAAAACAAAGCGGGAACCTTCGCTTTACACTATGTATTGATTGTTATATTTAACAAAATGAAAAGATTGTTGGCTGAAGTATCTTATAAGTATATTGTATAAAGTAATGTATTAGATTGTACGTTACGTAATAATTTATATTGTAGGAAGTCATTGTGCCACTCATCTCATCCTGTGGCCTATAAAGATAATTTATGACAGACTAGCAATAGTAATTGTTCGTAATAGAAATTGCTGGATTTTTTCTATAATTAAGATGTAATTTTATATGTATAACATTATTAACATATAAATTATTGAAAATATTGTCCGTTTATTTATATATACATATAAATATGTATATATAATAATTTTATTATTATAGGAGTCCGACACGGTAGTGTAGCCTTTTCGTAAGAAAAGGAAATAAAATCTTTCTTTAACAGAAACAACAAGTGCAGAATACTATACTTGAATTTAAACCGCCCCTTCATCTACAAATGGGTCCTTGAAGCTTTGGCATTCCTTGGCGTTTTCGCAAGGAATAGCCCGAATCATGTTTGAAGATTTGGCTCCTCTATAGTTATCGTTGATATTCGCCATTCACGATCTACATTCTTATATAAATTGTATAAATATTTAATTTTTTTGAAATAGATTTGTTTTATATGTACTAAACTTCGACATCGTCCCCCTTTATAGTGTATTTAACCACGGTGAATGGTAAATAAATTTTGTCATGTGAATAATAAAAATTATACATAATACATCATCAATATTAGAATAGGTTACGTGTTGAATAACAGATTCACGTTGATTCAATTGTGAAGATCTGACTTTTATTTGGTACTTAATAAATGTCGTTGACCCCTATGAAAATAGCAGAGGCGTCGCGGTTTAACACTAGGTACCTCAGCGGTCGCGCGCATGCCTGTTTCTAAGGTCGCGCCCGCCGCTACCTTCTGATAGAAATGATTTCAATTAAAACATTCGGTTTCATATAGTAATAGAAAGTCTCATTACGTCCATATGCCCGCCAATATATTCATCACTTTTGAGATGAGCCTAGGTTAGAGACTGCGGCCACATCTTACCGGTGGCCGCCGTTGTCACTGCGGTGTTTCGCGGGCGGGCAGATTTATTTGGACGTATACCCTTCGGGGGGCTAGAGGGGGCAGGCGCGCCACCCACCGCGCCACCTCCACACATTTGACTGGATCAATAAGTAAGCAAAGGATGCCCGAGCAGAAAAACCATACACCCAACCACCCCAAGGGGGCACACGTAACCGACCCCCCACTAGCTGGGGGGGGGGGGGTCTCCACAGATTGCCATTTTCTCTTTGCCTACGCTTTAATTAGTTGCGTAGTGAGGCGTGTGTATCCATAATCCAAAGTTATTAAAATTGCCGAAAGAGTTGAGTTAAATGTAGCATAAAAAATACATTTGTTTTATTTATTAACTAATGACTATTTACTGAAAATGCAATATATGAGATTATAATAATTATGTAATAAGAACAAAAATACATTTGTCCGCTTTATAAAACATCTATCTAAAAATATAATATAGTCCTACTATTTTGTTAACTTAACGTATTTATTGCTCAGGCTTCGAAATAAAGCTAAAATGGTCCAATCTTGAATCTTCGGCGCTGACAATGCCACCATAGCAGAAAGATAAGATAAGGAGTGATACACTGCGCCCCACCTGTAATAGAACAAAGCTTGCTTATGTACTTGTTTGAATATACTACTTTTATTACCGTGTCTAACATAGTTTTCATCATGCCTAGACCCATTAATTTATTAATCAACCTTTATTAAACTTTATAAAAGTCATAGTAAGTGAGTCCCGCCACTCAACTCGCAAAGCGGGGAACGGAACGGTATATACATATATATATATATATATATAAATGTACAATTTTAAATATTATTTTACGTATTTACATATAAATTATAGAAAACTCTCGTCTAATCTACGAAAAAGCACCATGGATAGCAACTAACACAACAACTCATCTAGCAAAAAGTACATAGGTACTTGCGGGACGTTATATTTTATATTCATGAGTTACTCGGGGCATCGATGTCGTGATTCTACATTCCACTTGTTTGCTTGCTTGTTTCTAAGAATATTACGATCGAGACTGCATTATGCGGATCCCGTTATTCTTATGTAATTCAAAAATATACTTTAAAATATATAGCGTCATCGTTATTTATCATTTTTTTTTTAATACAAATTCTTTTTCTAATATAACAAAAGTCTTTACAAAAAAAAAAAAACTGATAAGTGTAAGTAGTTGTATAATATTATTACCTTTTATTTTATCATATTACTGATTTTACTGTAAGTGTTGTTAGTTCCGATAATAAAAAATTGAGTCGAATCGAATTTGAGGCTATCGTTGACCGCACTAGCTATGGTTGTGGGTCCGGTCCACGCTCGTCGGATTAATTATGTTTTTATTATTTACATTCCTCCGATCTGCTAAGACAACAAAGCGTGGCTTGAATTTCGCAACTAAACATGCTATTTCTCTAATATATCTCGGGCGGAGAGTTACCACTAGATGCTTACACCCTATTCTTGCGCTCAACCCTTTTTCGAAGAAGCATCCATGAAATTTTTTATTGAACTATTTTTATAATTTATCATCCGCTTTTCTTACGCTAAAATAATACTATACTATAACAAGAAATTTATCTGTAATTATATATTATGCTTCTGATCTTTCTGTTTATTTTGTTGTGTGCAATAAATAATTTTATCTATCTATCAAGAAATAAGAATTCAACTAGGTTCTTACTAGAACATATGATACCATGATTTATACATTAATTTATGAGTCGATGCTAATTGATTGTAATTTATATTAGTAAGCTGTAAATTTATTATTATAATAATAGTATTTTACGAGAAAACATTATGCCATTTAAATTTGATATTAATTATTTCTATCAAAATCTTTGTTTTATGATAATTCTTATAATGGATAATTTTCATTTATTACTTATTGTGAACGTTATGAAATACTAGTACTAATACTTTAACATTTTTGCATTATCCAGTGATATTTACAGTTATCTTTATAAGATCTTGAAAGAACAAATATTCTATTTGCCTATATAATACTTCTCTTTCTTGTCTTTGCATCTCTGTGTAACGTATCGCGCAAAGAGTTTCCGTCATTAAATACTTTCAAGAATTTAAATAATCATATATGTACTAAATATGGCATAAAATAAAAAGAAACAATGTGTTTATCATTTATATGACTATAATTTATTCAAAGTAAGCTCTATATTTATTTTATTTTTTTTTATTAATAAAAACCTAGAGATGGACAGGCATATGTTGTTACTCATGCCAATTGCTATTTATTGTTATTTATCTTATGTCTGCATCCATTCGTACGTTATTTCCTTAAGAAAGCTTATGGTTTTATGAGTACTTAAAGTTTTATATTATAAAATAGCTACCCGCCCGCGACTTCGCCTGAGTAAACTATTTCGTTTTTCATTTGCCCACATTCCCACTTAAATCACAAACATTACTTACACTTTAATTTAATTAAATTACTTTACTTATATTACTTATACTTAAATAAAATAAACACTAAATGTTTAACGGAAGTTTACGAAAATACGTTAATAAATTTCGTAGACTAAGTGACACACCTTGTCCTAATAAAGACCTGACAACTACGCATAAAATTGATATTTTTTTTAAACTATTAAATAAATAAAAAACAAGCTTGAAAAATAACAAATTTTCAGATTCTACATTATAGCGTTTCAGCCAAGTATTGCCACTGGAATTAATGCGCCGCTTGCCTTAACATCCAATCTTTTTGTTCCCCTCCCCCTTTCTACTAATGCCAATAATGGCCTTACTGTATCCAATTCTAGCTAAATGGACGATGTTTGGCGATACATCTTTTACGTTTATTTTAACTGTTAGTTGCTTTCGATCGTTTTCCCTTACCATAGTTTTAATCCTACGGTCACATGGAACGGTCACGTCTATTTGAAACCGTATACGACACGTGATAAAGTGCTTATTTGTGATCAGTAATTTTGAAGTCTCATAAAAATTTAATTGCCATACGTAATTGCTCGATCCCTAAGTTAGTGTCGTACACGTTTATTGTAAATATTATAAAGTATATATATATATAGTGTTAATGAGCTGGCTGCGTGAGACTGCGTGGTAATAATAAGTAGCCGGTACTACCCCTCGACACCCGGCCCCCACCCCTCCGACCGCACGCGCCGCGTCACCACACAAAAGCCATCTTAACTTAAACCGGTCCTCGATATCGCCAACTTTTAATTTAACATAATGAATGAAACATCAATATGACCTAGTTCGTACCTACACCAAAGTCAGTACCTAGTAAAAAATAATTATAAACTTGGACCATAATCCACGCAAACAAGCAGCATATTCTTTGTTTCTAACAAAATAAAAGCAATAATATTAGATAGGTCCTACTTGGACCCGGGCGAGCTTTTATCATGAAAACAATACGTATATATATATATATGTATGTTTAACATTGTACATATAGTAATAATTAGATCATAGTTCAGGACTGTTGGGAACATCTTATATTACAGGGTAAGCAGAGAGAACCTAGTGTCAAGACACTACGTTTTCCACTTTCCGAACGAATCCTAGACATTGCGTGTTGAATTGTAGAACTCAACGCCGCGCTTTGTCTTATCACCAGAACGGAGAAATGAAAATAATTTAAACCCACAACCATCACGTATAGAGTCAGACGCTGTCGCATTGCGCCATAATGGCCTATATCACTCTTATATTCTATTACATATTTCAATTTTATATTTAATTTATTATAGGTTAAAACACGTGTACCTAATGCACTAGTCTGCTTATCTATCTCGAATTTGCTGAATTTTTCTCGTTACATGAAATGAAACATAACCTTAATCCTAAATAATAACTACTAATATACAAATGGATCGAGTCGGCAGACATGTTGTGATACGAGTACGCGTTTCGTAATGGCGGCAGATCGGCGTATAAAAATTATAAGCTGACGTGAGCACGTTTCGCAACGCACCTGGCCGCGCCGCAGTCGCCGTCTGATGGGCTGCTGTGCCAATACTTGCACTTGTGAGGCATACGTCTCGTAATCGATTAATTCTTTAAATTCTCATGTATCTCAATTGCGAACTAATATACCAACTGGCACGACTTCGTTCCTACGATGGGGGCAATACATCCCTAATTGAACAAATCTATTTTTCACCGCTTGCGTTACTATGTTGGTACTTTTCCATTAAAGGCAAACGTGATTCATGGAATTAGTACATCCAACTTCTAATGTATCAATGTAGAGCATTATTGAAATTAAAAGTATACAATAGTGTATTTTAATGTTATTTGACAATAAAATTTTCCAATGTAATTTTTGTACGAAATTAAAGTACCCCTAAATATGAACAATATTTTGACGATTATATTTATTTATCCTCTTTTATTATCATTTACTCCTAACTACTAGGTACCTCATTCTTTGCGGTCACAATAATGTAACACATCATATACGGAATTCAGTATATTTTAATGTAAATTTGTCAGAATGATTTGTATATATTTACAAGATTTCAATGGTGATGTCTTCGTGCAAATTCCCGATATGTAAACTAAATTTAGTTTTTTTTTTTTACGTTATATTATTTTATATATACACAAATGTACTTTTATTTTATTCATAACAATGGCACACGATTAAAATAGTAAAATATATATATTGTAGTTAAAATACAATAATATATTGTATAATTATTCAATTAAAACAAAATCTGAAAATGCATTGATTGTCTAGAATAAGTGTCAAGACGACTGCTTTTTATTTTAGAAACACTCGCAAATATAAATCAAGTAAGAATAATTATGGTAAAAGAACTCTAGCTTAGCACTTTTTGTATCAGTACTTTTGTAATTTAAGATGTGGGAGAATTGCAACTTGATTTTATTTATAATAAATAAAATTCTTAAATTCTTTCTAAGTATGTTACCTTAATTGTCACTAGTAGCCTTTTTAACGCGCAAAATATGCGTTGCCATAACAACTTGTATGTCATTATATATAGGGTTATGTGGTTAAACGCATGGTAGTGTATGTAATATTTATTTTATTAATTTAATTCTTTCATAAAACATGATTATAAAAAATATTGTATTTCTCCGTCGGCAGAACTTTATTTAAAAGAAAACTTTACCATCAAGTCTAAATGTTATTATTATTTTCTATTATAGTGGCGATGGAGGAGGAATCAACGGATCTCCCGGGCACAGACGGGCTAGCGCCAAAGCAGCGGCACCAAGCGAAACACCGCGAACTCTTCCTTTCACGGCACGTGGAGACGCTGCCCGCCACACACATACGCGGCAAATGTACCGTCACACTCCTCAACGAGACAGAGTCGCTGCTCAGCTATCTCAATAAGGATGTGAGTATGTACCGCAAGAGGAACAACACGCCACATTCATATGTGATTCTTTCTGTAATTTCGTCTTCGGTCTTTAATTTAAATGCAATAATGCTTAGTAAACAGCGTGACATTTTTAGTATATACATAATTGAGCTGTCATAGATTTCTTTCTTATATAATAATAGAAAAAATATGATAAAGATAATGTTATTATTATATACAACCTTGACATTTTAAAAGAGTAGCAATGAGAATTGTGTATATTTGTTGCGTAAAAATATTGCATAGGCACGTTCTAACGTTTAAGGTTGCAGGTTTGATTCTAACAATTCCATGGTAGATGCTATTTACCAGTATTCGTAGTTTGATAAAGCTAGAACGGAATCGGTATAAACGTACTGGTACCGAATAGGGATGCACGATGTATATATGGTTCTCGATATATCGCTTGAACTCGACATTATCGATATGTACAATCGATATATTTTATTTGATATATCACGGTTCATACGAAATTAAATGTACATTCAATTCTTTTAATTTACTCAATTAACTTTATTCAATATTTACAGTTTGATAGCTTGAGTAATAATAAAATGTGCAAGAGCGAATTATTACAAAACTAGCTTTCGCTATAACGAAGTGCAAAGACACAAGTCACTACATTCCGTTAAGTTAGCATTACTGTAGTAATGTTTTTAATATAAAGTAATGATATATTGAAAACATAGATAGATTTGTACGATACATCGTAAAGTATCGGTTGAATATTACGATATATTATATCGAAAAAAATATCAAAACATATTGTTTATTTAGCATCCCTAGTATCGAATATTAACTGAAAATTTAAAAGGTAACGTCACAGCAGTAACTGTGTGTCCTTGTCTATCTTGAAAAAAAAAAATAACCATACAAATTTATACAATTCATGTACTATTAATTTTGAAAGACAAAGCGCGGCGTTGAATTTCGCCACTCAACACACTATGTCTCGATTTCGAGCGAAAACTGAAGAACGGAGTGTCTTACTAGGTTTAACTTACATACATTATACATACTGTATATATGTATTTACATTCGTCTACGTCCGGCACGAATCGTAACTCCAATAATATTCCATCTACGCCAACTAATAAGGAAATGAGCATGCACTTGCCGATTATCTCGTATCGCTGTCCGAGCTTCCTGTTTGCTTTATTACGAGCGCCATATAAAGATATATATTAAATTTAATCATATTACTACTATCAAATATTTCGGGACACGGGTGAAGCGTCGGTACACCAAACGCTTTAAAATTTGACAAACTCTTATTTAGTAAAACTTATTACTATTTTAATTTAGCGAAAATTATTTTTTTAGCTAAACTCTTTATCAAATAAATTGAATAACCGCGTTAAAAAGAATTATTGTACCATATAGGTCGTTTGTTACACTCTTAACTTTTTACAATATAGATGACTTGGAGAACTCTTTACTAAACACAATGTCTGTCCTAAATAAAGGAATATTATTATAATTATAAATTTAAATGAATGCATTTCATAATAAGAAGTTAAATGTGTAAAAACTTGAATTAAGATAATATTAATGTTTTGAATTAATAATGCCGTCCGCTCCAAGTCACTGTTACTGTGGGAAAATTTATATATTGTTTAAGGTGTTGAAAACACAAAATATATATATATATATTATTTTATATTCATTTAGTATTTTAGCCATATTTTATTATATATATTAGCCATATTTTATATTTAACACTCTTTTAAAACTTATTTTATTTAAAACTTCTTGTTTCTTTGTTTCAGGACGCATTTTTTTATTGTTTAGTATTTGATCCTTCACAAAAGACTTTATTAGCAGATAAGGGAGAAATCAAAGTTGGAAGTAGATATCAGACTGAAATAACTAATTTATTAAAAGAAGGTAAGTTCAAGTCTTTTGATCCGAACGAAGTAAGAACAAATATTAAAACTATAATAAGTAGGCTACCTATATTCAAATCACTGAAATAAAAAATATATCTTTTAAATATTTAGTTATCAACATTTAGTTAGTTTTGGTTCCCATTAAATTTTATTAGTTTTTAAATCAAACTTTTCTAAAATCTTGACTTCCTAGCAACATGTTTATCAGACCCTTATTTGACCATGTATTTTGTGATATTTCATCCTCATTCTCTACATTATTTTTTACATTAAAATTGTTAAATTTCTCTTAGTATATTGTAAAGTCTTTAAAGCTAAATTGGAACACCATAATAAGTTCAGAAACTTTTTTAAATAGATTATCTTCTTCATATTTCTAAACAGGTGTTTACTTATGTTCGATATAAATTTTCATTGATCTGTACACAATATTAATATTTTTTTATATTCTATTGTATGTTTTGTGCTCTTGAATGAGAAATTGGCCAATAGTGACTGATAATTGACTGAGCGACATTAGTTTTTTTTGTGTAAAGCTGTATTTGTTAAGTATGTTAAGTATATTTGTTAATTTTTTTAAAATGTTAGGGAATTGAAAAACATTTGTAGAAAACGTATAAAAATTTGAACGCAGCAGTATTCGAAGCCGCACCTCTTGGAAACCGTCCAAGCGCTCTGACCGCTAAGTCACGCTTTCTACAACCGGATACGTTGAAATTCATATACGGATATTACAACTTATTTTTGTATAATTATAAACTCTAAATCATTATTTTGAAATGAAACTGTTTTGAAATGAAATGACTGTTCTAAAAATGTATTTTCGAATACCGAAATTATACGCGATTAATCCGTTTAAAACAGTTTCATTTCAAAATGTGTTATAATCGCGAAAATCAAAGAACTTATTATCTAAATCATTATCTTAATGCTTAAATTTATATAAACTTTGTTAATTTTTAGATTTGTAATTAAAGTTTTTATTATATATATTTTAAAGAAACGATGTTTCGTAATTGATAGCGAATTCTTAAAATTAGAAACTTTAAAATATAATAATTTACAACTAAATATGTGCACTGATAGATATCCTCGTATATTATATTAATAGTATGTATGTCGGGTTCCAGGCGAGGAAGACACGCGCAAAAGCAGCGAACTGGAGACGCTGGTGTGGACGCCGGCGCACGGGCTGTCCGACCGGCAGATCGACCAGTTCCTGGTGGTAGCGCGCTCGGTGGGCACGTTCGCGCGCGCCCTCGACTGCTCCTCCAGCGTGAAGCAGCCCTCCCTGCACATGTCCGCCGCGGCCGCCAGCCGGGACATCACACTTGTGAGTTACTTTTATATTCATTCGTTTTTCTTAGTGGCTTACAATTATATTCATATAAGGAATGGATAGTTTTAGAATTCCTATTCCTATTCGAGTTTTTCTTTAACCGATGACACAAATGCTGCTTTATCTTTTCTAACTGATTTAAAAGATAAAATGCTTCGGTTATTCTCACTGCTTTTATGTGGCTCGCTTTATCCCGCATAGCAGGGTAGTTATAGAGAACATAGTGTCAAGACACTCTGTTCTCCACTCTTCGTCCGAATTCGAGAGATTGAGTGTAGAGGGGCGTAACTCAACGCTGCACTTTTTCTTGTTTATTAGAGCGCAGAAATTAAAATAATTAAATTATGGTAATTCCTCCGAGTGAGAATTGAACAAACAACCGCGATTACAGTCAGACGTTGTGATACGATGAGCTTATGATGATGGTTATATTGTTCGATAAAATATATAATGCGGGACATCTCCCCGTCTATAGTTATTTCATTTTTGTAATGAAAATACTCCCAATGTGTATCGTGATTCATGTACATAATGTATTTAAATTGTAAACATTGGTGCCCTGTGACAATGTAGTTTTGCATATTATCGAACAGAACCTAAGAAATTACATTTGAGATGATAAACTCTCCTAACGTAATTGCAAACAATAAAATGACACGAGTTTTATGCGTGGCAATTAACTTCAGGGACATTTATAAATATAGTACACCTGATCATTGTTGATCAAACATGTAATTTACTTAACAAAAATGAATTAACTGTATTTTTATCTCTAGTATAATGTATTTTAAAAATACTAATATAAGTTATAAGTTTTAAAAGCGTGTTAAATATAATTGTACGATAATTGCGCTTCAGCTTTTGTAAGAGAAGCCAATATAAAATTATATATATTGTATTTAATGCTATATAAATTTCCGCTCGGGGGCTTCAAACGATTATATTTAAAATGTTTTCATTTCTCCGTTCTCGTACGTAAGACAAAGCCCGGCATTAAGTTCCGACACTCAACACGTAATGTCTTGAATACGGGTAGAAAGTGGAGAACAATTGCCTTGACGCTAGGTTCTCTCTGACTACCCTGTTATACGGGAAAACGCGTGAAGCTAAATGTATCTTATAATATATACTTCAGTAAGTAAATTTAACAATGATGTTGCCAACACTATCAAATTCGACATTGGAGTACTATAAAACGTTAAAAATAATATGCTCTATTTATTTGTTCTTATAAATTCCTATTAGGAGCTGTACAGATATTTTTTTCTGTCATATGAACCGTTAGTTCCATGAATGTATTGATGTTTTTTTTTTTAATATGCTGTTATTTTATTAATGCAACTAATAAGATGAAGAATATTTTTTTTCCAGTGATCTGTGTACACTTAACAAAGTGATGCCCAGCAAAATGTTATTAGTCACTATTTGTTTCTTAACTTAACTTTTAGCCAATATTTTGCATTTACAATTTTTACAAAATATTAAATCTTATGCAGTTCCACGCAATGGACACGCTGCACAAGTCCGGCTACAGCATAGAGGCGGCTCTGTCGTCGCTGGTGCCGGCGTCGGGGCCGGTGCTCTGCCGCGACGAGATGGAGGAGTGGTCCGCCTCCGAGGCGAACCTCTTTGAGGAGGCCCTCGACAAGTATGGAAAGGACTTCGCTGATATACGACAGGACTATGTGAGTATTGTTCGTATTATCATTTGTGAATTAATATAAATCTTTGTTAGCACGTAATATTAGTAAATACTACATGTTTCTATTGTTTACGTAACTTCAAAATGATCCTAATAACAAAGCTATAACCACTATATTTCCTGAACATTAATCGAACTAGTGGGTTCGGTCCTGTTAAAAGTTTTGCCAGGAGCCTTTTAACTGGATGGTCCACTAAAAGAACATATAAGACGATTTACTGAAAATTGAACTGTAAAAACATAAAGTGTCACTTGTATTTATAGTTGCCATGGAAGACGCTAAAGAATCTAGTGGAGTACTACTACATGTGGAAAACGACGGACCGCTACGTGCAGCAGAAGCGCGTCAAAGCCGTCGAGGCCGAGTCCAAGTTGAAGCAAGTGTACATTCCCAACTAGTGAGTGTTTGTACCGACACCCAGTTACTCTTACATATTATTATTATTTTGCCTTTTATCATTTATTACATTACATTTTCATTTTAATATTTAATTTTATGTTTAATACTGCTTTTTCCATATATATATTAAACTGCTTTGGTCACAATTTTCATATGGTGTCAGTAAAGGAATATGTATGTTAATATTTACAGTAACAAAGCGAACACGGCGCTGATTACAAGTTCGAGCGCCAGTAAAGGCGCAGTTCTCAACGGCGGCACCAACGGCACCCCCGCCATCCCGCCCAGCCTCTGCGCATCCTGCCAAGGTGCATTTCTCTTATATTATATAAATGAAAAGTATATTATATCCCATATATGGTGATACTGGTGCATTTTCCTAAATGAACAAGTAATTTGATGTTATTACAAGAAAGTGGGATGGATAACATTTATGGCTAACTTTAATTTGAGGACATTTCTATTACCGTTAACGGTTAATAAGAAATAATCACGTGACTATATGATCTTATTAGATATAGGGAAATAATATCTATTAAAGCCATCGTCGTGCAGTGGAACAGCGTCTCTGTAATCGCAACTATTTGTCGATTCGATTCCCACTCTGGCTGGAAAGTGGAAAAAAAATTATAATTCCAGAAATCGTTGGAAATTATAATCTCTTTTTATAATTCTAATTAAGTATTATTCAAAAATTTCAGTGACAAATTCAAATCAGTGGTATTCCTGGGGTCCACAGCATTTACAATACAGATTATGTGGCTCTTGCTGGCAGTATTGGAAGAAATATGGAGGACTTAAGGTAATATATACATTATATATTGCACCTCAGCTTAATACATCAATTTTAAACAATTTATTTGTAAATTAAATTGTTTTAACGCATTATATAAATTTAGAAACAATGTTTTTGACACAAAATTAACTTAAATTTATTAAGCCAATGTATAAGAATGTGTGAGTAACTGTTGTAAAATCTACATACTAAATTTTATTCAATATAATTTAATATTAGTTATCATATACTGTTTCATAAGTGTTAAACATCAATTAAAATTAAATGAAAGAAAGGGTAATAATAAATAAATTAAAATAAAAAGTAATATATATATATATAAATATAAATTGTTAACAGTTTGTTAATTTTTTTAAAAGTCCAGCATACGTTAGTTCAATATAACATAAGTGACTCTCTGTGACTGTCCTTTATACAATCCTTTGCCATGCACTTACTCTTTCAAACCTCAAAGGAAGGGTTCAATTTGTTGGGGTCGAACACCCCACACATACAACACCTCCGTTCCTGTAATAACAACCTCCTTGAAATACTTTTGTGCCATAAAAAATGCTATGGTGGCTCTTTTACTGTTACTACAGTTAAACTTTGGAAAGTAAGAAAGTAGATGTATTTTATATGAAATGTATCGGCTTGGGCTGTAAATGTTGTGTGCAAACAAAGTATAATTGTGAGTGTAGTTAAGTAATAAGTTGCGTGGGCGCAGACGGCGGGCGTGTTCGGCGAGAGCGAGGCGGAGGCGGCGCGCAGCGTCCGCGCCGAGGGCGAGGAGACCGCGCTCTCCGTGTCCCACCGCCCGCACCGCTGCACCGTCGTCAACTGCGCTAAGGTGAGGGCTCCTGTTTACTAGTCTCCGAACGACGCCGCCAAGCGAACCTTGTTCTTCAAGTGTAGTGATTTCTATCGCAGGAAACAAAAATGTGTTTATAATTTAATATTAATTTTTTATACTAAATACTGTTCAATTTTGAAATATACGAATTTAGTGTTTAAATAATATACTTATTTTATTTACTACCCCGTTAGGGATAAAGCGTGAAGGGTTAAAGCTACCGATTGCTAGGTTTCCAGAGCGACGAATGTCCTCAAGGCGTATGCTGTTTTTAGCTACCTACTGGAGAGGAATTGGTCAAGAACTGCATGTTCTGTATCATATTGTTGAACAACTCCTCTCCAGTTAAACGATAACTTATTGAGATATTATTCAAGGCTTTTCGCTTCTTAGCCGTTAACAAAAACTACTATCAGTATCATTTTAATCGCATTGATGCTCCACGTGGCAGTAATCTCGTCGGCCAAGTCCAAATATTTAGTTAACTTTTCCCGTTATTTTTTCACAAGATCAGCCCATTAGCTCTATATATATGTCACAGTACATACTTTAAGAACATATGGGATTGTTCCCTTAGTATAGAACCTCCATGTCCACAAGATCGTATCGAATACCAAATATATTTATATATATCTATGCAAATAGTCGCCGTTAACAAGATGAGAACAGCCACAGACAATATGTCTGACAAATTCCCCAGGATGATAACACGCCGGACACATTTCAATTGTGTATTTTTTTCATTGTATGTCTCTGGTAGTTTCTTGTCTTGATAATTTCGTCGATTATTGTACAGAAAAAACCTTCGGTTTCTCCAAAAGGTTCCCCAAACAGTAGCCAAGATAAAGAGGAAGCTGTCCACATGCAGACCATAAAGGTCCTGTAGAACCTTCCATGCTGCTCTTTCAACTTCCATAAAGAGGTAGTAAGTTCTACCACAGAAGTAGTAAGAATTGGAAGTATTAAGTACTACAGGCCTACGCCAGTTTCTTTGCCCAAGGACCCTACACTTTCGCGGACATACACAGTCTCATTGATGACGAACGTGGATAGTGCATTCAGTATGTCGTCTGCAGTTTATAATATTTTAATAGTAGTATATAATTTATTGATATAACTTACGTTATTTCGGCATCGGATCCACGAGCAACAAACTTACTCGAAAGTGGCTAAGCGAAATCTCACGAGTACTCAGTTTTAGGCCAGTTTCGGTGACAAACTACATTTCTAGGCCGAAACTGAACCTTCGGTCGGTCACTAATATTTAGACTTACTTTATTATTATTATATTTATTAATTCCTATTATATTTCATTTAAAAAAAATCACTTTAAGAACGGAAAATTTTTTTTTACTTTTTGAATGATTAAGAATAACCGTTTCAAAATAAATACATTATCATCATATTATCATATGGGCACATATATGTCCCAGTTTAACGAAAACAAATATTGAAGTATAATTTTCAAGTATCCTATAATTAAGTAAAATATACTAACAAATAAAACTACGAGCAATTACCTAAGATTGGTTAGAGTAACTATTAACGAGATTGTGGGAAAAGTAGTATTTGTAATATTTGACTTGTGAAAATATTGCAGAATTATGTTACATTTATTATTAATCATTTAGTCATTACGAAATTGTATGATGACATCTGTTTAATTATTTTTGTGCCAGGAGTTCAAGCTGCGTGCACACCTGGCGCGACACGTGGCGACGGCGCACGGAGGCCCGGGCGAGGGCGCGCGCCCCGTCATGAAGACGCGCGCCGCCTTCTACCTGCGCGCCTCGCCCTTCACGCGCCTCGCGCGCCGCCTCGCGCGCGCCCTCCGCCGCCCGAGGCACTACGCGCGCTCGCCGTTCTCGCCCATCAACCTGCACCAGGTCAAGCACGAATGTATGTGTCATACTTAATTATCAATAATCGGTAATGGAATGTCTACGTACACCTTCAGACGAATTTGTCTTTTTTTATTTCATTTTTAAACTTATATGACTTTGGTAAGTGGAATTATAATGATTTTCAAAACTAATGTACAAGTTTGACAAAAAACAGTGTCTCTGGATACAAAATTATATAATTAATGAGCAATACAATTCATTATGTTAAGGTACGATAGCGATGGCGGGCCTGGGCGCGGGCGCGGGCGTGGGCGCAGAGATGCGCGGCGCGGGCGCGGGCACCGGCGTGCCGCGCGTGCGCGGCCCCGTGGGCGCGGTGGCGGTGCGCCTCGCCGCGGCGCTGGGCACTGCGGCGCCGCGCGCGCAGGACTGGCTCACGCTCACGCCGCGCGAGCGCATGCCCGTACCCAACCACGTCGCCTTCCCAAAGCCGCCTAAGGCTCCCGGTACGTGCACCTCACATTTCACTTTATAATTATCATTCTTTTAAAATAAATGCCTATAAAGGCTATATTGTATGATTATCCACAGACGGCAGTCTGATGTACGAGCGCGTGATTTCCCGCGCGGAGATGGAGGCGCGACGCATCGAGGCGAGCGTGGGGCCGCTGCCACTCACCCCGCTGGTGCCCCTGGCGCCGCACGCGCCCATGGCGCCGCTGCCCGCGCTCGCGCCGCACGCCTCTCTGGCGCCGCACGCGCACGCGCACGCACACACACACGCGCCGCCCGCGCTCAAGCGCCGCGCGTACGACGACATCAATGGACTCGACAGTCAGTATCATAGACTTTGATTTTATTCCTGACTGCTCTTCTTTTTTTAACTTTACGCTTTTTCTTCTTTTATACTTCAGTACACTAGGAACACTACATTATTTCATTGTAATTATGGAAAATATTTTGAGCAACCATAGTTTCAAAATGTTTTGTTGGCCAATGACGTCTAATATACTCTATAATATGCATATGCAACGAAAATTGAACAAATATTAAAATAAATCAAAAGATGCTATAACTGAACACACAAGCTTTACTTACGTCTTCTTATACATTGCTATCTAAAGTATGATACTTTATAGCATTAACTTGTAACTATAAATTCTTCATTCAATTAACATAATTCACGACACCATCACACATTTTGCGGCTTATGTTGCTCTCCGTCTTCAGCTCAGCTTATACTTACATAAGTATTTTATTTTCACTTTTTTCTTAAATATATTTTTTCAAATTACACCTATTGCTCTTACTAATAAACTTTAGTTTTTAATAATATGTAATGGTATATAAGTAAATTTGAATAAAATATTACAAAATTTACAAAGCTTTAATTTTTATTAAAAATATAATAAATTTATTTATGTGGACACATTTTAAATCTAAAAGTCCACCAAAATAAACATTTGTAAAGTATAATAATTTCTATGTAATTATATTTTTCTTTTTGTGCTGCTAAATTTTATCGGAGTAGCAACAGGTTTGAAGTCACAACACTATTTTTACCAATAAATCATTATTTTTGTCATTGTTCTCATTTCCCACCCTCCATATTTATTATAATTACAATTATACAGGCCAATGCGCTATATAGTAAGTAACGCACACATAAGTACTGACAGTTGCGTGTTCTCGTGCGGCAGGAGGCGCGGCGAGCGGCGGCAGCGGCGCGCGTGAGCCCAACGCGCCGCCGCCCGCCAAGCGGCCCAACAAGCACCCGGCGCCCATGCAGCGGCCCTCGCGCGAGCAGTACGCCGCCATGTGCGCGCGCGCGCAAGCCACCGGGCAGCCGCTGCCCGCGCACGTCTTCACTCATGTACTTACACACATTTTTAAAACAATCTAATATTCCACTAAAATTGTTTCGATATGAAAGTAAACAAAGTGGCGAACTGCGTACTGGCTCATGGTATTTTCATGGTGATTGGTTGGTTCAAGACAAGAAAACTTTATTGCACAAACTTTACAACGATTGGCCTTGGGATCTGTTCATTTTCATCGAAAGGCAGGGAAAATTGTAGACGTTTAAAATCAAATGGTAATTTTGGTGGAATCATCGATATGCGCGGAATCGAGACATCTTCTATTTTGTATTTTCCCCCGACGATCGTTGTCTCGATGACATACCCTTTTTCAAGTCTTGTTTCATTGCACATACAGAGTTAATTAATTTTACTTTTAATTGTAAATTTTAAGAAGTCCAGGAACGCTAATGAATTCAGAAACTGCGAAATAGCCGATTTATATGTGTGTTAACTGAAATGAAAAGAACTATCCCGGGCCCCGGTATCATGTTGAAAATGAAAGACATATTTGTTGCCAAATATTTATAGCGACTTAAGAAATTTGCTAAGAGATAAATATTAATTTAAATATGCAAAGATCAAATTACCGGCCAAATTAATAAATGCATAAATTATACATCGTTAAATTATGCGGATATATACTTATGCTAGGTCGTTTAAGTTTATTATGTATATAGTCTAAACTAATTTTCTTATTTAATGTTTAATTTCCGAAGGCACCTGTTTAAGCTATTATGCGAAATTATTGTTATTTTACTATTTTTCGTGCAATTTTGTTTGTCGCGCACATATTTATTATTATATTATAAACCAAAATTAGTCAAATCGGACCAACCGTTCTAGAGTTTTAGCGTACCTCATTTGATTTTTATATATATTTGACGATAAGTTATAAATAAAACTGAAAATTTGCAAGTATAAAATGACGAACGCTATTAATATTTATGTAATTTTTGTAAATAGATAAATGGTAAACCCACTAACTTGATCGGTCGTGGTGGGCGACGCCACGTCATTCCGTGGATGGATGCACCCGACGATCTCTACTTCAGAGCCACCGAGACCGCCAAGTACGTATAATTAACATGGATAGTTGTAATATCATTACTTATATTATTCAGTCGAGGACACTTTTGTATGCAGTCGTTTATTTTTCACTTAAAATGTCATTCCAATTATTGTGTCCAGGTCCGCCAGACGGACACTCAGCTGCGGCGAGCTGCGTCGCGGGGCGCGCGCGCCGTGGCGGGCGATGCGCGGCGCGGCGGCGAGCGCGGCGGCGGGCGCCCCGGGCGGCGTCGCCGGCAAGGTCGCTGCGAAGGGTGGCGGCGGCGGCGGGCGCGGGGGCAGCGGCTCCGCTTTGCAGCTTGTGATCCTGGACTGACAGAACCGCCGCGCCCGCTCCTGCCCACGCGCCGCACCCTGCCATGGAGGCGCTGCTCGGCTGAATAACCGCAACCATATTGCTCGTGTACACGCCTTCCCCCGCGGCCGGACACGCGCGCGCCCCCCTCGCCCCCCGCCCCGACCCGCCAACGCCGAACGACGTATTTTTGGTAACCGAATCGCCGACACAGGATTCTGTAGATAATATTTTAAACTATATTGTTCTTATGTGGTTTGATCAGGCGGTGAGCAAATAATGTATTTGATACATAAAACGATATGTAAGTCTATTTCATTCGGAGATTCATTGTAGGATAATTTACAATTTTTTTCATAAATAAAGCACAAATTGGAATACTGCGTATTTTATTTCTTTATTGTTTTGTTTATATTTCAATTTATTTGATACATGATACACCTTTCCCACATTTTTATATGTAACTTGATGTCATATATTTTTTAGTTTCTCAATACCTATCGTATCGTAGATACATAGAGACCTTGTATAGAGAAAAAGTACCATGTATTCTCTGTAACTTGTGGTAAAATAAATGTGTTACTGTTATTTGATTTATAAAGAAATATCATATCTTGAAAAAATCTAATTTTATTAGATTTTGCAAATTTAAATTATCAAAGGCAATATTACTATGTGGAATAAAAAGGCAATTATTTCTAGTTCATAATAATTTTATGACGTTAATAACACATCCACTATACTTTGTCAAACAGAACAAGTATTGTAACATAAAAAGATTTTTTTATAGCAAAATAGGTATCATCTGTCCATACATATGAATTAATTCCCCGCGTAATATGGACTTCCGTTAGTTGACGCCTGCCACCATGAATAATTTATAACGAACGTTTATCACAAAAACCAGTAAACACAAGGACAGCTATTTAACTCAAATAAATTGAAAAGTTATATTTCAATCAAATTTTTCTATATTTGTTGAAAAACATATTAAAAGAAAACGCTGCATGCTTTTCCCGCATAGCCTTTAGAGAGAACCTGTCAAGACACTCCGCCACATTTCACCCGAATTCGAAACATCGCGGATTGAGTGGCGGAACTGAGCGCCGAGCTTTGCCTTGCCTTGTTATATAACAGCGAAAAATTATAAAAAATATTTAAATATTCCTCCGAGTGTGGATCGTACCAATCGCGTTTGCAATCTGACTCTAATAAAACATATTTATGAAAAAAATATAGTGTGTTGGAGTCTTACTAATTCTTAAATTTATGTATTCTTTTTAAATGCTAAGGATTTAAATGAAATATGTTTTTATTCACTTTGTGTAAGTTTTATGTAACTAAATTAAAGTGTATATATTATATGTTCTATAATTACGTTGATATATATAATTGTTTTGAGAGATCACTTCAAATTACTATTACTTTTCAGCCAAAGCCTTAGTTCGTTGTAAAGCAATTTTTTACCGAAAAATATTTATATGTAACAATTTTTTATTATATGAAAGTATTACTTTTTATTACAAAAAAATAGGAAAACAAAACCAAATATGTTATCCATTAAATAAAATATTTTCAACAAAAACAATATGTTTAACGAAAATAAAATACAATTTAATATAATTTATATAACCTTTACCCTTTATATAACAACTGTTGCGAATTGCCTTTATTTAAAAAAAAATTAAATACTACAAACATACTGATTTTAATAGTGTCAAATGTCAGAAGTCATGTGTTGTAAGAAATAAAACAATATATTTTAAAAAGTTATATTTATTCGAGTACATAACTACATTCTTATTATAAATGGATAATAACTATTATTCTGCGATACGATAAATATGTTTTAAGTTGTTTTGACACCTGCGTCGTCGTCTCTGTTCATTTCAAAAGCGCTATCACATACATTTAAATACACGTTTGCATAGAAAAATATATACCTTTGCGATAACAGGAGCGAAAACGCCGCGGCCGGGATGCAACTGAGTTTATAATTAAAAACCTATATATCATTTATAGTAATACTTGATGGCACATATCTGTACTTGTTGTATAGGATTTTCTTTTTTCATTTGTATACTTTAATGTTTTCTTTTATTTATTACATATATTATAAAATTGGTTAAACATTTAACATTACATAAAATGTTGACTTACATCTATGTTAGACAAATAGTACAGATTAAATCTATATAGATTTCCATTTGTATATATATAAAAATGCTCAGCGATTCGTTGTATTGTCGGTAAAAAATCTACAAAAAAAAACATTGTGGCCGCTAATCTGAGTATTATTTTGTTTTGCTTTTTAAAATAATAATAATAATAATAACAAATATATAATTCCAAAAAGCGAGAAAACTATTTACATACTTATATAATGAACTTTTATGGACATGACTAACTGTTAATAAGATAATTAAACAATATTTCCTTCTACAAAAACGAACAGTTTATGTTGAATAAAATATGAAACTGAGTGTTTTATATATTGCTCAAATCTCAATTATACTTAATTAACATTAAGGCAAAATTGTATAGAATATTATATTTGTGCGATGAACATTATCATTATCAATTTGTGATATAAACAAGTAGTATACAATCATTTACTGTAAAGTGTTTTCTTTTTTTAAAAAAATGAATATATCTTTAGACCTAAACGCTTGTTGAGCACAAATAGTTTTTTTTTTAAATCTATAACAATGTTAATCTTATACATAACATTAATAATTCGCTTTACATATATTCAATACAAAGTGAATATCATACAAAGATCCTGATTTGGGATTTTTGGTACAAGGCTCACACTGTTGCTACTTATATAATAATATAGAAAAATATACATATATGCGTTCCAATCTATTCACTATAATATATCAGTCTATAACGAAAGTGAACGAGGATTATAAATGTCAGTTCCATCCCTTATGCCTCACGCATATCCGCGTACCAAGTTGTTCCCTAACTGCACCCAAGAGTTTAATTGAGCAGGTTGTATTACGGCTACTTTACACTAACAATAAGTCAACTTCGTTGGCGGAGAGCGGCAGGCCTCCGGTGCGCGGCCATTTTATACAATTCCATTAATGATAAAACTACCTCGCCGTCGTTAACCGTCCTCATTATACATAAGCCCATACTAAAATTGCAGTAACCTACCTGTACGTTTAATCTCAAATACTCCATACAAAAATACTGTACAATTACAATGATTCTTTATTATTCGTAGGTAATAACCGGCCGAGGCGACAGGCCGACACTACACCATTCACAAATTATATACAATGTCTTTTATTATACACGTTACATAAGCACACATCCAAATTTGATCCCAATAACTGTAGCCTTTAACTCGTCTATTTTCTAAATTAAATTATGAGATCGAACGTATTCATTCTTACGGGTGTCGCCGAATATGGACCGAAATATTTGTACCTAATTTGTAAACATCATATCAAAAATGGACACACGGCCGCCATCGCCGTAGCGAACACTGTACATCAGGAAACTCTTTAAGGTAATACACTTCCCATTCATAAATATGATATAATATCTCCATTTGTTACAAGGCACTGAGCGTTAACAATCGACAACTGCGTTTTGTTCCGTTTAGATCTTAGCGTCCTATCCTAAAATAATAGCCAATAATAAAATATTTAGTCGTAGTTCGAATAATTCGTACGAAAATACACTCGTGACTCTGCATACATACATTTACACTAAGATAATGCTATTTCAGTACACTATACATAACTTTGTAAATATATAAATAGATCTCCCGACGATAGGGTCCTCTCGTATAAAAATATATTCCGCTCTCGCGACGCAGCACGCGCTGCGCTCAGCGCCGCGGCGGTGGGTGGAATGTTCAGCCCGACTCCGTCGCTGGTTTCATTACTCTAAAAGTCTTTGATTAGCTTTGCAAAGGGTTGAGGCGGGCGCGTCCGCGGCGCACTGCCCGGTGACGGAGACCTCTGACGCTTCAGTGCTTCGACAGGTTTAGCGGCAAATCTGAAACCGATTGGATAACTTTATCAAACCTCTATGCTATAATTTGTAAAGTTAATTTTTTTAAAGATGAGACATAGTAAGGCGGTACCTGAAGTGGGCTCGTCCTTGGGTATGTGGTCGCTGAGCAGCGGGTGCGCGAGCGGTGCCCACGGGCCCGGCGGCGCGTAGTGCATCCACAGCGGCGAGGGCGCCGGCGCGGGCGCGCGGTACACGTGCGGCACGTAGCCGTACCCGTACACGTACTGCGGCGGCGGAGGGGGCGCGGGCGCGGGCGGGGGCCAGGCGCGCGCGCCGTACGGCGACGTGGGCGGGGCGTACGCGCGGAAGGCGGGCGGCGCGGCGGGCTGCGGCGGCGTGGGCGAGTCGCGCGCGGCCCCGCGCCCTGGCGAACCCAGCGTGAGCGCCGAGTACCGGTAACGGTAGCCGTCGGGGCTCGGGCTCAGGTCGGGCGAGTGCACGCTGGACGGGTACGAGTGCGGCGAGCGCTTGGCGTCCGGCGCTTCGTCGGGCATGCTGAGCAGCGAGTGTATGCTGTAGCTGCTAACGTTCTTAGAGACGGGCGCGTCCTTGCGGGACGCCGCCGAGCCGTTGTGAGTGCGCGCGGGCGCGGACGCAGGCGCATGGCTAGGGCCGGGCGACGGCGGGTAGGACGCGGTGCTCAGCGCGGGCACCGTCTTGGCCCTGCGCTTCGTGACCTGGTCCTCGAGGCTGACGCGTTCCATTTCCCGCAGGATACGTTTGCGAGGGGAGACCATCATGTGCTCCTGTCGGCAGCTCGCCAGCTTCGCGTTGACGAGCACCGGCAGCGAAGCTATCTTCTCGCGAAGCCTGTCGATCGTACGCGTTAGCTCCTTGCGTCTGATTGCCGATCTCGTCTTTTTGTACACTCTTAACTTATGATACTGATATGGTTTTTTAAGTTTCATATGATAGTATTTTTCCCTGTCGAAATCCGTCCATCTGTCTTCGTCGGTTTTCGTTTTCGAGTCGGTCGGGGCGTCCACGACGTCCTCGCTTCGGCAGTGTCTGGCCTCGGGCGAGGCGACGAGGCCGTTCCTCTTGTTGTCGCAGAGACCGTTAGCGGTGGACCGGCGGGGCGGCTGGGGCGCGTCGTGGTGGCTCGTGTCGAGGGGACGCCGGCGCTTGAGACGCGAGGCGGCGTGTATGTGCGCGGTGTGCAGGGCAGCGGGCCTGCAGTAGTACATGGCTAGCTCTTTGGATAAGTGGCGGCGCGGCGTAGACTGCTTCCAGCAGTGGTCGCGGTGCGAGGTGCAGGGGGACGAGTGCAGCGAGGAGTTGTCGTCGGACAGCGAGAGCGTAGCGCAGGGCGGCGCGGCGTGCGGCGGCGTGGGCGGCGTCGAGGGCGCGGCGGTGGGCGGCCAGAACGTCTTGCGTGGCACCGACACCCAACCCGCGCGCTCCCCCTCGCGCGCACTGCCTCGCACCAACTCCAAGATAAACTTTCCATCTGAATACATATTTATTAAGATAATAATTATATTTCATTATAAACTTCATAAATTTTACCATTGCAATTTTATTTTATTCAGTCATAACCTTTCCATATTGTGTAAGTCAAAATTGAGTAGCCATTATATTAGCATATTATTTAAGTTAATATTTTGGCAAATATTAAAAATTTTTGAATGGCAATGAACAAAATGACAAGGTTGAAAAACCTATCAATTTAACTTTTAAAAATTGTATGTTTCACATGAATATTATAAAAAGTTAATTTTAAATAATAACACAAAACTAATTTATTTTCACAAAAGCATTTCATATTTGACAAGAAATTAAATGTGCTCCATAGTATCATTGGACTATATTGGATTTGTACAACAAAAGCTTAATCTAATGACATACAATAAACAAATATTATTTATGATTACCATCTCACTCTCACTTTTCCCTTTTTCCTATATAATACTCATTTTTAAAAGAGTGAATATTTTACCCTATGCAGTAATCTGTAAATCAGATTTACAAATTATATACACACAGCTTCAGGTTTTCCCTGCATAGCAGGGTAAACAGAGAGAACTTAGTGTCATGACACTCTGTTCTACACTTTCCACTGCAACATGGGACTTTGCACGAGTGAATAGCAACACAATGCCACCTTTGTCTTGTCATCAGATATAGAAAATAAGAAAAAAATAATTTAAGATAAACCTTTGGCTGGGAATCCAACCTGCTACCATTGCATGCAAACACTGCCTAATGTAGTGGTCCATCACCACAATTATAAACAAATAATATGAATACATTTCTTTGGACTTACTTAATAGATATAATCACTTTGTGAAAATAGTACCAAATATTTTGCTGGAGACTTGCTATTCATAGTTCTTACTTGATTGCTTAAGTCATATTAGTAATGTAATGTTCTTAACTTTTATGCAGGAAAGTTTTAACAGTAAAAAAGCAATACATTGTGAAGTTTATACAAAAAACTATATTATATATAGGAACTGAAATAAAACTAAAATATTGTTATTCACTAAATGAACTAAATAACAATGTCCTTAAGTTGGCTACTTAATCAAGAATCTACAATTTTACAAGCTGTTCTCACATTACAAGAAAATGATTATTCTCAATTCAAATAAACCTGTAACTATTATACAAGTTCAAATATGTTTTAAGTTATATTATTTTATCACTAAATTGTGATTAGAAGCTAACATTGTTATCATGTGTTTAATATGCATATCTTGTAACTGACACTTGCCCTAAATGTTTGTTTATAAAACAACAATGTGCTTACTTGGACCTAATACTTGTCAATATGATCATGTTTACTAAGATGCTATCACATTTCTTATGTAATTTATAACATATTTTACATATAGATGTTAGTTGATTTATTTTTTCTGAAATAATAACAGATGTATATATTCTACAGTACTAAAATTAGTAATTTAAAATTAAAAAAAATAAAACTGCATACTTAATAAAAAATATTGTACATATTAATTAAGTGGATACACTATTTAGAATAGGATCATAATAGTTTCTATTATCTTCTTAACACATTGCTATCTCAGAAATAATTAAGGCATATATTGTTTTAATAAGAGAAGCCATTTATGTCAAATTTTTATTGAAGATATAAAACTCTTAAATTTAGTTAGTAATAATAAGACTAAATAGTGTCAGATGATTTAATGAAAATTTAAAATTTAATTTATGCAGATATGAGACAATGCAAGAGTTTAACATAAAGTAACATAGTAAGTTGTTTCCGCAAGGATGCTTCCAGCTTCTTACAAAACAACAATAGCACAGAGACTTGCCCACACAATTGGCAACTGCTCACTCAAATGTAGCTGTATATGCTTATCAGAGCATGAATAACTTTCTAGTTTTTCTTATTGTATTAGAAATGTAATAGCACCTTAAAGTATCTCCTCCAAGCATATGTCACAATATATACAATTAGAAAAACTTATTGTAAAATTTGTAGTTTTCAAAAGTTTTATGTAATGAAACATAATGATACAAAATAAAAAAATAAAAGAACCTTTAAAAAATTTGAGTCTTCCACCCGAAGTAGCGGTAGCTGAACTGTGCACAGGAGGGTCGTCATTGACACCCTTGCTACTGCTGTTCCCATTCACACCATGTCTTCTGTCTACTTCTTCTGTCATTTTGGTACATGTTGTCAGAGTTGTGTTTGTTCCTTCCTGTATATGCATTTCATTTCTGCTCGCTCATACAGCACACGAGCAACACTTTAGTCCGTTTATTCTCGCCATCTTGCACCGAATGGCTACGGCAGCCCGAGACACACCACTCGCTGATTTGCACCGACATTCAATATTTCCGTCAGAGTCCTCATCCTATTAGGGACACCTGCGGGAAGCTTGCCTGACACTTTCGTAAACACATTACCGACACGGTGACTTCTGAATTTACTCACTAATTTAATTAAACTCGTTTTGTAGGACACCTTTACGAGTTTGTCACTATTTAAAATACTACAAAACAAATCCGTGATGCCGGATTCCCGATTATAATCGGGCCCACGACACAACTCAATAAAAAGCTGTTCGTTTTTCAGTACATAGTTCATTCACACCCAGCATCCATTTTGATTCGTTCAAAATCCAAATATAATCGTTCATTTTGGCCACAAGTAAACTTGAAAGCTGAATGCGTTGTTATATTATATACGTTTAGTTATTACTGCTAATGTAACAGTTTATGTTGATATACTATAAAAATTGTTCGATTTATTGATATAATAATATTTTCTTGATGTTTATGAACTCCAAGTAAATCTCCAATATTAAACTAATAATTCAACCTCACCATCTTGATCTAAAAATGAAGTTACTATTAACTATTAAGTAAATAATGAGAGTAAGCTGATAATCTAAATATATATTTACACACTATTTAATACTTTGAAAACTAAAAGTAAAATGAAAAATTGAAATAATCGTTATACGTGTTCATAGATTTAGATTTGTATATTAAGTATTTTGTTATCTATGTAATATCTGCCGCCATATTGTATTCTGGTGTTGCTTTTCTAGAATTGCACGCCGTTGTGTTAATTAAACTGAGTTATTAGAAACGAAAAAGTATAGTATTTTCTTTTATTTTACTTACTATAGTGTAAGCAATAAATATCAATCATTATTTTAAATATTCCATAAACGGTTTATACTTTTCGGATGTTGTTACGTGTGTGCATAAATTGTTTTCTTGGCACGATTTTCATTACCGTTTAGAAAGTTGAATTAGTATACGAATCCACAAGAATGACTGCATCAGAAGTATCATATAATCGTAAAATAATATCAGAAGATTTGTCAAATGTTGAATTCGACACCAGCGAAGATGTTGAAGTCATACCCACATTTGATTCTATGGGCTTGCGAGATGAGTTATTACGAGGCATATATACTTATGGTAATATTATTATTAATTTAAATAAATAAAAAATATTTGTGATAAATTATTCCAGAGTTTTCAATTACATTATACTTTTTCAGGTTTCGAAAAGCCATCAGCCATACAACAAAGAAGCATTTTGCCTATTGTAAAAGGACGTGACGTTATAGCTCAAGCTCAATCCGGTACAGGAAAGACAGCTACATTTTCTATATCAATATTACAGTCACTGGATACTACTCTTCGTGAAACTCAAGTGTTGATACTTTCACCAACTCGGGAACTTGCTACACAAATCCAAAAAGTTATTTTGGCTTTAGGTGATTTTATGAATGTTCAGTGTCATGCTTGCATTGGTGGAACAAACCTTGGTGAAGATATAAGAAAACTTGATTATGGACAACATGTTGTTTCTGGCACACCAGGCAGAGTGTTTGGTAAATAAGAGTTATCTATGTTTTGGTTTATATGGTTTTTTGAATACACAATTACATGAAACATATAAATATGAATGTACTTACTTCATTTTTAAATAAATAAATCAATTTACATATTGAGTGGCATTCCTTATACTGCACTGACAAACTGAAAATTAAATTGGAATGAATAATATCTGTATATAAATAGTTTAAAATGTTAAGCAATTACACTATACTTCAGGTAGTATCTATGATTAATTACTTATTGTAAAGAGTGAGTTGTAAATTTAATATAATAACTAATTTAATATTATTTTTCCTATAACATTTTTTTCCTTTTAGATATGATTAGGAGGCGTGTGCTCCGTACTAGGGCTATCAAGATGCTGGTTCTTGATGAAGCTGATGAGATGTTAAACAAGGGCTTTAAAGAGCAGATTTATGATGTGTACCGTTATCTACCACCAGCGACCCAAGTTGTCTTAATATCAGCTACTTTACCTCACGAAATTCTTGAAATGACCTCGAAATTCATGACAGACCCTATAAGGATCCTTGTAAAACGGTAATAATACTATTGGCCTTATCATATTGATAATTCATATAGCATGTTCTGATGAGATTTACATTTAGAAAATATTACATATAAAAATATATTTTTTATTATAAAAATGTTTCATTTCAGTGATGAATTGACTCTGGAAGGTATAAAACAGTTCTTTGTTGCTGTTGAACGTGAAGAATGGAAATTTGACACTTTATGTGACTTATATGACACATTAACAATAACACAAGCAGTGATCTTTTGTAACACTAAAAGGAAGGTGGACTGGTTGACACAGAAAATGCAAGAAGCTAACTTTACAGTCAGTTCTATGCATGGTGATATGCCACAGAAAGAAAGAGACAACATTATGAAAGAGTTCAGATCTGGTCAGAGGTAATCTACTTGTATTATATTTTTCTTTTATATCCTTTAGTCAAATCATAATAATAATCTAAAATAGCATAGCAGGGTCAGAGAAAACCTAGGGACGCTCCTTTCTTCACTTTCCGCCAGAATTTGAAACATCGCGTGTTGAGTTGCGCAACTCAATGCCGCGCTCTATCTTGGGTACCAGAGTGTTAAAATGAATTTTGAATTTTTTTTTTTTAAATATAATCTTTACCCTGAGTGTGGATCGAACCCACAACCAGTAGCGTTTACCATTAACCACTATCCCACCATGTTTGTCTCGGATAAAAAATATAACCTGAAATTGTAAATTTGATTACATACTACAAATGAAAAATCATTACCATTAGCTGACTTCTAACTAGAAAAGATGGAATTATACGAATATATTTTGTTTATTATTAGTTTATAATATTTATATAAATTACTTATTTTCAGCCGAGTACTCATCACAACAGATGTATGGGCTAGAGGTATTGACGTACAGCAAGTCTCACTAGTTATCAACTATGACTTGCCCAACAATCGTGAGTTGTACATACACAGAATTGGACGATCTGGTCGTTTTGGTCGCAAGGGTGTAGCCATCAACTTCGTGAAGTCTGATGACATTAGGATTTTAAGAGATATTGAACAGTACTATTCAACCCAGATCGACGAAATGCCAATGAATGTAGCTGACTTAATATAGTTTTGTGAAATCTACAATATTGTGAACAATTTGAAGTCACCATTGCTTCACATTGTTTAAAATATATTGAATGCATACTTATTGTGCTACATTTGTATTTAATAAATATAGAACCTATTAACTGTTTTTATTTGAACTATATTTGTATAAGAAATCCTATTACTTTAACTAAATTTTTAAATATACATCTTAAACACATGTTGTAGTTTTTGTATTGCTAATTTTAGTTTTCATACAAAACAAAATTATGAATTCAAAAATTAATATAAAATTAAACTTATTAATATAACTTGATATTATCAGTATATGATATGGAAATGTCCTAGAAATGTAAGTAATTAAAAAAAAACAATGATACTTCAACCACTTTTATTAATATATTAAAAGCACAGCAAATTTTCAAAGCAACCATGCCTTTATAAAATATAAAGTAGACAATCTCATTAAGTAATGTCACCAATATTTGTTTGTATTCTACAAATAGTTAATTTTCAAAGCTACGCTCATGGAATGTCACCAATATAATACAAGTGGAATAGTTATACAAGATATTATAAAGTATATACAACAAGTTGTCGAAATAATAATCATGGAAAAAAAATATTTACAAGTTCAATTGTAAGTGTATTAAATAAATTTATATATAATACATGTCATAATATTATGTGCATATAACAAAATACAAAATTATAATTATTTACAAATTCACAAGGAAGCATTGAAAACCATATACCAAAGGAGTGATATTTTATTACATATGCCTTTATGATGTATTAAAAAACTATATTAAGGCACAAATTGAAAATAATTTTTAAATTTAATAATTTAGTAACAATATTAGTAAAAGTATAAATACACAAAGTTTTAATTTTCAGAAAACTTCATACTAACATTTTATTCATGAATAGAATATTTCATAATACTACGTAGATAATATCTCCATAAAAATCTTATCACACTTTATGATTGTGGAAAAAAATAATTTTGAAAATTGAACTTTCGCCACAGCTAGTAGATAATATATTTTATTATTATGTATTTTCAATCCATTTATTATATTTCTGGTCCTGTATTAGCATAAGCATTCCAACGTCTGAAGATAAATATTCCAATAGCACCAACCAACAATGCTACAAGAATTTCTGTTAATTGATCCAAGAAGCTAGTAGATGATTCAGATGATTGTTGGGTGTACTGCACATTTTGAGGCTCATAAGCTTGCTCAGTTGGGGGTTTTGATGCCTGTTCCTCTTCACCTTTAAAGGCGATTTGATTCAATACTGATTGTTCTTCTTCTGTTGGAGGTGTCGCTGCCATTGACGACAACAAGTTTTCTATTTCCCCACAAAGAGGACACACCCAACTTGTAGACTTTTTGGCCAGTATCTTTCGCTCTGTAGGCGTATAATCTAGGGAACCAATGGTCCCTTCTGCGGGGGTTGGCATAAATGCTATTAAAGCTAACAATGCTGTTCTTATTGACCAAGAGGGCTGCCAGGTCTCTGGATGATGACCAGAAATTGATAAACATATTTTCTTATTGACTTCGAATCTACCATTTGGTGTCAAAAGTATAATATGAGGGGGATGCATTGGATATTCTTTTGGTAGTAATATTCTTCCATGGTATATGCCACCTTCAAAATCGGTTCCCCGAGGACCGCGTACGGTAAAATGCCACTCAAATAAATTATCTTCAAGAGGTCTTGCACAATATTCATCAGTAGCTTCTGCTAATTCCAGAGCTTCTCGCATAAGGCGCTTTACACCAGGACACTTAGTGTTATATTTTTCAACCATTTCTGCCATATTTTAATTAATTAAAATATAAATGAAATAACAAAAAAGATCAAGTCTAATAAAGAATTAATTTAATATACAAGTAAATTTCCCAATGTTGTGATAAAATTAATGAATATTGAGTTGTGACGAAAGAATAGATAAAGATATTATAAACAGACCACAATAATTCACCAATAAGAAATGCACAGATGTATAAAGGACGAAGTTAATTAAAAAAAAGAATAAAGATTAAGATTTGAGATATATTTAATATTGATTATTATTAAAAGAATAAATATAATGTATATATCAAAATATGTTAACCCATATTTATTAAGATTATAAAATATCTATTTTACATATATATTTAAACATTTTTTTTGCCGACATCGCGTCGTTTACACAATAAATTATTTTTTACAACATAATAAACTTTTCTACATACAAATAATATTTATTATTTATATCATGCTAAATGGTTAATAATGGTGACATTATTGATTAGCAGCGTGGTGTAGTCGTTAAAGTTATCTGTGGTAGCGTAAAACTTACAACATTGTCTATAAAAGATCAAACAAATCACAAATAATATTCAATAACCTAGTTTTGTGTATATTTAAGTTAAGTGAAGAATGTTACACATCAAAATTATTGTAGGGAAAATAGATTAATGTGAATATTGCAAGAAAGGAAAATTACGTTAATAATTTAGCCATGGACGGGCCACCAGGCAGTAATTCTGCTAACAATAACGGATCAATAGGGCCGCCACCGGGAATGACAAGCTTTCCACCCATGCCTCCTCCACCGGGCCCGATGGGTCCAGGAAGCATGCCTCCTCCCCCCGTATCAATGGGTCCTACTGGTATACCTCCTCCTCCGGGTTCAATGGGCCCTGGTAATATGCCACCACCTCCAGGTTCAATGGGTCCCGGAAGTATACCACCGCCCCCAGTGTCGATGGGACCGGGAAGTATACCTCCTCCTCCAGGTTCAATGGGCCCTGTGAATATGCCTCCACCTCCTGTCGGCCCACCAGGATCAATGCCTCCGGTTAGTTCAACTGGTGGACCTTTAAATATGCCGCCTCACGGAATGGGACCACCGCCAGGCATGATGGGAATGGGTCCTCCTGGTATGGGACCCCCACCGCCGCCAGGTATGGGACCCCCACCGCCGCCAGGTATGGGTCCGCCTGGAATGGGAATGGGTCCACCGCCAATGGGCCCACCTGGTATGCCACCTCGCATACCACCTGGTATGATGCGTCCTCCTAATATGAAGAGTAACTATAATCAGGGGATGGATATGGGACCACCTGGTATGGGTCCACCTCCTAACATTGGTCCTCCTGGAATGGGACCTGATATGAGTCCATGGGATGATCAGGGCCCACCAGGCTGGGTAAGACAATCCAGAGGTGATGGTCCTCCTGGTTGGGATGATCATGTAGATGATGATGACGACAATGAAGACGAAAATAGCGACTCTGGCCAATCTTCACTACCACCCCATCTACCATCATTGTTGACTATGAAAATAGATACACCTGAAGAGTTTAGGAATAAACCTCCAGCACCACCTGCAGGGGGTGTAGTTTTACCAAAGGCTCTTGAAGAAGCTCTTGCTTATAAGGACCAAAGACAAGCAGCACTAGGAAGTGATAAAGAAACTGGTAAGTTTATTATAAATTCAAATATAATTATAGTTTTAATTAAAGGATTATCATAATTGCATTAGCTATAATAAATCAGTGACAGTTGTAAGTAAAATTTATTTGGTTGCTTTATTCACGTATGTTTACACTCTTTTTGTTATCTCTGATTAGAATTAACCAAGGAAGTGGAACCTCCAGCTGCACCTGTGATTAGTGCTGAATATGATGGTGAAGAAGAAGGAGACTCTGATGAAGACAATATTCCAGAAGCACCACAACCACCAGTTATTTCTAAACAAGAGGTATGTAAAATTTTTTAATCATATCGTTATATTTGAGCTAGAGAACTAGCACTGTCAGAAGTTAAAGCTTTAGGTGTGGTTATTAATACAATAAACAACTTTATATATATATATATATATATATATATATATATATATATATTTATATATATTTATTCATTCCTGAAAAAGTAACATTTACAATAACATTTTTAGAAACACTGTTAGAAAATGTATCAAATTTTTAAGGAATGTGCATCCCCCGTTCCCCCTCTTGGAAACCATCAAAGCTCCCTAATCAGTACATTTATTACAATTTATATTTCTTGTTAGTGTCTCTGTAGAATGTTTTTTGTACTAATTTCTGCTACCCTAAAAATTATTTTTATAAACAATCCTTTAGCCAGAGCAAGGCAACACTTAAATGTGTTAAAACATTTACAATTATAATTATTGTATTTAAATTATTCTGCTGAATATGAAGTTTGAATGCTCAATCCCTATCATTACTTTTGTAATAATTGGTCAATGCTTTAAGCACTTAGTATTAATAAACACTCACAAAAGAAAAGTTTTTGTATAAGAAATGTTCATTTGACTAATTAAAAAAGATACAAGTTAATTTTACATATTAATTATCACTGTATAGGGTGGTTGTTGAGAGAAAATAAAAAACAAATAGTTTACAAGAATCATTATTATCAATGAAATATAAATATTACAAAGATGAATTATTAAACATAGGCATCATGGGGCACTCCCCTAAGACAAAGCACGGAGTTGAGTTCCGCCACTCAACACGCCATGTCTCGATTTCAGACGGAATGTCTTGACACTAAGTTCTGTCCGAAGCGAATCAATATGATAGGGTATAGTCTATTATATTTTACTGTATATTGTAATACATTACACATTTTTTGCTCCACACAGTCTCACGCTAATAAAACCAACAAAAATAAACGTAAGAAGAAAAAGAAGAAGGCAGCAAAGCAGAAACGCAAGGTACTGAAGGAAGTAGATGCTTCCAGTAAAGATGGTCAGAAATCAAGTGACAAAGAGAATGACAAGGAAGCTGATATTGAGTATGAACAATTATTTTCCATTTTTATATATATTGACAAACATTTTAATTTAATTGTAATATTATATAGATTACAACATTTTAAATTGGATGGCTATGTTGTAATCTATATTGTGGTCGTCGTGCCGCAGAAAATATTGGATCTAGACATATGTAAAAATCGAACTGATTGCATTGATTGATAGATTGATACATGTGTTACACATGTAGTAAGTCTTTATAATATTATTTATTTTTCTATAGCTATATCCAAGAAAATATACAGTTTCATGAGTTGGAGCCAATGTATAGACAATTTCACCGCATTTTGGAATCATTCAAAATCTCTGAGACGAAAGACGAAATTAAAGATGAACCTGGCAAAGATGCTCCTAAGCTCAGTACGAAGCCACAAGAAAAGGTCACAGATCAGTTTGCGGCTGATGAAGAAGCTGTTGAGGTAATCATTTTGAAATTATATTTTTGCAAAAAAAATATTATTTGGCTTTTTTAAATTTATTGCAGTACTCCTTTTTTAAATATGTTGTTACTTATTATTTAAATATGTAGTTATTTTTGAAATATTCTATGCTAAGATTCTAAATTTCTATAATATATTTTAACGTATAATTTTCATTGTAAAATTGTATCAGCAGAATTTAATAATTGGGAAACATATTATAACTACGAATGTAAATACTTTCTTACAACTGTACCACATTAGTGTCAAGTAATAACCATCCCAAACAAATAACAGAAACACGCGGCGGACGAGAAAGAGCGTCTGTCCAAGCGCAAGCTGAAGAAGCTGTCCCGGCTGTCGGTGGCGGAGCTGAAGCAGCTGGTGGCGCGCCCCGACGTGGTGGAGATGTACGACGTGACGGCGCGCGACCCTCGCCTGCTCGTGCAGCTCAAGGCGCACCGCAACACGGTGCAGGTGCCGCGCCACTGGTGCTACAAGCGCAAGGTACCCCTGGGCCCTTCGCGTCGCTCTTGGACGGGTTTCTGAACGAATTAATGGTTTTCTTGTCATCAATGTGTTATTTTTGTTAATACTACAAGAAATGTTATTTTTGTTGTCTATTTTTTTAATTCTAATTGGTGATGATATGAATTGTTTTCATAATATTTAGATTTTAATATTTTATGTTTGTAGAAATTAGTTTGATGTTCAAAATTCGAATCATGATTAAGACTTCGTTGTGGCGCAGTGGGACAGTATTGACTGTAATCACGATTGGTTGTGGGTTCAATGCCCACTTGACTTGTGTTATAATGGAAATTTCGTTATTTTAATTTCTCCGCTCTGGCGAACAACACAAAGTATTAGCAGCGATGAATTTCGCCACACAAAACGTATGTCTCGAATTTGGGTGGAAATGGAAGAAAAATCTTGACACAAGGTTCTCTCTGACTACATTGCTATGCGGGGAAAAAAACCATGAAGCTTAACAAATAAAATAGTTTAAAAATGAGTATTAAAATTAAACACACTTTTTTTTACACAAGACAAGCAGTCCTATTACTGAAATGCAAATAAATATTTCATCCTACTTTCTTTCATGTTAATGATGTTAAGGTAAAAAATATCGTCGATCCAAATGGTCTATACTCTATATTTCTCATCGATATAGTTGAATATAAATTAAGCTCTAATTGAAAGTTTTGAAGTACGGTTCAATTGAAGGTTTCCTCGTCGTTTGCAGTACTTGCAGGGCAAGCGCGGTATAGAGAAGCCGCCCTTCGACCTGCCGGACTTCATCAAGAAGACGGGCATCATGGAGATGCGCGCGTCGCTGCAGGACAAGGAGGAGACCAAGACCCTGAAGGCCAAGATGAGGGAACGCACGCGCCCGAAGCTCGGCAAGATTGATATTGATTATCAGAAGCTCCATGACGCATTCTTTAAGTAAGATACCTTTTTATATATATATATATTCTTTATACTCGTATACGCTTCGAGGATATGGTGTTAAGACACTCTGAGGCGGGACAGAGTTCCTTCCCACATATTTGCATAATTTGCTAATACAGGAGTGATCAACCTGCGGCTTAATAGTTTTATGCGGCTATTAATTTCTACCAAATTAATGCGACTTGTTCCAACATACTGTATGTTTATGAAGTACATATTGGTTTTATGTTATTTTCTTATCATTTATATATTATCTATTTTTTCATTTAAAAATAATTTGTACTGTATGAATACAAATTTAACTACTATTAAGAACTGATTTCGTTGGACCAATAAATTTCAAAATTTGTATAGGTCTGATCTCTGGTCTATAATTTGTATTGAACTGGCTATTTAATAGCTATATTGCTACGTTACAACACAAATCAATTAAGAGCTATATAACCGAGGATCATTTTAATCGTCATATTGCAGTTTAACTGTATTACACATACAGTTCAAAGAATTTGAATTCGATTATTTCAATTTTTTATTTAGTTCAGACTGAGATACCTAGAGATAGATAGGGGTTGTAGTGGTTGTACTATAGGCTAAACCCCACTTATTTTGGAATTTTCTGTATTGTGTTGAAAATATATTAAGTTATATTCTGTACACCTTTATATCATGAAAATTTTCGTATTATATAAATCTTTTTCGTAGAAGGCCATCGTGGCGCAGTGAGATAGGGTCTGACTCTAATCGGGATCGGGTGGGTTCGATCACCACTCGGAAGAATTATTATATTTAAATAATTTTAATTTCTCCGCTCTTGCGGCAAGAGAAAACGCGACGTTGAGTTCCTCCATACGCAATGTCTTTTTTCGGGGTGGAAAGTGGAGAAGGGAATGTCTTGAAACTAGGCTCTCTCTGACTAACCTGCTATGCGTGACAAAGCTGGACCTTGAAGCTTGAGAATTCATAGTAAAATCTACACCCCCTAAGGAACCTACATGCCAACGTTTTGGTTTCTATTACCAGTAGTTTCAGCAGTGCCATGTCTGTCTGTCAGTCAGTCGGAGATTTCATATATAAATAGATTTTAGTCTTATTTCATATGTTTTGTAATTTTAACAATATTAATAGGCAAATTGTATGTGGAAGAGAATTTTTTTCTTTAATCATCATTCATTTACGTGATTCATTTACGTGACGTTGATGAGTATACTTTTATACATATTATATTGAAGACAATAAAGTGATTGTCACATTTTATCCCACGACTATAATATATTAATTGAATATTTAAAAACATATAAATCATAATATTGAAAACTTATACTATACTATTTTACATAGATGGCAGACAAAACCCCGTATGACTATTCACGGCGATCTCTACTACGAGGGCAAGGAGTTCGAAACCCGTCTGAGGGAAAAGAAACCTGGTGACCTCTCCGAAGAACTCCGCACAGCACTCGGTATGCCAGTTGGACCTGGATCTCACAAGGTATTTGATTTATTTATTTCTTTAGATGCGTTTCTTATGTTACGTCAGTCAAAGGCGCAATGTTGTAGAGGCGCAGTGGTTGCGGGTTCGATCCCAACTCGGGGGAGTCGTGTATTTAAATTATTTTCATTTTCCTAAACGCGGCGTTGAGTTCCACCACTTCACATGATGCAATGTTTTGAATTCGGGCAGAAAGCGTCTGTCTACGTAGGTAGTGAAACTTAAAAAAAAAACCACAATGTAGAAAAACGATCCCCTAACTCCTGGTTTATATATTTTTAATTTATAACGATTTATACTAATTTAATATCAGTAAAAATCTGATGGCGACTGTAAGATCGATTTTTGAATAATTCGAAGGAATTGAATACAATACTCTTACAAAAAGAAATGTTTACAAACAAGTTTTATAAATTATTCATACTATTATAACCCATTCAGGTGCCACCTCCATGGCTAATAGCCCAGCAGCGCTACGGGCCTCCGCCTTCCTATCCCAATCTGAAGATCCCAGGACTCAATGCTCCCATCCCCGAGAGCTGCGCCTTCGGATACCACGCCGGGGGCTGGGGGAAACCCCCCGTAGACGAGACCGGAAAGCCCCTGTATGGGGATGTGTTTGGACACCAGAGTAGCGGTCAGGATGTAAGTTATTTGATTATTTTGTTAAATGTATTGTTATATAGATACAGAGAGACGGCGTCTCATTTTAAATGCGATTGGTTGTGGGTGACGATGGCCTTGAAAATGTTTTATGGTGGGAATTAATTCTGTATGGAAATAAGACCATCTATCTCGTATATTAGCAACTAAAACAGTGTACATTATATTATAATAAGGTTTTAAGCGTATAAAGTATTAGCTAGTACACTAGCCATGTTATTAGGATTTTTATCCGTTGTAGTTTCAACGGTAAGCATAAAATAGCTAATAACCAGTCGCAGTAATTGATTATATGTGTTTATATTATTTTCGTTGCATCTCTCCGCTCCAGGTAAGATAATACGTAACGCAACACGCAATGTCTTGACGTCGGGCGGTAAATTTGTAAAATAGAGTCTTGACACTATTATTATTATTATTACTTTATTTGCACACCACATTACATTGCCGAAAACAATAGGTACAATAGTACATACATAGGCGAAACTATAGATACATATATATAAACAAATACAAAAAAAATAAACCTTGAAAAACGGGAGAATAATAAAAAAATTGAGTCTGGTTTAGTAAGAAAGTAAGAAACTTACTGGCTCATGTATTACAATAATCCTGAACAAAGATGCTTGTAAAAAGAATACAGTTGCTCAATGCTTCATGTATGTTAGTTAGCTTAATCGGTATGTAAGGTATATTTTAACAATTTATTATGAAATTATCAATTTTGAAATACAATTGAACATCAAATATGAGCTATGTTAATAAGTTTCTTTGCACAATTTTTTATATAAATTTTTTTTTGCTATAGGATGCTGAAGACCAGGACTTTGATAGAACAATGTGGGGAGAGTTGGAGTCTGAATCTGAAGAAGAATCCGAAGAAGGTTTATATATTTTTCATACAAAATGCCAATGCTTAACAATAATATCACACTAAATGCTAGTATCTGTTTTTTATGCAAATCATTAGTCAAGTGTTGTTTGTTGGTCGAAATTTGCAATCTTGTCCCAAAAGACAAACTCACAGACAAAACATTTTAAACATATAGTTCACAGAAAAAAATTGTTTACGGATGAGAAAGTTTTTACAATTGACCAATATTTATTTTAACAAACAAAATAAAACTATTTATGCTGAAAACTTTGAGAAGCTTCCCAATCCGTCAACAGTGTACAACGTGGGCATTATTCGAGTTCAATGATGGTTTGGTGGAGTGTTAGCTTTGAAAGAGTGACTGAACCGTATCTATTTAACAAAGGTATCCAAACATCGCCATAAGTGTATCAACATACCATTTTTAAGATGGTAGTTGAACCCCTTAACACCACCAACATCATGTTCAATAACCAAGTATGGTACTTTCAACAAGACTCGGCACCGGGTCAGAAATGAACGTTTCGGACTTCATTAGAGATGAAGACTGACCGTTATCTAGTCCTGATCTTAATCCACTAGCTTATTATTTATGGTCAGTTTTAGAGTGTAAGGATTGCTCTAAACGCCATGATAATTTTGATTAATTACAATTGGCAATGAAGAATTTTCCCATAAAAAGAGTATGTGCTGCTTTGCTCTGCTGATTGATCACTAACCTCCACGCTTAAAGGACTGTATTGCAGCCAATATAGACCATTTCGAATAAGCTTTTTATTTTTGTAATGTTTATATGAATGTATTAACCCACCCACTGTAATAATACACTGTATAATAAAACAATATTTAACAGAGGAGTCGGACGAGGGCGAGCATCCCGGCGAGGGCGAGGTGGCGGCGGGCGCGGCCACCCCCGGCGAGGGGCTCGTGACGCCGCTCGGCACCAGCTCCGTGCCGCCCGGCGTCGAGACGCCCGACACCATCGAGCTGCGCAAGAAGAAGCTGGACTCCGACGTGGAAGGGTATCCTTATTTATTTATACTGACTCAATGTAGACGCATCAAAAACACTTCATTATATATATTTCATACTTAATTGCTTGCTCCTTCTAGCGGCGACACTCCCGCCCTGTACCAGGTGCTGCCGGAGCGCCGCGTGGGGCTGACGGCCGGCATGATGGCCTCCACGCACGTCTACGACATTAACGCGGCTAACCCGGGTACTTGCTAATTATTTCTAAATATGTATTGACATGTGGAAGGTTACATCTGGAGGAGTTGCAGTAGATGAAAATTTCATTTTCATTTTAACCATATTAATATTTGTAATAATAGTAACTTTTAAGTTATTATGTAAGAACATTATTCTATACAAATTAGAAACAATGAATATTCTATTAATATCGTCTGTTTTTATGTTTTTATTGTGTATATTTGTTGTTTTTAGGTAAACGTACAGTAGCAAGTACAGGCACTACAAGTGAGGCGGCGCCGGGAGGAGGCGTCGAAGTGACCCTCGATCCTTCGGAACTGGAGCTGGAGCCCGAAGCGGTGGCGGCGCGCTACGAGAGGCATCTGAGGGAGCACCGCCCCAAGGGAAGGGAGGACTTGTCGGATATGTTAGCCGATCATGTCGCTAGACAGAAGGTATATATTATTTTAATATCTTTTAATTTTTTTTCCTTAAAAGTTCGCTTAAGCCATATATTCTTATCGAGACAAATTGATGTTAATATAGCTGTTTAATTTATTTTTTGTTAATAATAATAAACTGGCCATCGTGTGTGTGATACGAAGATTGTGGGTTCGATCCCTCTCGGGGGAATTATTGTATTTAAATTAGTGTCATTTATACGCTGTGATGACAAGGCAAAACGTGACGTGCACGTTCAGGCGGAATGTGGAGAACGGAGTGTCTTGCCAATAGGCTCTCTGACTATCCTGCTATGCGGGAAAAATCGTGAAGCTGACGAATAAGAATAATGCTTTCTCGATAAACTATCATTCTTTTTAATAATCTTTAAGTAAACATTCTCTAAAAATGTTTTTAGTTACTTCAACAAATTCCAAGAGTTACAAATGGTTAAAATTCTGCTTTAACAAGAACATTACGTACACCTTTTGTATTTTAGGAATATATTATTTGCAAAAATGATTAATACATTATTTCAAACTATAATTATATATATCATTTTGTTACAGAATAAACGTAAGCGCCAACAAAATACAGATAGCAAGCAAGCAAAGAAATACAAGGAGTTCAAGTTTTAAGTATATTATTCTGTATATAGTTGTGTTGAATATAAGTCTATAATATGTGTCTAATATGCAGTGGCACTTACTTAATAAAGTGATAGAAATCATATTGACCTTTTTTATTTACTCTTTATAGTATGTTGTGAAATGTCACCTAAAAGAGTAACGCTTAATAAATATACTCGTTTATTTAACATAGTTCCCACATTCTTAACGCCTTGTGAGCTAATTTTCAATTAGCCCTATTTCATTAGCACATATATTATTACGTCATTAAAAATCTCTATAAAGAAATTGTTATTAAAATTTACAAGTAGTTATTTTTTAATCAATGTCAAACAAAAATAGAAATTGTTGTATATCATCTTGAAAATTAGGAGGAGTGGAGATTGGAGTGTTCTCTTAACACTAGATTCTCTTTTCTCTTTGTGATCTATCAACTTTTAAGGTACTACTTTGGATGTGAACGAAGAAGAAATGTAAAATTCTTATAGATATCTTAATAAAGTCATTGCGTTATCTCTTGCCAAATTAGTTTAGTAATCGAAAAATAACCGTTATTTTAAAATTTTGTGAGTTAAGTATGTTCGATTTTCGCGTTTTTTTTCTGTTATGTTGGTGCACATGTGTTTTATATATGTTGACAATATTCTCCATTCTAGATTGTCAGTTTGTTTTTGTCAGATAAGAAGGTTATTCGTGTTTTGGTGTGCTCTTCGTTTTTTCTCTCTCTCGAACTATTAAGTTGTGATGAAATTAAATGTACAAGGACATTTGAAAAGTTGACTGTGGCGAGTCTACTAAGAACAGAACACAAGTTCAATTGTGGTATAACCGTTTTAAAGAAGGCCGAGAAGATGTCAATGACGATGCTCGTCCTGGTCGCCCATCAAAAAGTAATGAAAACATTCAAGCAGTGAGGAAAATGATTTTGGATAATCGTCGAATTAGAAAAGTTGTTGATGATATATATATAAGATTCTACGTAACTATTGGCATAACGTTCGGCTCATGCCAAGCAATTTTTACGGATGTTTTAGGCCTGAAACGTGCGGCAGCGAGTTCAAAGTTGATCATACCTCAACCACCGTATTCACCTGACTTGGCCCCCGCTGACTTTTTCCTCTTCTCTACACCGATGAAAGGAAAGCGTTTTCCTACGATTGAGGAGATAAAAGAAAAATCTAAACAGGAGCTGTTGGCGATACCAAAAAGCGCGTTTCAGAAGTGTTTCGACGATTTGAAAAGACGCTGACATAAGTGTATGATTATTTTGAAGGGGGGACAAGATATTTATTGATGAATAAATAAATAGTTTATGAAAAAATTTAAAATAACGTTTATTTTTTTATCGCACCTCGTATAAGTTTTAGTATACGTTTTTAATAGTAGCTGCAATGTTTTCATTATCATTTTTAAGATATTTTGAAAATTATGCATTGTATGTTCGTATAAAAATTAACATTGCTTCCGGAAAAAAAGATAGTATTACAAAGTTCTTAATATAATAATGGTAATGATAACGTAACATCTAAGGGTCTATTCCGTAATATATCTACGAAATAAGAAAAAATCTTTAATAATATAATTTTTTATTTCATGAGGACACGAAAGGAGTACTTCAAAAGTTTAAGCTTAGACCGAAAAAGCCAACTTAAATGAGAAGCTTTACTTGACTATTTGTATGTAGTAACGTGTTACGAATAATTTATTTTCTTTTATTACTAGATAGATTAATGTTTAATTGTTGATTATTTGATGATAATGATGGTTTTTTTTCTCATAATATTCATAAATGAATGCACGGAGAATTAAAGATAGTTATAACATTGCTATATAACGTTAGAAATAGAACCAAAATGTGGAAGACCTAAAAGAAGATATGAAAAGTGTATTTTTAAATTTGATTGTGTCATGGTTATTTTCATTTAAATTATATGGATGTGGTTACATTGCAAATTTTCAAGTTGAACTTAGTCACCAATTTACCATGAACCGAAGTATGTCAGATGTCGGAAATTGATCATTTATCTCATTTTTAGTTGGCGTCGATAACTCTTTTAAATTATGAATTACGATAGTAACTCTAGAAATCATTTTAAACGTTTAATTCAGTTATAAATTTGTGATTTTAACACACATAGTAAAACTGCTGTTAAAAATATAATAATTATGGTTCTGGCAACACTAGCCTTAATAATTTTGTAACTTGTTGGACTTCGCTCTGACAGATTTGATATTATCTTGTTTTCATTAACTTTTCAAAAAAGTTAATTAAGTGTTTTTTTGTACAGTTTTATATTTTAAGTAAAATGGCTCGTGTTTTAGTTGGTGTTAAGAGAGTAATCGACTATGCAGTTAAGGTAATGAAAATTATAGTAAAAGTTCAAAGGTTATTTTAGTTTTTATCCTCTAAATGTCTTTTACTGAAGTTATTAAATTAATAACAAAAAAAACACAATTTCTCATGTTCATATGAAATACATACTTCATAATTAGTATTATATAATTTGAATATTTACATAATAATTTATTAAGTTGAGGTTATTAGTAAATACAATTTTGGTTACACTAATATTTTCTTGCATAACAATACACTAAGTGGTTTTGGGTATAAAATATTTTTTTTTACATAAATTATTAATGTCATTAAAATTTGGCATGTAAATATTATACATAGATATGACATAGATTATATTGTATAGTTGTAGTCAGGTAATTCCATTTTTGTTTTAAGGTTCGTGTAAAGCCAGACAAGTCTGGAGTAGTTACTGAGGGTGTGAAACATTCAATGAATCCATTTGATGAGATTGCTGTAGAAGAAGCTGTCAGAATGAAAGAAAAGAAGCTGGCTAGTGAAGTAATTGCAGTTTCTTGTGGCCCAGCTCAATCACAGGTAACATATTAGAATGCTGTTTACCACTTCTTAAGTTAATAAATAAAATAATATTATATATTTATTATTTTTCTATATGTAATTATAGTAATTAATTGCTATTTATTTTTAGGAAACTCTTAGAACTGCTCTGGCTATGGGTGCTGATCGTGCTATACATGTTGAGGTTGCAGGAGCTGAGTATGAAACATTACAGCCTCTGCATGTAGCAAAAATCTTAGCCAAACTATCTCAAGACGAAAAAGTGGATTTGGTGATAGTTGGCAAACAGGTAGTGGCACATGCTTGACACTATTTTCCAAAATGTTCTATTACAAAATACATGAAATCATAAAATATAAATTGTTATATATTTTTTGTGTTTCTGATGTTATATTTATATATTTTTTCAGGCCATTGATGATGATTCAAATCAGACAGCCCAAATGACGGCTGCTCTCCTAGACTGGTCTCAAGGAACATTTGCATCTAAGGTATTTTAAATATATTATAAATATTAAATTCTAATTCTGATATATATACTGTTTTTAGCTAAATTAATTATTAAACTTTGATAGTCTAATAATATAACATCTCCAAGGTTGATTTGTTAAGATAACCTTTGTTTCCTTTTTGATTTGATAAGAAACATTTATTGCAAGATCTTAGTTCAAACTGATATTTTAAATATTTATATTTTTCGGATAAACCTAATATTATGTAATAAAATTACTGTTATAAATATATAGACTTTAAAGTTGTACAATTTTAAGTAAAATAATTTAATTTTTATGTTTGTATATAAGGTTTATTTATTTTAAATACTAAACTAAATAACTAAAACTTATTCTAATAAAACAAGAGAGGGTGATATGAAACCTCTATTGTTAGAATATGTCTGAAATTTATATTATGAAGTTTGTAGTGTTTATTAAAAAGATAGTCTAATAAATATACACTTTTAAAATGTTATAGAAATCAATAACTACAAATTTGGTGTTTTTATCAAGTTCAATTTTCAAGTTCAAGTCCTTTATTAATTATTATTTAAGGTGGAAAAAACTGATACTGGTTTGAAAATAACCCGTGAAATAGATGGAGGTCTAGAAACAATCTTGACTAAACTACCTGCTGTTATCAGTGCAGATCTTAGGCTTAATGAACCTAGATATGCTACACTGCCTAATATAATGGTATTTATAAAGTATTTAAATATTTATTACACTAAAAATATTTTAAATAATATTAGTAACATCAAACTCACTAGAGTCTAATGAGAACTTGTGATATTTTAGTTGAAATTGTTAAGTAGCAGGCTTTTGTTGTCATAATAAAAAAAACAACAATCTGTAAACTTTTTCTTAAAAGTTTTTTGTACAAAATAAAAAAAACCTGATATATTACTGTCATACTCATATAATAAAATTTTACAGAAAGCCAAAAAGAAGCCCATGAAGAAAGTAAGCGCCAAGGATCTTGGTGTAGATTTGGCACCTAGAATCAAAGTAATTAGCGTAGAAGATCCTCCTGTAAGACAGGCAGGCTCAATAGTTCCTGACGTGGACACACTTATTACAAAATTAAAGGAAGGTGGACATGTTTAAAACAACAGCAAACTGCTAACCTGTTTATTTCTTTGTATAGTTATTTCAATGAGCTTGTCATTTTGTACACAACATATTGATATTATGATTTTACGTTTTATTTGAGTCTTACAATATAAAAAAATAATGATAGCCTAGGATTGAGGTTTTTATATTTTTAATTTTCTACTTGTTAGTTAATACTGTCACTGCGCAATGAAGAGAACTGTTATGTGTTGTCAATTATATATTTTTGGCATACACATTAAAATACAAATTTTAAACACTCAAAGTGCAAGTCTAATAGTTTATACATAAATTTGTTTGAAAAACAAACTAAAAGGAACACATTTAAAAATATTTTCTTGCCACCTATACATAAATTTGTTTAAAAAAGAAACTAAAAGGAACACATTTAAAAATATTTTCTTGCCACCATATTGCTATAACAGATTTGTGCAAATTTTCTAAATAACGTCTCACGAGTTTCTTACAAGTGAAGCTAATAAAAGCATGTTATAAATAGAAAGGTATTGTTGATTACACTTGATCTGTTTTCATATAAATAAATTACAGTGGCGTGTCGTGGCACAGTGTCTTCAGGCAGTGTCGATTGCTTCGAATCCCATTCGGGGGAATGATTATATTTAAAATTCCATTTCCCCACTTTGGTACCTAAGCCCGGCGGTGAGTTCCGTCTCTCAACACACAATCACTATTTCGGGCGTTGCGTGGAGAAAGAAATATTTTGACACTAGGTTCTCTTTGACTATCCTCGAATGCGGTACAAAGCGTAAGCCATACTTATATTTTGTTAAACAATGTTGCCTATTAACTAGCTCTTCACAGTGCAGTGAGAATATAATTTTTTACATTAATACACGTGTACAAGTGTAAGTGACGAGACAAATATGGTTTATATACATTACTATATAAAGTAAAAGTAAAATAAATAAAAGATATACTTTTAGACTGTCAACTACTATGGCAAATATGATGTATATTGTATTGTAATCAAAACCTTTCCATAATCACAATACACTTGCATTAAGGTAAAAATGCATCTTGAATATTAAAACATATTATACCAAAAGCCTGCTTTTAGCTTTGCTATCTTCATTTTCGTTTCACTAATATCTAGCATCAACACAGTATATGGTGAGCAATTGCAATACAAATACTTGAATGAACACAATTTATAATCCAGTCTGTTAAAAGTAACCATAAAGTGTTTTTTTAAGTATCTTTGTGGTGAATTTGGATGTCCTTCCAACAGTGGGACACGGAGAGATCATCTATCATCTATTTATTCCTTGTCTCTTACGAATAACTGGCTTGGAGCGCCAGGATAGGTACTGTTAGTACCACGACTCTCCACTGTAGGGCTCGTACCACACTATCTTTCCTTCAAGGCAACCTGTTACAAGGAGATGATGACGAGGGCTGAACTTGGAGCTGACCACCAGGTCCTGATGGATGCCTAGGCTCTGTCCTATGTCTACCATTTGCGTTGGTCCGTTGAAGTCCTGAACGCAGTGGGAAAGTTCTGCGCAGTTTTCGTTAAGAGCTAGAAGGCGCATGCCGCGGCCGAAGGGCGAGCAGACAAGGCGCCCGTCTGCAGAGAAACATAATTCCTGCAACAAGGATTTGTCATTATGTTTATTGCTAAAAAAGTGACATTTTTCTATATAATAAAAAGCAAAATATAATAAAAAGCAGGTGGAGTAAAGAAAAACCCCAATTTCAACACGTTATTGACGTTTTCTTTTAATAACCGGACCTAGTGCTTAAATTATCTATGTTTATTCATTACTTACACCATAATTCTTAAAATATATACAGTACCAGTATTCCCTGTTCTCTTTGGAGTTTTTAATTAATCCAACAAATAAATCTTTTCCTAAGGTAGCTCACCCAAATTTGAACTTCCGATTGTCCCATATAACTCACTCAGTGAGTAGTAAAAGATTTTTATATATAGACTGATTTACACCACAAATGTTCTCTTGATCTAACTTGATCTAACTTGAAAACAAAAAATATTGGCTAAAAGTATAGCTTGCCTTAATAAACCCTTTGCCTTCATTAGTTTCTTCTATATAGTATAGGAGGCGGTCGCGGTTCTGACGTATTAAGTGGATGATCTCCTCGTCCTCGCAGGGCGCTGCGCCCTCGCGCCACGTCTGCCCGGAGGTGGACGGTAACGTGCTGCTGGAAGTGGACATCAATATATCAATACCACCGTGGTACAGTGGGACAGCGTCTGATTATTGTGGGTTCGATCCCAACTCGGGAAACTATTATATTTAAATTATTTTCAATTCTCCGCTCTAGACTGAACTTCGACTTGAAGGCTAAAAGCGGCATAAAGTTTCTCCACTTAGCACGTAATGTATGCGAGATAAAAGGTAAAGCTGAAAAAAATTATTGCTCATTATTCATTAATAATCACTGCTAAGTGCCCACTAACGCCCACCCTAAAAAAATACTGGTCTTGAAAGCTGAAATGTAGCTTGAAGGTTCCATTCCCAGCATAGCACTCACAGATATGTTCTGTGCACAGATCACAGATATACTCACAGATATATCCCGAAATTGCTAGAGGAACCGGAACATACTATGACGAAAATTCTATATAAACCAAGTTCCAGGCAATATATAGTTATGTATTTTTAGAAAATGTATAAAAAATGGAACTCAGCGGGATTAGATCCAATTCAGTCGCTCTAACTGCTAAGCCATGCATTCTACATCCAGCTACGTCGAAATTCTTATACGCTTATTACAATTTGTTTTTGTTAGCATCGCTATAAATATTTTACGAACTTCTACTACCCAAAGATTATTATTTATTCTACGAACAATCGTTTGGCAAGAGAGAATGCTGCTTATTAAATATTTTTAACAGTTTTTAAAGGGCTCTAATAGAATAGGTGTACCATGAAGAGATAATCTAGTGAATGCAACGTCTTCGAACGTAGGAGTAGAATGGAGACCACTTGTGGCGAAGTGTTCATATAACACGATTCCTACCGGCTTAACTTTTGTAAATCAAAATAACTAAATAAATAATTAATAAATATAATTTTTAATAATCTAACAAAAGTATTACAAAAAAATATTTTAACTGATAAAAGATACAAAAAAAAATTTGGTAACGGAATCGGAATATATAAGTTATCGTCCAAGATTGGAATCTAGATTTGTTTTATATATTTTTATACGCCGATATACAGAGCATATTAAAATAAATAACAAGAGCCAGTGCTGACCTGAGCGGGGCGTCGGGGGGGCGGCGCGCCGTGCTGCAGCGCCTGCAGCCCGGCGGCGAGATGCCCGTGTTGATGCCCATGATGCGCTGCATGTTGAAGTTGCGACCCACCTGACCTCTGCCGAGGGCACAAAGGCGTCCAGATGACTTTTTATTTTTATTATTTTTTGCTTTGATTTTGTGAAATGAAATAATGAAAATAATGTGTGGCTTCGCTATTAATCATGTACCTTCAGTATTTATAATAAAACTTAATACATTGTTGAAAAGAGAGAGAGAGAGAGGCGAATTACAACCTTTTTTATGATGAAAGCTGTTAATGTGAGCAAAAGTTAAATTCAAAATAACATTTATCAATTAAATTTCTATTTATCTAGATATAATAAATTTACCTGCTGTACATTTCTTGGAGCATTCGGTGCTGTTTGATCGTAATAGACGCCTCCCACACGTCATTCTGTATACTCGAAAGACCCTGGACAGAAAATTGCCATTTCATTTCAAATCAAACTATTACAATTAACTTTTCAAATTCACTTATATAGTGTTATTAAAACATATCATGCACATAAAATGCTTCAAGAATAGTTTTTTGGCAAGGAATAAACAGTAATATCCAAAAGAACATTCTAGAATGATTTTGTATATATTGGCATATGAATACCGCTCACAAGAACACCGTTCATCGACTCACCGGCGCGAGGCGGGAGGGCGCGTCGCGACTAGGCCCCGCCGCCGGCTCCGGCTCTCTCTCTCGTTCCGGCTCTTGTCTCGACGCCGTCGGCGGTCTGGCGTGGTGTTACGGTTTAATACAATGAGTTTTGTCTTGCCAAAATTAAATAGTCATGTTAGGCCACAGATGACATGCGCTATGAAACAAGTAGCGCTTAGTAAGAGGGATCATTTTCAATTTTGATAAGATGGCAGTTTGCAATAATCATTTTCTTAAAAAAATAAAAGTATATTTAGAAAACATATATATTTTTTAACGCATTTCAACCCGCGCTACGCAATCGTTCAAGCGCTCTGACCGCTAAGCCATGCGCGTTCTACATCCGGCTACGTCGAAATTCTTATACAATAAAAAAATATATTTTATAAATATATGTTTTTCAATTGCTAATTTAAGTGTAAATACCACTTCAAAAAAAAAATGCTTGTTGTCATGTAATGTTAATGTTTTTTAACTTTAATAATTTTCTACATCATCGCAGGCATAAATCGCAACTTGTATAAATATAAATGAATGTGAATGCAAATAAAATTATGATAATAAACACTGTACAAAATACACTTTCAAAATTAAAAAATAATTTACTCCGTTCTCGATTTCCCATTTTTGTCGTCCTGACTTAAGTCTATCTATTTATCTATGAAAATATATAATCCGTCACTGGATCGGGACATTTTTTTTTAAATTATAGACAACGTTGTAATAGCACTAGTCTTGTGTACTTCGCGTTAGACGGTCCATAGTTCACAAGCTAGTGACTGAACGAGTGAAGAAGGCGCCAACCGTACTAATGTCGTCTCGTTTATTCGCAAAAATATAAAAAGATATTTAAATCAAACCTAACCTACCGACAACCCTTTTGATCTACAATTAAAAAAATATTTTATGAATATTCATTCATAACTTTACTATGCTTTTAGAGTCTAAAATTTTCAGGTAATTACACAGATTGCACACATTGCTGTGACAATATTATGGAATGCGTTAAATTTCCTTATCTTATCACAGCAGGAGCAATATCAAATAGAGGATAATAGGACGATGTCCCTTTTTTTTTTTCCAAGAACAACCGATCATTCGTTCGCAGCTGCTGTTGGAGCAGCTGAGAGAAAACGAACTAAAAGAGCGAATTCGTTAATTTAGGTGGAGTGAACTAAACTGAGCGACAACAAAATAGTACACAAATCCAAGTGAAGCTGCAGAAGCTGTTGCACAGGTAACTCACGCGTCGGTCTCGGCGGAGGGCGTGGCGCGCGGCTGGCGGTAGGGGCGCGGACGCGCGCGGCGCGGCGGGCGGCGGGGCGCGGGCCTGCGCGGCGCCGCCGGGGACGCGTCGCGCGTGCCCTTGTCCGACACCGGGTCCGCCGGCTGTATGTCGTGGATGCACGACCACTGCGCATATACGTGCAATTACTATTTCTTATACTTCATTTTGATTGATTGGACAAATAAGTACAAAAAAAAAGGTAACAATAGGTGGACTTATCTCTCTATAAGAGATCTCTTCTAGTCGACCTGTGGAAGTGGGTGAGAGCACTATAAAGCGGGACAATACTGTGCAAAACAAAAAAACAAATCATAAAATAAAAAAAAACTATTTCCGTCGACTACCAGCTGAAAAGTGTTCGAAATGTTACATTTAGATAAATCAGAATGTCAATTGCTTTACTGTAAACCTAATTCATAGAAAAAAGACATATTTAGAAAAAGTATAAAAATTTTAAGGCAGCAGGATTCAAATTTTTATACGTTTTCTAAATCTTCAATTCTCAATTTCCCAAGTCTTTTTCAATTTCCTAAGTGTGCGAATAACACTTAAAAAAATGTTAAAAAAATATATAATTCATAAAAGCCGTTACAAAACAGGAATGTTACATCAAAGAACTAAGTTATGTAATATGTTACAGTAAATATATGATCGACTCCAAGGACCGAAATAAGTGGTTTCATAATTCATAATTTCACCCAATGATATGAGTAAGTGTTTTTTGAAATTGTACATGTACTATATATATTTAAAGCATTAATAAATAAAACCTATTCTCACCTCGGACCTGTCATCGTGACTTATATTCCTACTCAAAGCGCACCAGCCTTGTGGATGTATCTGTAAAAATAATCTTAATATATATATATATATATATATATATATTTGTTTACATTGTTTTATTCTTTAAATGTAGATAAAATGAACTTAGGCTTTCGTGATTTACAAATATTTTAAATGAAGCTATTTTAACCGCTTTGATCGTATTTATTACTATATACAAAAATACATTTTGAATAATCGAAAAACTTAATTCGAATTTCGAATATTTAACGGTACTCCGTGGCAACAGATAGTGGTGGTGGTCACACAATGCCAACAGGTGAGCCTACCCGTGACCATGGATACTGTAAAATATACGAAAGGAAAGGAATATTTAAACTGTATATACGAATAACAAAATATACGCCATTTAGTTTCATTTGAAATAAATGTAGTTCTACAATATTTTGCTGCATAACTCTAAATATATATTTTTTACAGCTTCACGCTTCTTCCCGTGCCGCTTTTAGTCAGAGAGTGCTGTGTCAAGACGCTCCAATCTCCATTTTTATATTATTATAAGTCTACACACTATTTATTGATTTATCACATGAATACAATACTTCATAAGTGTCTTTGTAGGCAATGTTAATGTGATTTTAATTTTTATTATAATTAAAAATGTACAAACAGACAATATAATAGCAGCAGTGGGACAGTGGCTATAGCCTGTAGGTTTGTCACTCGAGAGAATGGTGATATATATGCAAAACATTTTTCATTGCACCGCTTTAACTAACAACTTTGTTTTATCGTTATATATATCGTTGCGGTAAGTCCACCCACTAAATAAACATATTGTTTATTTAGTGGGTGCACTAAAATACGGAAGAGAATCGTGTAGTTAGAAAAAGATAATAGTTTCCCCGGTAACGACATTGACAAAATGAAGCATCTACCTGCAGCGCGCTAACGACCTCCGCGTCATTGCCATCTGGAAAATCCGACACAAACTCAACCCTATTCTCCTTGCGCTTCTGATCGAACAGATGGTCGTACATAGCCGCGATAGGTATCATTTGTTGGCTCATTTGCATCAGTCTGTAGAGATTTGGCTGGAAGCAAACAATAACTCAATTTACAAGAAATATAAACATTTAAATAAAAAGTATAATTAAACAATATATTTCCTGCACTTTTTTTTTGAAATAGTTCCGTATGTAACAAAAAGTTTTAATGGTATGTACATTAGGATCATTCAAAGGTTTATATTAAAAATTAACAATTAATATATTAAAATAATATTTGCTCCCTTTGCATTAAAAGTTTTACCTTAAATCCATGTAAGTCTTGAGCAAGTGTTGACAGATTTAAGTCGTGTATTATAACTAATAAGCCACCAGTAGTGCACATGACCATCTGTCGAGCATCTGGTGACAAGCGACATCTCATTAAACCAGATGCATGGAAAACTCTTTGGTATACCAAATTGAACTCTGTATAGGAATTTATGTCCCATGTGTAAATGCTGCCATCTAATCCAGACGTGACTAGAAGTTTGTCTTTAACTGAAAATTCTATGTTTTTAACCCAATTTGAGTGGCCGAGTAGAGAGCGAATCTTTTTTTTTAAGTTACGGACATCCCATAAAGCTATAGTGGTGTCATCTGAGCATGTTGCAAACATTCTACCATCGAGGAACCTGTAAAATACAATATTTAAAACTAATCAAAATTTTGCTTTATATACAGATATACTCATTTTCATATAATGTATAATTCAAAAGAAATTAGGCTTCCAGCCTTGAATAGGCTATAAATATACATTGTTGAGAGGTTTCCCTATCATAGACTTGAACTGAGTTTTTTATTTCTTTTTATTGGTATTTTTATGTTACCTCAGATATGAAAGTGCTTGTAATATTTAGCTTAGTTCATTAAACAATTCTTATTAAAGTGTTGAGAAACTCCATTATCTCCCATATGAGACACATTGCAGGTTGAGTACCGGAACTCAACACCACATTTTGTCTTAGGTACAAGAAGACAGAAATGGAAATAATTCAAATATAATTTCCTCAAGTACAAATCAAACCCACAACTCATCCCATATACAGTCAGACACTGTCCCACTGTATCACAATTGCTTTTAATCTATTTAAAAATATTATATAACAGAATGGTCATTCAGGTGATACATATTTATTTTATATGTATTACATGTATATTAAAAAGCAAGTTTTAAAATGTTGTTATATTTAAAAAAAAATACATAAAAATACTTTTATTTACTTACTTTACACAGTTAACGCAGTCAGAGTGTGCTCCATTGACTGAGTGAATTCGTTGATGTGTTAAGGGATCAAAAATTTGAATAGATTTCTTCTCACAAGCGGCGACTAGCAAAGACCTTAAAAATATTTAATTTAAGTCAATATTTTATTAGGTATACTTAATATGGTTATATGTTAAATCAAAGTATGCCTAATTTTATGTTGAGTATTAAATTGGAAAAATACACCATCGAGATAGTTATTATGGCATTATTTAATGTTAGCAGCATTTACCAACACTTGAGGCAATTACCCTAATGACTTTATTTTTTTCATTTGTTTGCAAATAGAATGTCAACAATACCTAAGTCAAGGCTAAGAAGTACTTTGCTTACCCTTCCGGGGAGAATTCAAGGTTGAACACGCCACCGGTAGGAAGAGCATTCGCTTGGTCACAGTCCCACGAAGCTATGGGCTTCATGCCGCAGTAAAGGCTTCGAGCCATCGCATCACTGGCTCCCACAGGGTTATTGAACCCACACTCTCTTTGAATAAGCCGATAAGGGCTGTATGCAGAGTACTTCGACATGAACAAATTATCACTTTTAGCACCCATTTTGATAAGAAAGCACTGACACTGATAATTATTTAGAAACAAATTTAAGTACACATCATACCCCAAAACTATAAATGCAAGCAATATGTATCATTAAAGCAATAACTCAAGTCTACATTGTTTCAGGCATAAATGGTAAAAAGTAATCAATGCAGGTAGTAATAGGAGTAGAACGCAGGTCACAGAGTAAAAATGCTCGTCGTCGCCATAAGCCTAACCATGTTAATTGTTAAGACAAATGTCAACTTTCTCAACAGCTGATAAACAAAATAATATCCCACAGATACAAAAATCATTTCTACTTACATTATTTGCGATTAACTTTTATTAAATAAACGACTTTCGATTAAACTAATTATTAACTGTAAATAAAAAAAAATTTAAATATTTTATTCATATATTGTCATTTTTACAATTTTGATTAATTGGCAATAAAGACAAACCCAAAGGAAACCAATACTATACTATCTTAATTATTTCCACATCTTTTTATTTAAAATTAAGACATTTAGGTAGATACATAAAAAATTGAAAGTCACTTACCTTATTCACATCGTAATGTTATAAGTTAAGCTTAGGATTAATGATTAAATATAATTTGCTAATATTTAAATTAGCAGCATTAGTGGCATATGTTAAACTATCCAAATTCTTGAGAATTTTAATTTTTATACATTTGTATAATATAGGGTACACAGATAGAACCGTCGAAAAATTGCGTACTTACTATTAAGTAAAGAGTAGCAAGTCTGAGGTTAACATACATTTATTTTTAGAGATATATTTACTAGTTTATCACTATACATAATCAAACTAGTAAATATATCTCTAAAAATAAATGTATGTTTACCTCAGCACATCTATTTATCAAAGGATTTTCTAAAATAAAAAACTGAAAATTTTATTTTTATCATGTTTCAAAATTTAACATTTTAAACACACAAGAAATTGAAAAACAAAATATTATGCAATTTTTTAATAAAACTATCATGTACTTTATTGAACAATAAATTAAGAAGGATGTCACAGGAGTAAAATTATTAGTAAAATTAACTAAATATGTACATTAATTTTCACCTCATGAACATTATTAACATAATTGAAATTACCATGTATTGGGTGGCAACAATCCAGTAGGAGGTAGCATTTGACCTGTCTTCAATATATTTTGAAGGAATACCTCAAGTCTGCTTTTGGGACCACCTTCATCAATGTTATTAAGAATAGATAAATATTCAGTGCTAATTATTTTTATTATTTTTATACACTGCTTACCATAATATTTAAAAAATTCAGAACCACATACTATAAAAAAGTCATGTAATAATGTGGCACTTACGTCAGGCTCTGGCTTGAGATTAATAAATGATGCTAACCATTTCCATCCAAAACATAAGCCACAAGGATTTGGAGAGTTTATAAACTTAGGTGTTTTAGCTGTCCAAATAGCACAGTGAAGTCTAAATATGCCAGACATTCTTTTTAAAAATTTATCTTGTTTTTCAACAATACCTTCATCATTGTAGGTGTATCCTCTGGACATGTAAAATTCTTTATCAGTTTGTCCCTCTTTTTGAGGTAGCATCATAGGCACTAGATAAGGACAAAATCTATGAAAATAGGCCTCAAGCAATTTTCCAAATTCAGAAAATTGTGACCACAAAGCTACAGCTACTGCAGCAAGAGGAAATGCTGCTTCAGGATTACTGGAAACTAAGAGTTCTCCTTGTCGAACAATTTTTTTAGCTAATAAAGCTGTGCAATAATTAAGTCCTTGAGGATGCTGTGATGCCATCACATAAGTGTCCAAAACTTGTACCTTTTCTCCTCTGAGTAATTTTGCCAGTTTATCATACTTATCCCTCATATGAACACCACTTACTGATGATAATGCATTAATTGGAGTGTTCACTGCTTTTTGACAGTCAAATCTAAATTTCTTTAAATTCGTATTTTCTAATAAATCTCTATAACTGTTTTCATATAAATCTAAGAAAATTTTGAGTTCTTCATAGTGAGCTAAATTATTTTCAGAATAGAATATTGATTGAGCTTTTTTAGGTTGTTCTGCAAGAGCTTGCTTGAAATTAGTATTCTCTGCTTTCTTGGCATCTTCAGCTTTTTTGGCTTCCAATTCTCTCTGTTTTGCTTCTACTTCTTCTTTTCGTTTCTGAATATACTCATGTTGTTTCACTGCCTCCAAATCTTTCATCATTTTCTGCCTAATATTTTCAATATTTAAAGACAATATTTCTGATTGTTTAACCTCTTTATCTGTGATTGTGCCAGTTCTACAAAATTCTAGTATGGCACTTATACTTTCAATAATTGTATTTATTGGTGAAGCATATTTTTCTAAAAGATTTTCTGCTTTTGGTTCCATTAAAATAAAATTAGTTATTTCATTATAGCATATACATATTTTTGTGTGACTATCAGTAATTGCTGCAAATCTTGTTGTAGCTTTATTTTGATCCTCTAATATTTTATTCATGTTTTGAATAGTCTGTTGATTAATCATTTGGTACTCTTGCTCATCTAGTCGGACATTTTCCAGTAAAGTTAAATTAGCATTATCCTGAAGTTGTTTGGCCATGTGCAGTTTCCTTGCCCTAAGTTCTAAAGTTTTTCTTTTACAATCATCACTTTGTTTTTTCCAAAAGCGATGCATTGTTTCAGCATAAGTATTAATCATCTTTTCTACCAAATTTTTATACAAGTCCTCTGAATTTTCTTGTAGTTTTGCTTCATATTCCTTTAATAACAATGTATATCGTAAATCCTCACCAAGTTTATCTTCTATTAAATGTACAAACTCATGATTATTGTTAAACGGCATTTTGTTAGCACTAGGTTTCTTTTTACTGGGGCTACTAGGCCCTATTGTTACTTCAGTTACATAAGGACTGATTTCTGCTGCCTTCGTCAAAGCAGATATACGTAACCTCTCAAAATCAGCTAAAGATTCAGAAATACTTATATCGCAACTTTTATTAACGGTTCTTGACAGGTTATTCATGCAAGTATATGTTGTGTCCTCCATAATTAATTAAAAAGATTTACTTAAATTCTATGCATCAGTTTCGGATATTTCTGCGAGAAAAAATATACGGTATGATTTAAATGCTTAAGTATTAAATTAAAAGTAAAATGCATCTAAAACAAAAATCAAAATACCGCTATTACCTTCATTCACGATTGACAATTGACAATTGAATTTGACTTGGGCTGTCACTCACTTCGGAGTCCCATCAGATTTGACGTATGCTCACAGATAAATAATTAAGTTCTTTATCTTTATAACACCAAAAAAACATATATATTGGCAATTCTCAAAAAAGGTGGCAACATTGGAATTATTTTATAAATTTTAAAAATTGTGTTAAATATAGACAATTATTGATAAAAATTATTAAGTATATTCTCCTTATACAAAAGAACTTCAAGGGAAGATATTGTAGAACATAAATCTTTAAATATTTCTTCTGTTCAGTCAAGGATATTTTTCGAAGGGTACGCTAGATGACAACGGTCTTAAGCTAAATGTGACGAAGACCGAGTACGTGGCTTGCGGAAACTCGGACTCTACCACCATCATCAAGAATCAGCGAAAAAGTTCAAGATCCTTAGATCCATTCTGTACGTGTCCGGAGGTATCGATGACAAAGCCCGGATAAGCGCTACTTGGGCCAAGTATAGTGAGGTCACAGGTGTGGTCTGCAGAATATCAAGAGCATAATCTAACCGGCAGGACATGTTGGCCAGCACTGTTCCGGCACACTTATGAGCTTCATGTCACGGAAATGTAGATGCTGGGGTGGATGTGTCACCATAACTTAATTTAACCGGCTTCTGTGTTAAAAATCTCTTTTATCATATATATGTGCAATATTGAGAACATTAAAAACTTACAATATCATACATATATGTAATTAAAAAAAACCACCCGGCAGTTTACAGTGCCGCTTATTTGAGAACGTCCCAATTTATTTCATGTTTTTCTAGAATTTTCAGATTACAGATAATATAAATTATTTAAACAATTTGAAGGATCGGCTGGAAGCCTTCGTATACTTGAATAGTGCAGCTGAAGGAATATCACACTATATAGAGCTTCACGTTTCTTTTCACATAGCGACATAGGTAGAGAGAAGCTAGTGCTAAGAATAAAATTGTTTTTCAGAAATAGATCCACATATGACACTGGAAATAAATAACAATTTGTATAGTTTTATGCTACTGACACAGTATTTTGTATAATCTACCATGTAACTAAAAATGGCGCGAAAAATGATTGATCGACCAACAGCTGGTTTAGAATGAAGTTGACAGTATAAATATAAAATTGGTAAATATTTGAAATTCGAGACAATATAACTGCAAATATAAAGATTTGTGAAAAGCAATGCTAAATATAAATTAATAATTTAGTTATTTGATTATATATAGGAAAAATGGTACTACAAAATACTGGCAAATACAGGGCAGATAAATACGATTCCAATAAAAAAGAAGCTGGATATTCATTGGGACCAAGGTTTTTTTAAATAAATTTATTTTGTTTTTATAAATATATGAAGTACATGATAGTACTAACAAGATCTAACTTATAGGGAGGAATCATCGGAAACACGACTACGTGTAGCTATCGATAATGATAGAATTGACTCAAAATATGGGTTCGACCGAGTACGAGATGCAAAAGAACGAACTGGTTATCTACTTAACATGCACACCGTAAGATTTTGAATGTACCACAAAATAAGATATTGTTTTATAAATTTTTATCTATATATATATTTAAATTTAAGGCCGAAATTTTGGATGAAGACAAAAGACTTGTTGCTGCAATGGATTATTACTTTATAGAAATGGATGGATCTAGATTTAAAATATCTCTCACGTTTAATCCTTATTTTCTTGTGCTGGCCAGAAAAGAATGTGAACAGGAAGTAATACTATACTTGTCTAAAAAATTTGCTGGAACCATACATAAGATAGAAGTTGTTGAAAAGGAGGATTTAGATTTGGTAAATTGAATTAAATAATAGTAAATTAATTCTGTAAATACAAAAGTGTTGCTTAAAAAAATATGCCAATTATTATAATATGTATATAACTTCTTAATTTTTTTTTAGCTTAACCACCTATCTGGGCTAAAACAGAGATATATTAAGTTATCCTTCATGTCACAAAATGAAATGATGAAAGTAAGAAAGGAAATACTAACAGCTGTAAACAAAAACAAAGAAAGGGAGAAAAAGGATGCAATCTACTCAGAAATGTTGACAAATGCACTGACTAGTGCTGCTGCTATAGAACATGCGAAAAAAACTACTGATCATATGGATAACATTTTGGACATAAGGTTTGAAAATAGAAAACTAACTTTACTACTACTCCAATATTAACATTCTTTTTGTCTATAAGAAATTAAGCTCAAAATAATAAGAAAACTTTGTGTATTTTTCTTTTTGTTTTGACTAATAACTTTTATTCTTTGCTAAGAATAATGATAATTTTTAAGCTAAGCTACATATTAAAGGTAATATATTTTTTATGAATCTGATATAAAACTTTAATTGCAGAGAACATGATGTACCATACCATGTAAGAGTAGCAATAGACATGAAGATTTTCTGTGGAACATGGTATACCATAAAGAGCAGAGGTACTGAGACCCCTACATTCATCAAGAGAGATGACATCTTGGAAAGGCCAGACCCTATAGTTTTAGCATTTGACATAGAAACAACAAAACTACCATTAAAATTTCCCGATTCCCAGACAGATCAAATAATGATGATTTCATACATGATTGACGGACAAGGCTTTTTAATTACTAACAGAGAAATTATATCTACTGATGTGGAGGACTTTGAATATACACCTAAGCCAGAATTTGAAGGGTAAAATGACTTTATTAAATATAAAGTATACTTACTACTAACTACCAAAATTTTACCAGTTATCTATTTAATTATTATTATCATCAATTGGCACTATTCAGCTGTTACAAAGCAGTTTCACACTTTTTCCTGCATAGCAGGGTAGCCAAAGATAACCTCATGTCAAGACCCTTAATTCTCTACTTTCTGAATTTGAGTTATTGTATTGAGTTGGGAAACTACTCCACTTCTCTAGAGCTCACTAGAGCTGTAAAAGTACAATATTTTAAATATTGTCATTCCCCTGAGTGGGAATAGAAGCCACAACCAACTGAGCTTACTTAGATGCTGTCCCACTATGCCACAATGGTCTCTTACAAAGCAATAAATTTTTATTTATTTTTTTAGCTTAATCAATAATATTTTTCTAGGTATAAATAATAGAAAAAAATATTGTTTTCTTTTCAGCCAATTCATTATATTCAATGAACCTAACGAATTGGGTTTAATACAGAAGTTTTTCGATCACATTATGGATGTTAAGCCTCATATATTTGTCACATATAATGGTAAAACATGAAATTTTTAGTGTTATTTACACATTTAGTTTATAGAAAACGTTTTTAAGAAAACATTCTAAAATTTGAACATAGCTGCAACACCATATGCAAACTCTCCAAGTACTCTGATCACTAAGCCATACATTCTATCCAGTTAAGTTCAAATTCTTATATGCTTGTTACAACCTATTTTTGTTGTGAGCATCTCTGTAGAGAGATTTTTACAAATGTTTACTGCCCAAATTTACTAAGATTATTAAATATTTAACATTATTAGTGTTATTCACACACTTAGGATTTGGATTTTTAATAGATATTTTACAAAAAACATTTATACTAAATAATTTTCATTATTATAATATAATTTTCAGGTGACTTTTTCGATTGGCCATTTGTTGAAGCAAGAGCTGCTATACTGGGGTTAGATATGAAGCAAGAAATAGGTTTTACTAAGATCACAGCTAGGGATGGCACATATGCTTGCCGCACTGCCATGCATATGGATTGCTTGTGGTAAAATTTATATTCAAAAGACACTAATATTTACTATTATAAAGAGAAAAGGATTTAGTTTAATTAGCTTTATATGTATCTATCAATGTAAGCAAAGCTGATAACACTATTTTGAGCCACTATGCTGAATATTTTATAAGTTATTCCTTATATTGCTTGATAATTGAATAATAATTATTAATATTATATAAAAATAAACAGTACATTCCTTCCGAATAGCAGTTCTTTCGGTCTGATTTTATGTTGAGTGGTAGAATTCAATACCACGCTTTCTCTTACCAAAAAATAAATAATAGATTATAAAAATATAATTATTCTCCATAGAGGTGATCGAACCCACAATCGAACGATCGAACACTGTCATTTCCGACCGTAAACGACATTTGTGGGTTCGCATCCGGGACGGTTCTGGTACGCAGTTCCACAGCGCAATGATCGCCTCTATAATAAATTATTTAATTTAATACTTAATGAAGCAATCTTGGCGCTGTACACAACGATTGGTAGCGGGTTCGATTGCCACTCGGGGGAATATATTCAAAAATATTTCCTTGTCGCCCCGGTACCTAAAACAGCGACGCGTTGAGTTCTGCCACTCGACACGCAATTTCTCGATTTTGAGAACCGGAAAACGGAGTGTCTCGACACTTAAGTTATCTCTGAATACCATTCTATTCGGCAAAAGTCGGGAAGCAGAAAAAAATATATAAATAATTATTATATCACTACAGTTGGGTGAAACGAGATTCATATTTGCCAGTGGGGTCGCAAGGACTCAAAGCTGTAGCTAAAGCGAAGTTACGATATGACCCTGTTGAGTTAGATCCTGAAGATATGTGCAGAATGGCGGCTGAACAGCCACAGGTTTGTTTTTTTTATTTACAACACACTTTGTTCTCAACTTCCCACACGAATCCGAGACATTGCATTTAGACATTGCAGAGGCGGGCCGGCAGAGGAATTAAAATAATTTATATATAATCATTCCCCCGAGTGGAAATCGCTCTCAAATTGCGCCATAATTAAGTGAATATACTATAATTAGGTGATTTAGTTTCAGATAGTAATTGCCTTTATATGCGATGGTTGCGAATTCGATTACCACCTGGGGTTAAATTTTTTATTTGTTTTTTTTGTCCGATATGGGAAGATATTGCGCGATGTTGAGTTTTCCCAATATGTAAAGCTCCTAAAATGGGTGAAAATGGAGCAAGGAGTTCCTTAAGCAAGTTTCAGGTGTACACCTCGACGTCACAGACAGACAGACCGTTACTTTCACATTTATAGTACTATCCATACTAAATGAATGGTATGGATAATTAAATAAATAAATTTTTATGTATAGTTTATTAACATCGTGATATTGAATTACAACATCAAATAATACCTTAAATATTTAAAAATGTATATAAATAAAAATGAAGTATAAGTATACAGTGTATGTACAAAAACGAATAACTTTTTAATATATATTACAGGTATTGTCAAACTATTCAGTTTCTGATGCGGTGGCCACTTACTACTTGTATATGAAATACGTCCATCCGTTTATATTTGCTCTTTGTACAATCATACCGCTGGAACCCGATGAGGTGAGTGAATATGAAACATTTTTTAAAAGATTATATCAAACATTAGCTGTGCCCGCGACTTCGTCCACTTGTAATTCTAAAAGAAGAAGTAACCTAATCATTTGACGAAATCGTAAATTTTTTAAATCGGAAATTTGAAATACTTTTGGAAATCGTCTTAGCGTTCTCATAACTAAACCATACGTTCTAATCAGGTACGCAGATTTTTTTTTACGTTTACATTTTTTAATTACCGATAGAGGAGCTAGGAGTTGCTTTTGCATAAAAAAAATTTAGTGATGTAAAACACATCCTGTTTTAGCGAAAACAAGATTTATCTAAAAAAATATATTATATTTACTACTTTTAAAGCCAAATTATACTTAAAATACAATTCATCATGCTCTAGTTAATAGTTAGAAATGCAGTGTAATTTTTTGGCCAACATAAATAGTTAATTGAATGGAAAAAATGTTTTAATAGGATTGAGAAGTCATAAGTATATTTTTAACCAAAGTGTAATATGTGACACTAGAAACACCTATTCCGTAAAACAAGTACATATTAATAATAAAAAGATAAAGTATTTTTAACATTTTAAAGTTAGTTATTCAGAATGAGATTTTTTGTTAAAAAAAGCGAACAGAAACGAAACTTGGTAGTAGCGGGACTCTGACCCGCTCCTCTTGAAAACCGTCTTAGCGCTCTCACCACTAAGCCTTACGTTCTATTCAGGTACGCCAAAATTCTTATACGTTTCCAAGAGTCCCTCTACGTTCCTAATTTTTATATGTTTTCTGAAAATGTTGTTCGTTCTAGGTCCTTCGCAAGGGCTCAGGCACACTCTGTGAATCTCTTCTCATGGTAGAAGCTTTCCATGCTAACATAGTGTTTCCGAACAAGCAAGTAGAGGAACTCAACAAGCTGACCAGCGACGGTCATGTCTTGGAAACTGAGACGTATGTGGGTGGACACGTGGAAGCACTTGAATCAGGTATATAATGTTTTCTAAGGTCAACAGGTTCGCTTCCTGGTTGAGAAAAGTGATAAATTACATTAGTTCTCTTTCAGAGAATTCTCATGCATGCGAAGTTTAGTACTTTAGTTCACAATATTTAAATCCTAATTATGTTAACATTAGATCAAAGAGTATATTATATTTTGTTGTGTCATGTATATTTAGAGGCGCAGTGGGACATAGTCTGACTGTAAACTCGATTGGTTTTGGGTTCTATTCCTATTTTAGGGAATGATTATATTTAAATTATATTAATTTTTCCACTCTGGTATTGAAGACAAAGGGCGGCGTTGAGTTTTGCCATTTATCACACAATGTCTCGATTTCAGACGGAAAGTGGGGAACGGAGTGGCTTGACACTAGGTTCTCCCTGACTACCCTGCAACGCGATAATTTAAATCGTCAAAAAATGATTTAAATATATATTTTTTTGAGCTTCACGCTTATATTTTTCGTCTGCACTTAATTAATTTTAAATGAGATTATTTTTGTATCATTTAGCTTTAGTCTATTCTAATCAACCAGAAACAAGAAAAAAGTAGTTTTATTACAATACATCCCTGTATTATAATGTCATCCGTACTTTCAGTGACAATTGTGCAAAATAAAAAAAAGTAATAATATAAGAATTCCATTATATTTCAGGCGTCTTTCGCGCTGACATCAAGTACAAATTCCGAATAGTTCCATCTGCAATAGACAAGTTAATGGAGAATACGGAGAAAACTATGAGACACGCCATTGAGGTGGAAGAAGGAATACCATTGGATTTGGTGACCAATTTACATGAGGTTTGTGCGGACATAAATACAAAGTTACAGCACATGAAGGATCATCCCAGGCGAGACGAAAACCCTTTGATATATCATTTGGATGTGGGAGCTATGTACCCTAATATTATATTGACTAATAGGTATGTTGTAGTTTTTCTTTTTGTGTTATATATATAAAAAAAAAGACATATTTAGAAAATGTATGAATTCTTTTTTTAAACTACCATGGAAGAACGCATAGCTTAGCGGTCAGAGCGCTTGAACGGTTTTCAAGAGGAGCCTGTCCAAATCCTGCTGTGTTAAAATTTTTATACGTTTTCTAAATATGTCTTTTTCAATTTTCTAAGTGTGCGAATAACACTTTAAAAAATGTTAAAAATATAGGTTTATATATAATAAATAATGATAATAAAAATAAACTAAATTTTAAAATACATAAAATAGTAATTTAATTATATCTGCATATGTATTTTTATATATATTAAATAAAAAAATAAAATAGTGACGCTATATTTGAAAAGAGCAACTGTTGAGTTTCTCGCCGGCTCTTCTGAGCGGAACTGCCTTCCGAGCCGGTGGTAGCTGTCACTGGGACTGACAATACTGACATTTTATGTTAATGGACGATTCGATATATCCACTGTTAAAAAGGCTTCCATATTATAAATTATATTAAACATTTAACAGCGTGTTGGTTTAATATTGGTTCTTTATATTAAAGTGTATAAATAAACAATTGACGCCCGCCTCACGGGCGCCAATTGGCGATGGCATAGCTAGAGTAGTAAAGACGTGGTCCGCCGCCAGACTGCAGCCGGCGGCCATGGCGAGTGCCCGCGCGTGCGCCGCGTGCGACTACAACCGCCCTGGCGCCGACTGCCAGCGACACATGGACTGGACGTGGCGGGGCGACTTCCGTACGTATACGTCCACTATATAATTGAGCCATAGGATGGTTGTCTTTTAGTATATTACAGTTTTAGTCCATTTATTATAACTTCGCCTGCGTAAACTGTATGATTAAACTATTTAGTTTTTCCGTCGTTCTCACTTGAAATACAAACTTTACTTAAATTATATTTTAAACGGTTGCAACTTATTTTTATGAAACATACATTAAATGTTAAAGAAAGTTTACCTCAATACAATAGTTATTTAAGTCGGTTAAGCCGATTTTGAGGTTAGCGTGCACAAACAGACAAACAAAAAAGAAAATTAAAAATCATTGTTTTGAGTTCTATTACATTGATACATTCCCTCAACTATATTATGTGCAGACAGCGATCAGTTACATTTTTATTCATAAGAATATTATTATACTGTATTGTATTTCAGTTGGGGTCTACCTTAAGTGGAAGAGGATACTCAATCCACACTGTTTTTTAAATATTAGAAAATGTGCACCAATTTCTAAAAGCTTATAAGTCTAATAGGTTATTATTGTGTGTTTATTTAATTGATTTCACTTAACATATAACATATGTTTGATTTAAAAGTATTTTAATTTATACGTATAATAAAAATGTAACTGATCGCTTTCTGTACAGAAAAAATATATAAAAAAAAATTGTGGCATTTATCAATATTAAAGAAAACAATTAATTTTCTTTTTGTCAGTTTATTTTGAAATGAAACTACCTGTGACAACGGTTTACTACTCAATATTATACGCGATTAATCCGGTTAAAAATAATTTTATTTCAAAATAAACTAGGTAGAGTCTACCTGTGACCACGGACTACTGTAAAGTGTTCGAAAAGTCGGGTTCTAAAATGTATTTTCGTATACCAATATTATACGCGATAAATCCGGTTAAAAAAAGTTTCATTTCAAAATGTGTAATAATCGTGAAAATCAAAGAACTTATTATGTCAGGGTATTTGTTTGGTTTACTTTACCCTAAACATTTAGTCTTTATTTCATTTTGATCGGTTCATAAATAAAAAAGTTACCACCATTTAAATTATGAACGTGGACGGGCGAAATAATGAAAAAGTTTAGTCGTTTACACAGGCGAAACCGCGAGCAGGTCGCTAGTATACCAAAATGATCTAAAGATCACGGTAATGGCTACAGACTAAGGACGTTTTGTACACTTGTAAATTATCTAAATACCCCGATATCTGCTGTCGCTGAATGTCTTAGAAATTTAAACATTTTATTTTATTTTTAATATTTAAGTATTTCAAAGTTTATCCATTTTTCATCAAATAGATGAATTATATATATATAGAAAAAAGGAGTGGTGGCATTACTTCTATTCGATTTTTTCCCTTATTAAGATGGACCACCCTAATCATCAATATTTAAACTTATTTTTTAAAATAAATACACTTTACAAACAATTACTTTTAAATTATGCAGTACCGGCATCAAGAAGTGAATACCAAAGGATCCAGCAGCAGTTGGAGACGGAGAAGTTTCCCCCTCTCCATCCGGGAGGACCGCCGCGAGCTTTCCATACATTGCCAAAAGAGGACCAGGTATAGCATATTAGCTCTTGCAAAATCCAGGGAATGGAACAAAACTAATAACATCTATACCGAACCCGTGACGAATAAACGAATAAATTTTATATGTTCATACAATTGTATATGTTAAAAAAAATTAGAAACGTATAAAAATTGTAACGAGTTTGAACACGTGCTTCTTCTAACCCTTACAAGCGCTCTAGCAACTTAAAGCTATACGTTCTTAACGAGTTACGTCGGGACTCTTAGACGCTTCTTGCAATTTATTTTTGTTGTTAGCATCTCTGTAGAGAGATTACAAATTTCCGCTACCCAAAGATTATTTCTATGACCAATATATAATGATGATGATTTTAATTGTAACATTTTTTTTTATTTTTTATTTATTTGATCCACCAACATTTGTTTACACGGTACATACATAAAAAAAAGAAACATAGTAAACGGAACTTAATCTAAGTGTAACAAACACTTACAGGCGGATACAGCATGCAAGAAAAAAAAAAAACATAATGAGCTCCTAAGGCGAGCTACAGCAAAATAAACCAAACAATTAGTCCATAATGAAATAAAAGACAATGCTTTAGGATAATACATACATTTTTAAGATGATTGAAGTTTATTTAACAAGAGTCTAATTTTGTTTGTCGAATCAACGTTAATATTTAGTAGGTCGCTGTACTCATTAACCAACCTGCAGAGTCTAGGAACAGGAGAGTTTGATCCAAACACTGTTTTTCGAGGTGGTGGGATAGGGGAGTGATTTTACTACGTGGGAGCCTTATTGGTACACGTATATTAAATTTGTTAAGCAACTGAGAGTTAAGAACTTGGTGTAAATTTTGAACACAAAAAATAGATCTAACGGTCTTCTTCGTTCTTCTAAGGAAATCATTCGGAAGTGTTTTAATTGTTTACAATAAGAAGGTACTTTCTGTTTTGAAATTCCATTAGAAAACACTAGGTATCGCAAGAATCTTTTTTGCTATCGTTCTATTTGTAGCGAATGAGTTGCATAGTGAGGCCTCCATACCACTGAACAATATTCTAAGACACTGCGCACAAGAGAGTTGTTCAACAGTATCTGAACCCTTTTATGTTTCGTAGTACAAACCCTAGCAGCTTTGAGGCCCTGCTTATCATTTGTTCAATATGAGGTATAAATGTCAACCTTTTATCAAACAGTACACCCATCGCGTAACCTTGGTGAAGACAATTGTACAATTATTGACCGTGGACGAGGAGAATTTCGATTTTGCTTGGCAGTGCGGGTGCAGTGCAGTATATCATTTTCCCTCAAATTATAATTGACTATCTTTCCTAGATCACAAATTATTTTATTAATGTTTTCGCTTTTATTTTCCGGCACACATTGAAGCTCAATATTATTCTGTCCTGATTGTTGTTCTATGTGATTAATTCGCTAATTGAGATCATTGACCGTAGAACCAAGCTCTTTCTTTTCAGCTTCCAATTCAGACATTTTGAGCTTAAATGCTTCAACGTCCCTTTTCATGTCCTCATAATTCTCTTCAGTGAAGTTCAAATATTTTTCAAATTCAATTACTTCTTCTTCTAACGGTTTTATTTTGCTATTAATAACTTTGCCAATGCTGTCTTATATTTTTAAAAAAAATTCTTGCATTTTGTGATTAATAACTTATTCTATTGCCTCACGTAAATCATCCCGTGTAATAAATACTACGGCTATCCTGAGTAGGTGTAGAGTGAAGTGCTGGTCTTTTATTTCCTCTCACATTCGACACATTGCGAACTGGAGTGTGGTCCTTTTTTACACCTCTAGAGGAGTTACGACTACATTCGGGGCAAGCCCAACCAGCTCGTGTTTCCGTGTTAATTAATGTAAGATCTAATGACATGCATGCCAAATGATACTTTTTTTTACATCTTGAACATTTTATGAAGTCGTCCTCATTATCTGCTTCAGGCATACAACAACCCCACTTGGATCGTGACATTGCTATTACTTAATAAATGTGATCTTAATGTGTCCTCCCAGATGCAAATGCGTACGGGTAACGTCACGACTAAGCTTTGCATGCGATAATGGCACTTCTGCGTAGCGCGTAACCGTGAGATTCGATTCCTGATATACTTCGATCACTGTGGCTGTGATATATTCAACTGACCGCACAAAATATAACAAATTATTAACTTTTACTTTATTGAGTTATTAACGATAAATTACACGTTTTAATACGGTAGCTTTAATCACTTATGAATATTAAAACACTTAATCCACTTAGTTCTTTAGCCGGTGAAAACAATTATGGATAAATATAATTTTAATCTATTCTTTTCTCGAAACTCGCCTAAAGGAGTGTTCTTTCTACGGTGTCAAAGACTATACTTCATATACATATAAAAAATAAAATAAAAGGAACATATAAAAAAGTACTAAAACAAGTTGTAATAAGCGTATAAGAAATTCGGCGTAGTCGGATGTAGAACGCATGGCTTAGCGGTCAGAGCGCTTGGACGGTTTCCAAGACGCGTGGGTTCGAGTCCCGCTATGTTTAAAACTTCATAGGTATTTAAAAAAATATATTTGACTATATTTTAAAGTAGCGCTTTATGTATATATTCAAAGAGTATATTAAAATGATACATGTTTCCAGGCGGCATACGAGAAGAAACGTCTCGCGGATTACTGTAAGGTAGCCTACAAGAAGACGAAGGTGACTCGCACTGAAGTGCGCACTACTACTATATGCCAGAAGGAGAATTCCTTTTACGTCGATACCGTGAGGGCGTTCAGGTATTATATTTTTGTCTCATTTATATGCTAATTTTAAGTTAATATATATTAATAAAAGTGTTGAGGCCATCGTAGCATATATTTATTTTATTTATAATTTTTTTTTTGTCAACCTGCACGCTTTATCCCGCATAGCAGGGTAGCCAGCGAGAACCTAGTGTGAAAACACTCCGTTCTCCACTTTCCGCCCGAAATTGAGACATTCCGTGTTGAGTGGCGGAACTCAACGCCACGCTTTATCTCAGGTACCAGAGCGGAGATATGAATACAATTTAAAAATATAATAGTTCCTCTGAGTGGCAATCGAACCTATAACCAATCGCGTTTACAATCAGACACGACCTCACCTCACTGGCCTCAATTGATGGCGGACCTTATAATTGACGATTTCTTTGTAATAATTCCAATATTCTTCCGTCTGTAGAGACCGCCGTTACGAGTACAAGGCATTGAACAAGCAAGCCAAGGCGATGGTGTCGCAGGCGGTGGCGAGTGGCGACGCGGCCGAGGTGAAGTCGGCGAGGAGCAGGGAAGTGCTGTACGACTCACTGCAACTGGCCCACAAGTGTATATTGAACTCCTTCTACGGATATGTTATGAGGAGAGGGTGAGTGAAGGAAGAGGGGAGTTACGCACTGATGGTTTAACTTGTCTCAAGTATGAGTACGGATATGTGATGGGTAGTGGATACGATACGATGTATACGCTCGAAAAAATCTTTTATAAAAAAAAAACATATTTTTAGAAAACGTATAAATCCCGTAGTGTTCAAAATTTTATACGTTTTCTAAAAATATGCTTTTCAATTTCCTAAGTGTGTCAATAAGACTTTAGAAAATGTTAACAAACTTTTATATTATATAGGTACAATAATATCAAAACTAAAAAGTAAATCCTCGACAGTGGCTAGTTTTAATACTAGGTTTCTTCTTCTGACTTTGGAAAATGTGACGGTGCTTATTTATTCAGTGCAAGCGACCCGCGTACCCACTTAAATCAGAAACTTTGCAGAAATTCCAAATTTATTATTTAAACAGTTCCAACTTTTTTATTTATGAACCGATTGAAGTGAAATAAATACTTTTTTTATATATCTTCCATGTACATAAAGCGATCAGTTACTTTTTCATTATATGTATAGATAAAATGTACTGTACAAATGTAGTAAGTAAATAGAAACAAACTAGTCGAAGACAATGCAGTTTGAAAAAATTCAACGGTCAACTTCATATAATCATCCAGCTCACATAAAAAAAAATTAAGTTGTCAGTACTTCCGACAACACCCACTTTTTTATATATTTTTAATATCCTGAATTTGAATCCGGAGCTTCTTTTACTCCATCGGATTTGAGTTTCGAGTAGTGTCTTTTTGAAATAATTAGAATTTGAACTCAGTGCATTTGAGAGAAAGCACACAAAATTTTTTCTTAACCATATGTATGTACTAAATGTTAGCACGTGTGTGTGTCAGCGCCCGTTGGCACAGCATGGAGATGGCGGGCATCGTGTGCTGTACGGGCGCGAGCATCATAATGCGCGCGCGGGAGATCATCGAGCAGGTCGGCCGCCCGCTGGAGCTGGACACGGACGGTACGCTCCTTCTGGCTTATGCTTATACTTGTCGAAATAAGAGAGGCGATTTGATGATGATTTTCTCATAAGGAATCTGGTGCATACTGCCGTCATCGTTCCCGGAAAACGTTACCATACACACTACACACCAGAAAAAGAAGCAAATTAACGTTTCATTCCCAAATGCTGTCTTAAACGCTATGGTTAAGGTGAGCTCTTATATTCATATATAATGATTATCATATTATGTTTTATGCTTTTTTATATACAACCAATAATTTAATAAAAAAATCTATAATGATCCCAATTAATTATTGGGGGTAATTTGCCATTTCATCTCTATAGTACATGTCATCTCTAATCGTATATATTTTTAAAATTGCGCAATAAAAATTGATGTAATAAATATTTAGGCACTTCGTATTACGAGTATATTAATGAATTATTTGTTTATGTTTTATTGTACACCACAACTAATATTAATAGTTAACCAAAAAAATTAAACAAATATATGAAGTCCAAAACGCAGTGTTTTCGCTAAATATTTTTATTAAAAAAAATGGTACAGTTGCAAGGCTTTCATGAATTGTTTTTACCCTTACTATTTTAGTGTAACATTAAAGATTTTTTTATTCAGGATCACTTCACCAACGAACAGTACTACGAATTAACAAATCCTGCCGAAAAGAAATACGAGAAGCGATCTGAAAATTCCATTTTCTTTGAAGTGGACGGCCCTTATCTCGCCATGGTATTACCAGCATCCAAAGAAGAGGGCAAAAAACTGAAAAAACGCTATGCAGTGTTCAATTTCGATGGTTCTTTAGCGGAACTAAAAGGGTTTGAAGTGAAACGTCGCGGTGAACTACAACTTATTAAGATATTCCAATCGTCGGTATTCGAAGCATTTCTAAAGGGAAATGATTTGAAGTCTTGCTATGCGGCTGTGGCCAAAGTCGCAGACTATTGGTTAGACGTTTTATATAGTAAAGGATCCAACATGCCAGACACAGAACTGTTCGAACTCATCTCAGAAAACAGATCGATGTCTAAGAAATTAGAGGATTATGGAGCTCAGAAATCCACGTCCATTTCAACTGCCAAAAGGTTGGCGGAGTTCTTGGGCGATCAGATGGTTAAGGATGCTGGATTAGCTTGCAGGTAAGCTATAATTCAACTAATATTGCTTTTGCATGCGGTTTTAAATATATTTCTATATCAATATTACTTATTAGTTTGTAAAAGCCTAAATTAAATAATCGTAGTTTTTGTGTGAGAACACCAAGAAGACATTTGTCGAAGTGTCTACGGGAACGGTAGTAACTGTATCAGCATTAATCAAGATGAAAAACCATCCGCAGGTTCATAATATCGCGCAAGCCCGACGGAGCTCCGGTGACAGAGCGCGCGATTCCGCTCGCCATCTTCCAGTCGCCAGCCGCAGTGAAGCGCCACCACTTGCGGCGGTGGCTCAAGGACAGCACCGTGGCGGAGGACGTGGACATACGAGATGTTCTCGACTGGGCTTATTACATCGAGAGGCTGAGTGGCGCTATACAGAAGATTATTACTATACCCGCCGCCTTGCAAGGGGTGATCATTGTTTTTTTTTTGTTTTCAATTAAAAATTTCAATTTATTTTATGTTAGCGACCCGCTCGTAAAACAATCAAATTCCTGATAAAACTAAAACAAAGTGGAAGAAAAAAAAGTAACCTATGTTCATCCCAAGAATATCTTTAAATTAAATTTCATCACAAATGGCGGTTTCGTGATGACGTCACAGACAGACAGAGTTACTTTCGCATTTATAATATTAGTATGGATTTGCCCATCGTGGCGCAGTGGGGCAGAGTCTGTAAACGCAAATGGCTGTGCATTCGATTCCCACTCAGGGGAATGATTATATTAAAAATATTTTTTATTTCTCTGCTCTGGTACCTAAGTGTGGTACAAGTCAGCGTTGAGTACCGACACTTAACACAACATCTTGGGGCTGAATGTGTAGCTTAGAGTGTCTTGCCACTAGGTTCTCTCTGACTTTTCCGAATAGCGGGGTGCAATAAGTTTTAGTTCCATTTTTTGGTACAAAATGTAACATAATTAACATATGTAATTCTTATTATGCTTAAAATGATTGATTTTGGATACAAATATTGACTGAAATATGTATTTTTATTTTAGTTGGATAATCCAGTCCCTCGGGTCCAATATCCTGATTGGTTACACAAGAAGATGTTAGCGAAAAGCGATAAATACAAAACAAGAAAAATCACCGACATGTTTACTGTTAAACCCAAAGAGGTTCCCAAAGATGGAGACGATGAAGATGAATTTTCTGAGGAGAATGCTTGTGGGGTGTGTAATGTGTATTCTAGGGAACATGCTACCAATATATGTAATGAAGTTAGCGAGAGTGAGTTTGGCAGACAAAGCTATAATTAAAAAAACAAAATTCTAATGTGTTTTTAATATTCAATTACAAATACATATATAACTTTATTTTGTTTTGAATATTTATGTCTGTATGTGTGTTTGTTTATCTAACTTTTTAATTACATTTTTACCATAACGTTATAAAAATGTGGTTGATATGCACTTAAAATTTTTTTCAAGTATTAAAATTTAAGAAGAATCAATATTTTGTTGCTCGACGTTCGATCCACCAATTTTACAAGCTACGTCTCGAAAGTGGTCGGAAAGTGGAGAATAGGTCTTAACAATAGGGCTCCTTGCTATATGCATGAAATGCTTGTTAAAAAATAATAGTAGTTTTGTGTTTTTTTATTTTGGCACTATTGTATTTAGATATTGGCTGCCTTTACCCGTTAGATGATTACATAAAATAGTTTCATATTCCCCGCCATTGACGACAAAGCACATTATTTTAAAATGAGACAGAAAATCGAGAAGTTTTCCAGCCTATTTTATATATGTTGGATATAAAATTGACTGTGTATCATCCATAGTATATCTGTAATCTGACTAACTAATACTGACATATATTATAAGGAAATTGTTAGCAGCTCACTAATTATTTTCTATGGATGTGTATCCATAGTAATAATATAAATTGTTTTTATAATTTGTTTTGTTACAGAGCACAGAAGTGGACATAGAAGATATTGGTAAAGAGCCAACTGAATCTGCCATCGTGAGGCCCATAGTTCACAGTGTGAAGCGTAAAAGAGAAGACTCGCCGGTGAAGCAAGCCGCTACATGGAGGGAAGCGTTGGGTCCTCCGCCATCTTTCGGAAATACAAAGGTTTGTTGCATACATTCTAAAGGTTAGGTGTTATTATTTATATTTTATGAGTAATAATAAGACACCGTCGTGGCGTAGTTGACAAGTTTTTGACTGTACACGCGATGGTTGTGGGTTCCTTCATAATATATCTATGTTAAAAAATAATAATTGGAATTGGAATATCAAATGTTCTTTTGACAATCAAAGTTACTATATATGGGGTTGGTGTTTTGAAATGATATGTTATGTAAATTAGAATGTTTAACAAATCGCTCGTTAAAATAGTTTTTTTTAATGTGCTTGATATTCGAGGTCGAGTTCGATTCGTTTTCTACAGAAACGCAGTAGTAGGTTTTGTGTAGAAGGTAAAACTCACTACAGTGGTTTAAAATTAAATTAAATTAAAATTTTAAGTAATGAGTGGAAAAAAAATTGAAATGTCACGTGATCGCAAAAAAGCGAAATAATGACGAATTTCTAATGTGATGATATATATTTTTTTAACTTTTTGTAGGAGGAACGGAGAGCATGGATAGTGTTTCAGAAAAAGAAATGGATATGGCAAATGGAGCAACGTGGGTTGCACAATAAAAACAAAAGAGGTTGGCACCAGTCTATATCTACAATTAATGTAATAAAACAGTAAAAACAGAATGCTTGAAATGGCGGTGGCGTTCTATGGGCAGGCCTGTGTCCAGCAGTGGACGTCTTTCGGCTGACGATTCTCTTTCGAACTACTGGACGGTTTTCAATGATACCTTTTTTATTGTATAGTTTTTAAAGTCTGGACAGGATTTAGGGTATATGTATATAATTTCGAAAAATGGAACACCTGATAAAGATCAGCTAAACATTTAGAAATAAGGGAATTGTGCCTTAATAAAAGTTTTTAGTGTGATGGGTATTTTAGTGTGTAGCATCATTAAGTTCGCGCAAACGGATTTGCTGCCCTACTAGTTCATAATATACTATATTTTCTTATTAATTATAATGAGCCAGATCGGTTTTTAAAATAGGTGAAAACTTAAAAACTGAAGCTAACTTTGAATTAGAAAAAAATCAACAAATCAAAGTTTTGTATATTAATACTTTAGGAAAAACTTTAGACTCTTTTTATTTTATATAAACCTATATATATATATATATATATATATATATGATATTTGGCATATTTAAAGTTTATAGAAAAAAAATATAAAAAGTTATTATTCTTCATAATAAACTATAGTATAGTAGAAACACCTTAAGATTGTAAAACACTTTACGTGGCATACTTGTTTACTTGTTCACAGGCAGGGTAGATAAGGACGCATCAACCAGTTTGATATCAAGAAGTATAGGCCCGTCTAATACTTTGGGTGGGTTCATAAAGCGGGCGCAACGCACTCTCTTGAACACACCTTGGCAAATTATACAGGTAATTTAATTTACTGATGGTAATTGAAAGGAGTATTCTTTATTTTATTATTACCTTATTTCAAAAAGAAAAACATTGGTATGAATATTTTGCTATCTACTAAGATATTATGATACAGATATTCCTACAATATCAAAAACCCTCTTTACGCATTTTTCCCACACAGTTGGGTGCTCAAAGAGAACGTTGGGCCTAGGAAATACTCCAATTTACACCTGAAATCGAGATATTGAGTGGCGGAAGTCAAGCCGTGTTTTATCTTACAAAGGCGGGGAAATATAAAAGAATCTAATTTATATTTATATATATTTTTTATATTTCTTATTGGATTCATGCTTATATCCACCACCAAGCGTGAATATCTTATAGAATATTATTTTTATATATAAGATTTGTTTTGTTAATTATAATAATATCAAGCAAATTAACAGTTTCACAGTATTTTACATAATATACAATTTGTCAATAAAGAACAAAAATGCCTGCCCTGACCAAATATGTGTTTTCGATTTATCGACTTATTCACATCCGTTGCGTGTTATGTTTTTTTGTAATAAATCTTTATTAAAGATTGATTTTCCTTTTTTCATTTGCCAATAAATACATTTTGATTTATATAAGCACTGTATTTTGATTTATTTTTTCATATTAAAATTGACGAAAGTACAATCTACAATAATTGAACTTCATATATTTAACCCCGAACAGGTAGCAGAAACAGCAGAGCCAGGGCTGTTCAAGTTATGGGCGCTCGTGGGATCCGAGCTTCACCAGATCAAAGTGACCGTTCCAAGAGTGTTCTACGTGAACAGACGAGTCGCCCGCGACACCGACAGCGGGCCCTACTGGAAGAAATGCACTAGAGTCCTGCCCCGGGCTCGTCCAGCTCAGTATTTGTACCAGTATACTGTGCCTGAGACGCTGTATAGAGAGAGATGCCAGTATGTACAGTATTGTGTTAAGGTTTTTAATATATAGTAGTAGTCGTCTTGGCCTCAATATTTTTTTTTAAAAATAAAACGCGTATGCAAATGGTTAATTGAACTTCTTACTTTACAATATTTAATTTATTTATTTTTTAAACAGAACTGATCAGAACCACAGTATTAGAAATAAATCATAAGTTTTGTTAATTGTAAAAAAAAAAGATTTTTTTTATTGAAATAAAACAAATAATTTTGTTATATTTAATGTCTAAATTAAAAAAATTATAATTATCAAGAATTATAACTATATGTATTGGTAAACAAATTAATAAAAGAAGTATAATATTATTGAAATCCCAATGTATAATTTTATATTCTATTAATATTTATTATCTATTGTATAATGTAATTTTTATTATTATTTGTATATGCAATAATTTTACTTACTTCTCAAATTGCCAACACTCTCACAACCAATACATGTTTTAGTTACTATTAAATATTTATCAGAAATATATATCATGAGGCCGTCGTGGCTCAGTGGAGCAACGTCTAACTGCAAACGGGATTGGTTGTGGGTTTGATGTCCACTCTGAGGAATTATATTTAAATTATATTCATTTCTTCGCTCCGGTGCAAGATAAAGCGCGCCGTTGATTTCTGCCACTCAACAGGCAGCGCCTCAATTTCGGGCGGAACGTGGAAAACGGGGTGTCTTGACACTAAGTTCTCAATGAGGCCTATGTGGAAAGAAACGCACCTTTATATTAAATTCAATTAATATTAATATATTTTCCATAGAGAGCTGATGAGCGAACTGTCAGCGCCGGAAATAGAAGGCATATATGAAACTCAATTGAGCTCAGAATTCAAAGTGCTTATGCAGCTGGGGTGCATCTGTGTCGTAGATCCACAAGAAGCACGGAGGTAAGAACTAGTATTATGTGTCGTCTACAGGGGTACCAGGTTCATTGTCCGTTTGTTTTTTTTTATTTCTTAGAAGATTTAGGAATTTCTTTATTATTTTCAGATATAATAAAAATAAAGTCGTGTCAAACATTTTCAGAAAACGTATAAAAATTGAAATGTCTCGAACCCGCTACATTTTGAAATTGTTAAGCTACGGTCAGAGCGGTCGTACGGTTTTCTTGTCCTTAAATCGAGTTGAGATATTTTTATATCTTTTCTATAAACGTTTAACATGGTTTTATTAAAAAGACATATTTAGAAAACGTATAAAGATCTGATCGCGGCGGGATTTGAAGCCGCGCCTCTTGAAAACCGTTCAAGCGCTCTGACCGCTAAGCCATGCGTTCTACATCCAGCTACGTTGAAATTCTTATACGTTTATTACAACTTATATTTGTTGTTAGCATCTCTTTAGAGAGATTTTTACAAATTTCTGCTACCCAAAGATTATTCTACTAACAATCGTCTGGCAAGAGAGAATGCTATTTATTAAATATATATTTTGTTAACATTTTTTAAAGTGTTATTCCCTTGTTTTCTAAATATGTCTTTTTCAATTTCCTTAGTGTGGTAATAATACTTCAAAAATGTTAACAAAATATATGGTTTTATTACTCAGTTAAAAAGTACTTAAAAGTTTTCTAAAAATGTTTTTTATATCCGAAGTGTGGGAATAACATCTCAAATATTAAACATAAATCCATATTATCTCTTAATTTAAAACATGTCGCGACGTATGCGAAATCTCATTTCATCTAGGAAAGCTAATAAACGATATTTTTGTTGTAGATTGGTCCAGTTTGGCTCCAATAATATGGACAGCTTTGCACTCAATCAACTCCAGTTTAAAAGCGTTGCGCACCAACCGTATTTGCAAAAACAGGTATCTACTAAACTGGTTATACTTTTCATTCTCTAAAAAATACTATGTATATAGGAAATGATGTAAATTTTTTTAATAGTAACTTCTTTTTTGATATATCTTTTTGAAAGATAAAAACAGTTAAAACAACCATTTTCATTATTTTCTAACGGACAGTCCGGCAATCAAAGTAAACCTCGTGTCTAAGATCTTTGTATTTCCAGAGCGGGAAAATGAATATAAATATTATTTTCTAATGGCGATCGGATTCACAACCAAACCAATTACTGTCCATGGCCTTTATAAGTTTTTAAAAAAAAAACTACACAAATACCCTTTTTCTCTTTTACAGGATGACGTATCTCCAATTAAACACATATTTTTATACCAACACTCGGCGCCAAGTTCCTCTCGTAGCATGTGGGCCTTAATACTGGGCCCCGTCAAACGAGGATACATCTTCGTACAGGACACTGTCAAGACAAATCAAGTGCCGAATATGAACACGTTATACTCAGCTGAAAGGACCGCCAAGTGAGCTGACTATTTCTCTTTATATTTTAGTCATTGTTTTTCTTAGCTTCGCGCTTTGTCAAAATAACCTAGTGTCTAGACATTCGGTTTTCCACACTCCGCTCGACTTCAAGACCATTTTGTCGTTCTACCGAGTGGGGGTCGTAGCCACAACCAATCGCGATTAAAGTCAAACGCTGGCCACATCACATTTTAACCATCATACACCTAATATTATATTAAATAAAATACTCCTGCCTCTCAACAAGGCATATCTCGGAATTCGGGTCGAAAGTGGAGAAAGTAGTGTCTAGACGCTAAGTTCTCTCTGTCACGGACAAAGCGTGAAGCTGTAATTGACATGTGCATATATTTTCTAATTCCAGGATCAACCTCGGTACAGAAGAAACCACGTTGCCAGGATCCGAAATTACATGGGAAGTGATACTGGAAACTGAAGGGCGCATGATCTGGCGCCGCGTCCAGAGAGCCCTACAGCGCTACAAGGACGAGCGCTGCGGCCCCACCGTGGTGGCGTTACAGACTGCGCTGTCGCCTGCCGCGCTGGTGTCGCTTATGCCAGGTGAGGTACTAGGCTAGCAGAATTGCTATGGAGATGTTGTTTGAATTACGTCATATGGTTTTATTGGTACAATTGAAATTGCAACGCTAGACGCACAGTGTTGGTGGAACTTTACGCAGAGGTACTATTTTATCAGGATACCAGAATGGCAGTAGAGATTGTGCTTGAGTTATTATAAAATATACAATAGGCACTTATACTAAAATTTCTATAGAAATATTATCGAATACCAAGTATGCGATAAATAAGTTCGTATTAGTATTAGAATTTATAATAATTTATATGTACCTAAAAAAAATATTCTATGAAATAAATACAAAATAGAGTTTTGTTATTTGCTATAAGTGGATGTTATATGAGTTTACTTGCCATGTGGTCACTACGGCAGGCCTGTCCGAGTTCCCTCTGGTGGCGCTGCACGTGCGCGACGTGGAGTCGCTGTACAGCGCGCTGGAGTGGCAGCGCGTGGGCGCGCGCGCCGTCGTGCGGCACTACCTCAGCCTCCCGTCGGTGTTGGACCTTACTGTTGAGCAGTGCAGGTACTCCAGCTGTTTTTATATACGAGTACATACACCAATACCTCGCTCAGCGTCGTTTCGTTTTGCGTTATTTCGAACAAAGTTTTGTAAAAGAAAGCCGACATACATAACTTAATTTGTTTAATTAAGTTATGTATGTAATTAAGTTTTATATTATTTTTGTTTTTTAAATGTTTTCATAACCCTGGTCTCATAATCTTCGATCTTTACATGGTTTGCTAAAGAAAATCTTAATTCACTTTGCGTCGTGTTTTTTTGGAACGTAACCACGACGCAAAGTGAGGTATGGGCGTATTTATCTTTATACTTTTTCCCGCATAGCTGGATAGTACTTAGTGTGAAGAGATGTTGCGCGCTGAGCGGCGGAACTCAACGCCGTGCTTTGATTAGGTACCAGAGCGAAGAAATGAAAATAATTTAAATATAATCATTCCCCCGAATGGCAATCGAATCTACAGCCAATCGCGTTTTTTTTTTTTTTTTTTTTTTTTTTCGACATTGTTTCTATGCTGTTGACCTTATTGGTCTTGACAGCGACACCGGGGGGGTGAGGGAAGAGGGTGCTCATTCCCTGCGAAGTACAAGCATGTGTGGCTGCTTGAGAAAAGGGGTCAACGATCGCAAGGGCCACAATCGCGTTACTTCCATTTGCTTTTATACTTTTCCAGATACTTCCACTTGCCACTCGGCAATACGGCGGCGGACCCGACTCAGTTCGGGGCGGACCTGTTCTTCGCGAGACACCTCGCCAAGCACAACTTCGTGCTATGGTGCTCCAGCCTCGAACGACCCGACTTGGGCGGGAGGGAGATCGACGACAACCGGTGATGCCCTCTTTTTGGTCATATAATGGCGGTCCGATTCCAATACACGACCTCTACTTTGTTTCTTTAAACGACAAAAATAGTATGGCTTTTCTTCTTTGCGAATATTTTTAATATACTAATGACATATTAATATGGAAAGCTCTTCCTTTTTATTATTTATGTGTATGATTTACTGATAGCTATCTGTAACATTTTTTTAAGTTTTATTCACACATTTAGAAAACTGATAGCTTTTGAAATTTTCAACAAAACTAGAGTAGATTAAATCAGTCTACGTTTCGAGCTTTCCCATCACGTGATAATATTATTACATTAATAATGAAATAAAAACTTGGACTCTATACGAAAAGTATCTAGTATAGTGAAGTTTCAAAATATTATAATAAATAGACGAAATGCTTAAAGTCAAATATTTTTTTAATAATGCATCACAAATATATATAATTAATAAAATAAACATTATACATACAATGTGTTTGATACACTTTTAACAAGTCTCAAAGGAATCGATAAAAACCATCAGTTTATATTATTTTTTTCTGTTTATTGTATACCGCTTTTAGCCATAATTTGCCTATGTAAATTATATATAATAATGAAATGTCAATACACAGGCTAGTAAGCGAGGCAGAGGAGTGGTCGGGGTGCAGCCACAGTGCGAGCGGCGCGTATGACGGCGTGTGCGTCGCTCTCTCTTGCGACGCGCTCGCGGTGTGCGCGCTGTTGCAGTCCCACCATATATTACAGGTGAGCTGGTTCTTCATTTATTTTAAAGTTATCAGTGGGAGTACTGGTTGTGGTTTCGAGCCTCACACAATATTACATCTCGCTGTAGTTTGATTGATTGAGGGTGCAAACATTGTGTGGTGAGTGGAGGCTGCGCTCTGTCCTGACACCAGATCCGAGAAATGAAAATAATTTAAATACGATCTATCCCCCGAGTGAGACTCGAACCCACGACCGTCACGCAAGCATTGAGACGCTGTCACACTGCGCCACGACGGCCGCTATTTATTTTTTTAATATTCTACATTGTAGGTTGAAGGCACAAGTGTAGCGACGTCATTTGGCGCTCAGCACGCAAATATTCAAGATGTAATGGCGTCTACAGGTAACGCCAGAATTCACAATTTTTCACTAATTTTGCCACCATTTTTGGAAAAAATATAAATTAAGTTATAATAATCTTTGGTTTTGGTACTATATTATTTATAGGTGCTGCCGAATTTTTTTATATGTTTCTAAACATTTTTCTAATTTAGAGCATGTGACCATAAATTTGTAGAAATTTACTAATAACATTAACCATGGTCTACTTACTTATTTATTTATTTTTTTGTAAACTACAACTTTATTTATAAACATAGATGAGTCAGGGAATAATAATATTGTAATATTGTTGTAATATAAATTAGTTAACCAATTGACTTAATGTTGTGAAAACTCTTAGGTTTTAGAAAAATTAATTAAGAATTTTTTTTTAAAGTGTTATTTACACACATTGTGGAAAAGATTGAAACATTATACGTTTCCTAATATGAACGCAGCAAGACTCGAACCTGCGCCTCTTGTAAAGCCGAAATTCGTAAACGTTTATTATGACTTATTTTTGTTGTTATCATCACTGAGTTAGAGTGATTTTTACAAATTTCAATAATAACAATCGTTTGGCAAGAGAGAATGCTATTTATTAAATAGTTTGTATATGAAAACTATGTTTTGTGTGTTTAAATGCGCGTGTTAACCGTGTTAGCGTGTTAATGCGCGTATGACACGCTTGGCCTTTAAAGAGCCGACTGTCTTCTTTCAATTTTTTATACCTTTCTAATAAAAATATAAATTATAATATACATATTTAATTTTCATTTATTTTAAATACATTCATCAATAGGTACAAATGCAACTGAGACCTACGATGAAACAGCTCAATGTAGCGCTGCCTTTAAAATCCTAAGGACGATGATCGCTTCGTGGTTACGTGACGTCACGCAGTACAAAAACGTCTTCGCCGACTTTCAGATATCACACTTCTATAGGTTTTTATTTTATCTTATACTATTAATATAAACAAGACCGTTTTGGCGCAGTGAGGCATCGACTAACTGTAAACGCGATTTATTGTGGGTTTGATTCACGCTCGGGGAATGTTTAAATTTAAATTATTTTTATTTCTCCGCTGACTCTGACTACTTCGATGTGCGGAAGAAATTGTAAATCTTCTTAAATGTTAATAATTCCAGATGGCTAAAAACACCAACCTCCCTCCTCTACGATCCAGCTCTTCGCCGCACTCTGTACAACTTAATGAAAAAGCTGTTCCTCATGCTGGTGGCGGAGTTCAAGAGGCTGGGCTCCCAGATTGTGTTCGCTGACTTCAATAGAATCATACTGCACACTAAGAAAACATCCATTTTGGACGGGATTGGTATTTATTGGATTTAACTATTTTGAAGTAATGTTAGTGTCCAGCATTAAAGCGGCAAGGTTATTAGAGTAGCAATAGCAAAGGCGGCAAGTGGAGAACGGAGTGTCTGGACATTAGTTTCTCTTATTTACGAAATAAATTGTATAAATATACGCATGCACTTATTGTTGTAAGGTTAGATCACTTTCGTGTCCAACAGAAACAATGTTTTAGCCGAAACAGATATTTGTCAAATTGTATATTAATTTTAAAATGAATATAACAAAATCAGCGTGATATAACGTTAAAGTGTGTGGAATCTTCCATGGAGGTTTTGAAGGTCTTGCTCTCTTTCAACTTCCAAAAAGGGGTTGTAAGTTCTACCACAGAAGTAGTAAGATGAGGAAGCATTCATTGGCCGACGCCAGTTCTCTTTGCCCAAGGACCTTTATGGACTTTGATAATTCACGATCACACAGTTTCGGCACAGCCGAAAGGTTCGGCGGATTTCTGGCCGAAACTCAAACTACATTATTAACATTTTTTAATTATATTTATTTCTGTTTTTTATTATATTTATAATAATTACAACTTTTAAGGTTACGTGGAGTTCGTCGTCCAGAGTATAAGAAATAAGGAACTGTTTCACGGAATAGACATCCGCTACAAGCAATGCTGGTCGTATTTGTTGTGGTTAGACGAAGCCAATTTTGCGGGGATTGAGGTAACGTTTGGTTTTTTTTGCTTATTTTTTATATTTAATAACATATACAAAGTATATTCTAGGACTGGCATAGTGTGTTTTATATGTAGTTTGCAATAAGACGAAGTTCATTTGTGACAGGGTTGAGCAACCCTTTCAGCAATTTTGCTATCTAAATTTAGAATTTCTTTTGCGGGCCTCAATCACACTCCTTAATAGTATTTAAAATTATATCGATATTATAAACATTATATTACAAAAACAAAATTTGAAAAATACGAAAAATACAAAAAATGAGAAAAGATTACAAAAACCAACATGTACTTCGCAATCATCCTGCATGTTGGAACAATTCGCGTTAATTTGGTAGAGCTTAATATACTAGGCGGACCGCGGGGTTGCTGAGCTATGCGATCTATATTTAGATGATTTTTGCCACTTTTTGTACTCATATGTTTAACATTTATTTAACAAAATTATTTTTTTCGTAAGAATCTTTCAGTTTCAGTTTTTATTTAAAATTAAGAAATTTTATGTATGTATATAATATTTTTTTATTACATTTTCATTATCAGTTTATTAGTAATAATTGTATATTTATAGGGAAAATTGCCATCGGGATTAGTAGAAGTAGGATCATCACAAATACCCGCCAGCGAAGAGGAATCCGAAGAGGAGGTAAGAAGTTATATGCTTTTGTATAATACAAGCATCGTTTTGATTAATATCATATTCATCATCGTTTATGTAAGCTATGTAAGTTTATTTTATATTTATATATTATGAATATGTATATTCGAATATTCATATATTTGTACGTAATATATAATATGTAAAATTTTAAGCAAGTTTATTTCCCTAAGCAAACATTTTTTTATATATAATTTGTACACCGACCTATTTTTTTGTATCTTCTGGTCTTTTCTCGGTGAGGGTTGCCTGGAAGAGATCACCTGTGGTGAAGGCCGCCTTCGCACCACAAATTTAACTTTACTTTTACTTTTTAAAGGGTTCGATCCCTACTCGGGAAATTATGTTCTGCAACTAAAAGCGTGTCCTTGCGCAGGGCGCGGTGGCGATGCAGTGGAGCCAGTGCGCCAGCATGCCGCCCGCGGTGCGCTCGGCCTTCGAGGCGGCCGTGGCGGGCTTCCTGAGCGCGGCGCACGCGCAGCCCGCGCGCCTGCCCGCGCTGCTGGCCGGGGACATGGCGCAGAAGCTCTTCCGGTTGGCGCCTGTCGTTCCTAATGCTTTACAATAATCCTTATTTGTTGCTTATCTCATTGAGCTCTGCCACTCGACACGCAGTGTCTTGAATTCGGGCGGAAAGTGAAGACACTAGGTTCTCTCTGGTTACCCTGCTCTGCGAATCTTATTTTTCATAGGAACTAAACACAAAGATACACAGTCTTTCTTTATATAGCTTGTCAAAGCTCCGTACGTAACTTAACTTCACAATCATTGGCACTGGTTGGGTCTGGGTTCAAAACAATCATAAACATTGCATACCTAATGAACAATGAAACGTCAGAATGACAGAAAACATCAACCGTCGCATGCCCACGTTGAGGCCGGAAGACATCGGCCCCCAGGCGGGGCTCCGCGTGGAGTCGCTGCGCGGCGCCTCGCCCGCGCTGCTGCTCGTCAACGCGCTGTGCAGGGTGCTGGCCCTGAACCAGGACCTGGAACAGGAGGTAGGGTGTGAGGACATATAAACGATTATACATCTACTGAATCCGAAATATTGCGGGTTTTGTGACGGAACTCAACGCCGCACTTTATCTTCTACTGCGAGTGGAAATCGAACTCACAACCAATCGCGTATACAGTCAGACGCTGCACCACTGGGCCACGATGACCTCGAAATTAAAACACATTTTAAGAAAAGCGTCTCACAATTTAAAAGCAGCAGAATTGAAACCCGCGTTTCTCGTAACCGAACGTTCTTGGACAGACTTAAAAATATTTTTTTTTACCTATTTAGATAATTTTCGCCGCCCAATAAATAATAAACATTTGTGCCAGGTAACCCTCTTACGCCGTAACTTGCTCCGCCTCATCAACGTGGGGGAGTTCAGTCCCCTGGCGGAGTGGCGCTCGCCCTGCGCCTCCTGCGTGCTGGGCGAGGTCATCTGCAAGGTGTGCAACCACTGCCGGGACCTGGACCTGTGTCGCGACACGCACCGACGCACCGACCCGTAAGTGCCGCTCTGTTCTGCTCACATAGATGATAGATGCGGGTTCATGAGGTATATTTAAAGTGCAAGTCGATGCGTATCGTTGCGATCCGTTTCTCGCCACGTCCGCCACACCAAGCCAGAGAGAACCTAGTGTCAAAACACTCTGGTCTCAACTTTTCAGTCACTTCTGGATCCGAGACAGTGCGTGTTGAGTGGCAAAACTCAACGCCGCGCTTTATTTAACAAGAGCAGAGGAATTTTATAAAAGATAATTTAATCATTGTCCCAAGCCGATATCGAACTCGCTGCCAATATCGTTTACAGTCGTCAAACAGCGTCCCACTGCGCCAATAATTACTTATTACTTTTTGCTTCTATACTGATGGTTACTTATATCATAATTGAGGTATAAGATCACCATGGTAAAATTAATAAATTCATTTAGTGTACTTCAGTATTAACTTCAATATATTTTGTACTTGCAAATCGTTCTTCTGCTAACCAAATTCATTATTTGGATTGAAATAAAAAATATTTTAAAAAAGGAGTCTAAAAAGAAATATTTGACGATTGAAGATGATTGATTGAAGAAACAAATCAAAATAAAAAAGGAACAAGAAGAAAACTGTATTTGATGCCTAAAAGAGCCAAGTTGTTCTTTTTAAAAACTAAATATATAAATACATTTGTTTGTATGTATTGTTTTGTTTCAGACCGGCCTGCTTGTGTCCTACGTGTGGCACGGCATACGAAAACCAGGAACTAGAATGGAGGCTGATCGAGACATTGAACCGACGAGCGATGACGTACACGCTGCAGGACCTCGTGTGCTCCAGATGTCATCAGGTTTTATCTACACTGTATAAAAATAATTATCTTATGAAAAATATTTTCGGAAAATGTATAAAAATTTGAACGAAAATCCCGCTAGGATTCAAACCTGGGGCACTTGGAAACGGTCCGAAAACTCTAATCGCTAAGCCATGCTTAGTTCAATTTCTTATACGTTTTAGGAAAATGTTTTTCATATCCTAAGTGTGTAATATTTTTAAAGTTTGTTTATTTAATTGTAATATTAAATATAATCTGTAGTTTGTGTATGGAACATGTATGGACATCACTCTTGCTTTATAACAACCCTTTTTGCTGTCAGACGATATTATAAGCAAATAAAACAGAAGTAAACCTAGAAATAAATTAAATATTATTTTTAATATATATTTTACAATGAAAAAATAGGTTTTCGTTTTTCAAATACCACTAAAAACTCTACGTCACGTTATAAAACTATATTTAGATACGAGACGGATATAAAACGTTGATAATACCGTAGCTAATGCATAATATTGTTTTGGCAGGTAAAAAGGGAGAACTTGTCCACGGTGTGTGACTGTGCAGGAGAATTTGCCCTCATAGTGCCCATTAAGGAGGTTCACACTCAACTGGCCACATTCAAGACCATAGCAGAGTATTACAAGATGCCCTTACTGATGGAGCTCATTGAATTTAATATGAGCAACATGTGATATAATGTAATAATTTATAAGATGAAATCCTTTTTAATGTAGCTGTTTGTGCTTTTTATTTCTATCCTGATATTTTTTTAAGTGGTGCTAGAGAAGAATTCTGGACTATCTTAAAATTACCAGACTGCATCTGTTAGCAAAGAATACACATACTTTGGCCATATAGCTTGAAGAGACACACACGACTGACAAGCTGGTTGTTGTCGGCATAGTAGACGGCAGAAGACCTAGAGGCCGATCATCTCGCCGATGGTCTGCAACCGTCAAAGAGATTACAGCTTCCCATTACTACAGATTTAGGACAAGCAGAAGATAGAGGGGGGGGGGGGGCGTGAAAGCAGCTCCTCCTCTACCAAGGTTCACCAAGGCTACAGCAATGAAGAAGACGTCGAAGAATGCGATGATATCTATTTACCATATCTAGATAGACTAGTTTCCATTTTGTAAGAATATATGGGTTGGGGTGATACTTTATATTATATTTCTCATTTGTGACGCTGAAGGTCTAGAGGGGCTTTCCTCTACGCAAGAGACCCAAATAAAATAGTTTCACGCTAATTTCAGAAACGGCTTAACTGATTCATATGCAGTTTTGACTATTGTATTTTAGTCTTAAGGTAAACTTTACTAAACTTTGAGTGTCCCGCGCCCCTTGAAAACCGCTCAAGCGCTCTGTCCGCCAAGCCATGCGTTCTATATCCAGCTACGTCGAAATTCTTATAAGCTTATTACAACTTCTATTTGTTGTTAGCATCTCTGTAGAAAGATTTTTACAAATTTCTGCTACCCAAAGATTATTCTACGAATGATCATTTGGCAAGAGAGAATGCTATTTATTAAATATATATAGATGCTAACAACAAATATAGATGTCACTTTTAATATTTTTACTTATTGAACATTATCAAATTATAGTAACTTAGATAATTATTTAAAATTAATAACTTTTAGAAACACTGATTGTACACAACTATTTATATGATTTAATTTTCTTTTTTAAAAAAAGTTTTCAATTTCTAGTTACATTGTAATTAATTTGTGTGTTAAATAAATAAGGTTGAACAGTTATAAGGCCAGAAAAGGTGGAGAACTAAATGAAATATGAGTGGGTTGGTTAATGAAATATTTATTAAAGTAATTCCTAATTAACTTTATTATATTACAATTACAATAAGAATACACAAATCAACATAAGAAAGCATATAGAAAATTAAATCAAAGAGTGCTTCTTTCATCATTGGGGGTCTGTCCCAAACCTTTGGCAACCTCACTAATGCATATCCACTGCCCATCGGCATTTTCTCTCCATAGACTAACTTTATTATCTCCACCTGAAACTGCTAAGATGTTTCCTGTCAGAGACCAGCTGACACTCCAAACAACATCATCAAAAGTATTTAGGATATTAGGAGTCCAAGACACATTGTCATCGCTGTACCATATTACGACTCTCTTATCTTGAGAACAACTTGCAATCATAGATTTTTGTAATCCTAGAGAAGGAGCCCATGCAACATCTCTAACCCAGTCCATATGCATCTCCAAGCGATTTTCTTCAATCCATTGGTCTCCTTGTTCTTTCCAAATCTGTAAATGATAATATTTAAGAAACCTTTACATACCAAAAAAAAAAAAATTATATTATATACTATATATAAAATTATATATATATATATGAATACATACTTTAATTAGATTGTCACATCCACCAGAAACTATTCTCTTAGGTGCATCTTTGTTGGTTAGGGGATCCAAGTTCAGGTCAGCCGAGATAGCGGGACACCAGCTAATTGAGTTTACTCCAATAGCATGAGCACCAGGTATTTTTTTTACATCCCAATTTCCACCGTCTTGGTTATATGTAATAGTTGATATAGAACCATCTGAACTGCAACACGCTAATATCAAACCGTATTCCGCAGGCGCCCATGCAACAGAGTTTACAGAACTTTCATGTCCTGAGTATTCATAAAGTTTAGTCCACTCTCCAGATTCTTTCCAAATTATAACTTTCCTGTCGTAAGAACAGGAAGCTAGTAGGTTGCCAAACTTTGGATGTGCCCACGCAACTTGCCACACAGGTCCAAAATGTCCTTTTAAATCAGCAGCAAGAGTTTGTGTACCGCTCTTGATGTCATAAATTTTAACGGAGTTATCAGAGGAACACGTTGCTAACCTTAGCCCATAATAATCTAACTCCGCATCGTGTATCATGTCCTCATGGCCTGTATCTATTGTATTTAAAACACTAATCATTTTGACGAATTTCTTTTAAAACAATTACAAAACACTGCACTCGGTCTGCCTGCTCGGTTAAAAATTATCAGTCATGTCAAACAAGTTGACGTGGAACAGAGTGTTGCTGAATAACATTTTTAATTCTTTATAATCCTAATTATTATTCCTAATATTAATTCAAATTCACTCATTATAAAAATAATAAAAATACGTTTAGCTTTTTTCAGAATTCATTTTTTTTATTAACTTGTATTCTTTATTTCAAAAATGACTATATATATCTTTTACTTTTAATAAAAAGAATGTTTTTCTTGCTCACAAAAATGGTTGGCACGTCAAAAGTGATGACAGCATAATAATAAAAATCGTAAAATGTCAATGTCACAAATTCTAGAGAAAAAGGCTAAATTTTGCTCTTAAAATATTGATGTGTTAATATTTTAAACTATGAAACTTTGGTTTTATTCAAAATAGTAAAAATGACTGAAAAAGAAGGAGGAATATTTTATAACTTAGAGGGTCTACTAAGACAAGATTATCGCGGCGTTAATGTATGATGAAAATAGCTCAAATATGAGATAAAAACATTGTTCGTATTTATAATTCTTTTTTACATTTCAGATAGCTGTTTACGCTTTCGCTACAGCAGGCTTAGCAGCGTCCGTTTATAAAATCCGTCCGGTAAATATAGTTCAGTTATTGTAAAGTAACATTACATAACTAAAGTTATAATTAATGTATTTTATTATTAAGGTGAGCAAGTTCTCTAAAGCTACTAAAGTTCCTGATCACTTTATTAAGAAAAATGAACCTATGAAAGGTGTCTATGTGGGTGTTCAACATTCTCCTGTCCGTCTACTAATAAATCACAAAGCTCCAATCTACCTTCCACTGTGGCATTCCAGCAAACCACCTTTACCCGTCAAGGTGATAAAAAAAATACTGTTTTTATATAAGTGACTGTTACATTTCTGAACATACTACTTTTTAATTATCATTTTGTATTTAGCTCTGGGGAGTTAATGTTGTAAGCGGCAATGCTGTGAACTGGCTGGACTGTGTCGCTAAAGGGCAACAAGTTACATTGAAACCAATTGGTAGAGATAAAGAGGATCTAGTATCAATAGTTTTATTGCATTTACCACAACACAAGGTAATGTTTTCTTAATTTGACTTAAAAAAATTCACATGAGTATTTATTCATATATAAATAAATAATCTTTAAAATGTTTTAATTTTTTCAATCATAAAAAACTAACTTTTAAAATAATTATACATATTGATTAATAGATTTGATTTATTAAGTCTTAACATATATTTCAGACTAAAACTATTGAAACTGTAGATATTGGGAAAAAATTAATAGAACTGGGTTTTGCTGAAGCTTCTGTGCCTGAAACAATAAAGAAAAAGACTATACAGTCACAAATTGCACCTCTGCTGTTATCAGCACAGTCTCGTGCCAAAGCCTTTCGTAATGGAATTTGGTTGGATAAACTTCCACCTATTCCTTTATATGTAACATATTGGAGAAAGGGAACTCAAATAACAACCGACATTATTATTTTGGCTTTCAAAAAATTTATGCAACTATTAGCTTTTGTTTCCAAAAGTGCCTTAGTTGGAGGAAAGTACTTGGTCCGAAGACCTTTTAAATCTTCAAAGTCCGTACAAGCCACGTAACATTAAACAATTTTTTTACAGCTTTTTTTTTTTTCAATGATGTGCTATGATAGTCTTAAATGCATTGTAATGTAAACTTAATTGTATAAATATTTAGATATTACTGTTATAAAAAAAAACTTATTATAAATTATCTGTTGGACAATAAAAACTTCTTGAAAAGCTTGTTGTTTTCTTATATTGAAACACTGGTTTTGTAAAAAAGCACTGTTTATTCAAATTAAATATGTAGTATATATTACATTCAAATATATATCTTAATTAAAATAGCAAAAAAAATACAGCTAATAAATCTATTGAAATAATATCCATTAAACCATTTTGCTTAATAGTATAATACCAAGTAATTTCGCCCTTAACAAAACGTCACAGAAATACTTTTATTTTACAAACCAAAAAATGACCACAAAGTTATTAATAATCTCCAAAAAGCTAAAGACAGTTTTTGAAACATTCCGAATTGAAACCTCACATTTTGCTGAACTTATTGCATTTTCACTTTTAATGAACAGAAACAACTGAGTTACCGCAATATGATTATAATACACGAACGAAACGATCGGATATAAAAATACAAAAAGCAAGTCTGATCCGTGTGTGGCACCGGTGCCTACGCCGCGAGGGGTGGCGGGGGCGGAGGCGCGGGTCGTCAGAGCAGGGCGCAGCGCGACAGCCACGATGTCGGCTTGCGCTGCTGTTCGTTCGCCTTCAGCTGGTGCGCTCCGCCTCGGCCGCCGGGGGGATTACTCGCCTCCTATACATTACATTTCAACATTAATTGTTTGTCACATTTAATTAAAAGTTAGTTCTGAGTAAAAAGAAATTGTGAAAAAACAAAGTAACTTAATTTGTTGTATAAATAATGATATAGCAAAGAATACCAACCTGCGGCTCGAGAGCCACATACAGCTGATAATCACAAAAGTAATGATTTTTGGCATAAGTTTTTTAATTACACTAGATATCTATGAACTTAATGTGTACGAAAATATAAATATACTTTGTCCAATCTGCCTTGCGAAGCATGCAGATAGCCACAGCAATAAAAATAATAAGTGAAACTACCTATATTTCAATAGTTGTACAAAAAGTAAATCAAAAAGTAAATTGTCCATATTAAATGAAAATGTAATTCTACAAAATAATAATATTAAATTTATATAATTTGAAATAAATAGAAAGTGGTGACTTATCATAACTACTCTATGAGTTTTATTAGTTTCCAGCCAGCTTAACAAAACATAGGTAATATGCTAAACTAAAATGTTAATTTACATTAAGAATTCTAAAATGCAAAGAGTAAGAAAATAATATATGAATAACATAAAATATATGATCTATTGTCAAAGCTGTTGACTGTGATTATTGTATAATTTAAAATTTATTATCAAAAAAACTGCATGCAATATGTATTAGTGAAAAAAGACAAGACAATGTAGCAGAGCAGTCAGAAAGAACACTGTGTCGAAACATGTTCTTCACTTTCAGTGCCACATCAAGAAAATAAATGTTGAGTGAGAGCGTTGAGTGGCAAAACTCAACACTGCAAGAACAAACACACTCAATGTCTGTCTTACCAGAGCGTAGATTTTAAAATAATTTAAACATAATAATTCCCAAGGGTGGGGATCAAACCCATAACCAATCGCGTTTGCAGGAAAATCACTCCTACTGTACCATAATAACCTCATTAATGGACAAAATAATCTATATTAGGTACATTACTTAATAGTCATAATAAACCGTGCATTCCATCTATTCACATCCCTAACCAATGAAGGGATTACCATGTCTGTCAAGTTTAAAAATACATCTATTGTTTTATATTTTGTTTTTAATGGTTATCTTTGTTGAAGAGCGAAAAGACTATACCTACAGTGCTCATACGAGTTACAACTACATATTACTTATGATTATAAATATAAAAACTACAACACTAATTAGGTACAAATAACACAAAAGCATTAAGAATAATCACATTAAAACATAATTATATGAAAAATAATAAATAAATTGTGACAAATATATAAGAATTTTGATGTAGCTGGATATAGAATGTATGGTTTAGCGGTCAGTGCTTGGATGCATTCCAAGAGGCACAGGCTCACATCTTGCTGTGTTCAAAGTTTTTAAGTTTTCAAATTATATATTTCTTTGTAAGAATAAGAATAATTTGTATAAAAACACAAGTAAAATAAAGATTTGGAAATATAATTATGAAAAGTTATAAAAATCCAATCACTAACTAGAAAATAATGTTATCTTGACCATATAAATATAAAATGATAATATACTACTTGTGTAATGCAACACATAAATTGAACAAATTGATAAAATTGGTTTTATCATATACTGTCAAGTAATGGAGATAATATCAAAGTTATATTATAATATAACAGTAACATACTGACTATAAGTATTGTATCCTTGTGTTTAAGACTGTTGTCTAACCAGCATTGTTTTTAAGAGGAAGTTTTTAATTAGGGTCATTGTAGGAAAAAGACTTTGTCTATAATTTGTGTTAAATGTATTCAAGCACTTCCAGCAGTCACTTAATATATATACACAATAACTTAGGCAAGCTTGCACAAAAAATCACAACAACTCAAAATAAAATCTAAAACATGTAAACCTTTTTTACCTTCTGTGTTCAAAAGATAGTCATGGAACAAAAAAAACAATATACATTATTATATATATATGTACTAATATACAAAATACAAATGAATAAAAAATATTTAATAATATCACACACAAAATTATGATACTTTTGATGATTCTTTTTGAATTTTAAAATGAACCAAACATAGATGCTGTATAGAATAGTTTAAAATTTATTTTAGTTGTTAACCAATGAACTTAAATTCAATAATACACAATTTATTCCCCTTACCAAATATATAATCAAAATCAAATTATTTATTTCATTTAAATCATACCTGTTTTTTCTCTGTTTTCGCCTTAATGTCTCTTGCTAATGTGTAGAAAGCATATTCAACATTTAATGAGTCCTTAGCTGAGGTTTCTACAAATTTTATCTGATATTCTATGGCTAACTGTTCTCCCCGTTCCTTTGATACCTATAAAAAAAAACTGTTAATTCATATCTTCTAAATAAACACAAACATTAAAATTAAATTATTATTTTGTTGGCATTAACCTCTAAAAACAACAGTATCTATATTTATATAAAATTTTATTCACAATATATTTCAAATGAAGTGTTAGTTGTAGTACCAATATCCTTATAATTATAGATACATGTCAATGTTTAATACAACTATTTAACAAGGAAAATATAATATATTATATATGTGTACTAAAATATAATATATTTAAATATCTCACATATATTAATTACGTTTTAACAAGTAATATTTTTTAAATATAGAAATTGTCTTATTTCTGCAGTATGGTATTTCTAACCATAATAAAAATGTTCTTTAATATGTATAAAAATTTAGATGGGTGGTAAAAATCAATCCATATTTTTTATATAATTGTTGACTTGTACTCACTTGTCTTTTCTCATCCAAATCACATTTGTTACCGAGGATCATTTTCTCCACATCAGCACTTGCATTTTCTTCTATATTTCTAATCCAATTTTTTATATTTTCAAAACTCTTCTCATTTGTAACATCATAAACAAGCATTATGCCCATAGAACCCCGGTAATATGCGGTGGTAATCGTACGGAATCTCTCCTGACCTGCCGTGTCCCTGAAATAAGAATACTCTTATAACCACTATGATATACACTTCATATAAACTTTCACTCAAAAAATAAATAAAAACTCACCATATTTGTAATTTTACTTTTTTACCGTCGAGATCTATTGTCCGAATTTTAAAGTCAATACCTGAAAGAGTACGTTGTTTAACTGAAGTCAATTAATTAAAATTAGTATGTATGATGTCATAAAGAGTTTGCTCATTTAATTTGATAAGGGCTCCATTTATTGTTATGCCGCGCCCTTTTTACAGATTTAGCATAACGTAAAATTTATACGATGAAACATAAAATCCTGTTCGATGACAATTACGTATAAAAAATACAATTTTTTTGACAATAACCTTTGATACAAAGAATGAAAGCACTCACCAATTGTTGATATAAATGAGATATTGAACGCATCTTCAGAGAATCTGAATAATATAGATGTTTTTCCGACTCCAGAATCACCTATTAAGAGTAATTTAAATAAATGATCGTAAGTTTTTGCCATTTTTTATATCAATCTGATTACAGGACACACAGCCACTCATTTGGCATTTTTGAGTAATCGCTACTCCCTAGTGATGCTACTTACCGTTAAAATATTAAAAATCTTAATTAAAATGGAATGTGATATTTAATAATAAAGCAAGTGACCTCTCCTTTATATGTTTCTTGTCAAATAATCTGCATTTTATAATTGTTCATGTTATTTAAGGTTGAAACGTTTTCTTAAATCCATTTGAACACGAAAAATCTCCGTTGTTAGTACAACACTATATATATATATATATATTATCTGTGACTGATTTACGTCTAATGTCAGCATAACGTACAATCTGTCACCTGTCACATTAGCGTTTTACTTTATATTAAAGCGGCGGCGACTCAAATATATTTGTATTGATTGAAAATTTAAATTGAGAAAATATAACTTATAATGAACTAATGACATATTTTTTAAACCATATAAAATGTTTTACCACGTACGTACTCATATATGAAATAGATTAAAAATTAAATAAAATGTATAATAACCCTAACCGAACTTTCAGATCTCTTTAGAGCATGAAATTTTACTGCATCCTCGATACTTTGGCCCACAATTACTTGATACAGTGAAACAGAAACTCTATACAGAAGTAGAAGGAACATGTACAGGAAAGTGGGTATAAAACAAAACAAAGCTTAAGCTAATAAATAAAAATTAATTATTATTTATTTTCGACATTTATCGTTAATTTCAACTAACCTTAAGAAGGCTTAGAGTAATATATTATAATACAAAACTGCTATTTCATATAAAACTATATGTATTTAATTATCATTATAACATTATTTCTTAGTTTAGTTTATGAATGTTATGTTTCAGATATGGTTTTGTCATTGCAGTAACAACAATAGATAGTATAGGTGCAGGGCTTATTCAGCCTGGTCAAGGATTTGTAGTATATCCTGTTAAATACAAAGCTATTGTATTCAGACCTTTCAAAGGAGAAGTACTTGACGCAATAGTTACTCAAGTCAACAAGGTATTCTATTATATCCACAAAGTACACATCTTAAATTATTTATTATGGTAAATTTTATTCTGTTGTAGGTTGGCATGTTTGCTCAAATTGGTCCTCTCAGCTGTTTTATATCACATCATGTAAGTACAAACACATACAATGAAATATATTGAGCTTATAATATTTAGTTGTTTATTGGAAAACATCACTAATATGTATTTTTTTTTATTTCAGTCAATTCCTGCCGATATGGAGTTCTGCCCTAATGTAAATCCCCCATGTTATAAAAGTAAACAGGAAGATAATGTCATACAGGAAGAAGATGTCATTAGGCTAAAGATTGTGGGTACTAGAGTTGATGCAACAGGCATTGTAAGTTATAGTTAACTTTAATATTTTTATTTATTTAACTCATTATTACACCAATATAATTACAAGAAATTATTAGTAATGACATCAATAAAAAATACAGAAAAGGAGACTACTTACTAGAAATTTCTAGTAAGTAGTCTCCTTTTCTGTATTTTTTACAATTGTACAATTGTACTCTCCTAGAAAATAGGCATAATATTGTTATGAAAAAATTGTTGAAAAAATATTAATGCTTAGTTTTTCGAGATACACTCAAATGGTAAATAATAACATTACATTTGAAAAACGGATATATTTTTTAAAAATATTAATAAATAAAAGTGAAAAAGCTGTGGTGATCTTATCACCATCATAAAAAAAACTTATTATGTTTTTTACTTAGTGTAAAGTAAAAAACAATGAGTTTTCTTACATAGGAACTTAACCGACATCTGTTAAATACTTTGTCCTGCACAGGCAAGTTAGCAGTGAGAACCTAGTTAAGACACTGTTTTTCACTTCCATCCTGAAATCGACACATGCAAATGCTATACTGTCTTATCTCAGCAGGAAAATCAAACCATATTAAATATAATCTACTAACTTTGAATTGAACCCATAACCATGGTACAACAATAGTCATAAATTTTCACTAAGACTGTCTTTATTTTATAATACCCTACCCTGTAACAAAAACCTATTCAGTCCCATAGAGTATAAGCACTATTTTTATTTTGTAGTAAACTTATGTTATTTTTCCTTATTAATTTATTTTTCAGTTTGCGATTGGAACTTTGATGGATGACTACTTAGGCTTAGTCACACAATAATGTATTGTAATATTATAAGATTAATATAATTTTTATAGAAATGAAACACTGTTGTATTATTTATATTTATTTGGCATTCAAATAATATTGTAAAATTCATATGCAAGTAACAAAAACAATCTGTCAAAAAAGGACAAAATATTTGGACACTTCAGTCTATTTGGGCAGTATGTGTGACTTGTCTGTTTGATTGAGTAAACTGTGGATATTACATATTAGGTATTATCTTATGTCTAAAGCAAACTTACTGATATAACCTTACAATTATATATAATTGTTGTATCAAATTTAAATAATTTCGAAATTTATTGAAATAAAACAAAAGCTAGTTTTTTTCAAGTTTCATCCTAAATCTCACAAGAAATGTAATTTTAAATTGCATACAAATGAATGCCAAAATTGTATGTTACATCTTTGTATGCCACATATTTGGTTTAATTGTTAGTATTTATTATTAAAACTACAAATCTTGTAATGTTATTTCTTAATTCAGACTTATCAATTTTTAAATTGTCAAAGTTAAATTCACAAATAATAATTAAATTTAAATAATTATTAAAAAAATATATATATACACTACAAAATATAATAAAATAATATAATCAATGCCAAATTAGTCAATAATGAAAATCTCCAAAGGGATTCAAGTATCTTTGGTATGTCAATATATACAAAATTGCCACATAAACATTAAAAGAATAAATTAAAGAACTTAATCAAATATTGCTCGTGCTTAACGACATATGGCATCTAAATAAATAATACTCAATATGAGATCAGAAATAAACTAAGCAGTGATTAATTATTTATCTAAGCACCATATAGGCCTAAAATCATAGATGCAGCTAGGGTTCAGGCAAAGGTGTACGCATATATGTGAACAATTAACTAATTTATTGGAACTATTTAGTACTGTTTATTTATTTATATAACTATTACCAAACTTAATATGTATAATTAAATGTCTAAACAATTGTAACACTAGCCCTGCCTAGCTGCAGCTATGTTTAAACTATAAAGAAATCTATGCTCACATAGAATTAATATTAATCTAGCATAACTCAAGCATACTATGCTTTTCTGCAGTATACCATACATTATTATAGTATATAATTTCTATAAAATATTGACACATAACATTGTGCATAAACAATATGCATGATAGAAGATATATTTGGAACAGTCAGTAATTTTAGTCATAATCATTTGCACATTGGCTCAGTGAACAGTTGTACAACAAATGCTGACTAGCTGACCCCTTCAAATCATTTTCTATTAAATAAATGTTAGTACAAATTTTAAAATAATATTAAATGAAGACATTTTAATGAAATTGACTCATAATCTTACTATACAACAAAATATATTAAAAATTTTAAGAATTTAATGATAAATAAAATATTAAGAGGGTAGCTGTGTCCGCATCGTGTGGAATTTACAAGGCACAAAATAATATATCAGGGTTAAAATATGAATGCAAACATCTAAAACAAGTATATACTCTGACGTACCAACATTACAGGTAGGTAAGTGGAGGAAACTTTCTATAACATTAGGAATTTGTAATGCTGATATGAATTATTATTTTAACGATAGATTTAATTTTACTATGAGATTCTACTAACATTGTGTCTAGTTTCTAGAATTTAGGGGAATGAGTGGCCTTAGTACTAAAAATATCAGCAACATTTTATTCCATTAAAACTAATATTATAGAAATGTTGCCATATAAATTACTATATAAACTAATTATATGGCAACATTTTAAGTCATAATTTATATATTTCTGTCCACAAGTTTTTTTAAATACAATGAAATAAAATGTTGCTGACAAGAGACTTTCTTAATAGTTTACCATCGATAAGGGGAATAAGACTGAAATATTATTACTATCTATTTGAAACATCTTAACAATTTTAACACGTTAAACCATTGAATTTCAAACCACTTATTATAATACTGACATTTTTACTACGGCCTGTTGTAACCTTTGTATTTTTTTTCAGTTCAAATATAAATATAGGTACTATTAATAATTACAAAAAAATTGACTTTTTTCTTTTCCATAATAATTTATTGATTGATTTATATATATTATATAAATCTCAAAGTTCAAATTGCAAAGTTATAAAATAGATACTTATTTCTTATAAAAATTTTTAAGTCAATATTTTTGAATACAATGTTTTTAATAATAACGTTTATTTAGAGTACCTAACTGATATTTTGTATGACAAAAGTAGAACAGGCTTACAGATCGGAATATAGAGCTAACTATTGAATAACCGTTGAGCTATATTGTTAATTTGTAGTCAATTTATTTTGTGCTTCCCCGTCAGCTTCTGGCAACTGTTTATCGTCCATCCTTACACTCATGTCCACCACTGTCTATTGTATCCGAAGTAAATGTAGACTGATGTTAAGATTTCACTAGCTAATATATTTTCCACTCATATTTAAATATATAACGCCGATACTTTTACCCGACTACGATAAAGCAAAATATATAGTATAACAATATTTGTATATTAACTTGCCTTTTATTGTTCAATTTAGATGAAAAATCTAAAACGTTTATTGAAATATAAATCCAATATGGCTGCTGTTTTATTTAACAATGTATTACATATAGATTTAAGGATAATAAATTTTTTTATGTAGTCGGGTTATTTTTTTTTTCTATATACAATAAAGATATAATATCATATCAACATTTACTTCTAATTGCAACCAGATCTCTCCGCCTGTGAGACGCCAGCGATACTATATATCTTATAATAATTTGCATATAGATTAAAGCGGATGTATCGCTCGGCTTCTCAGTGCGCATGCTGTTGGAGGGACAACTGTAAACGTTACTTTTGATATGCGAACAAGTAATTAGTAATGTTTAATTTATAATGTGGATAATATATTTTATTTATTTAAGTACACATACGAAAACCTAAGTTTCTTCTGGAATCATTTATTATTATTGCAAGCTATGTATGTAATACGAATACAACAACAAAATCCACCATTACTAACTCGCACATCGTAATTTGCAGAGAACGGGACAGTATTTAAATGAAAACCAAAACCGAAATATTTTGAAGTATCAAGAAAGAAAGACATGTACAGCCGTCCCGCTCTCCCATCAGTCGCCCTCCCTACTCCCCCCCCCCCCAGTCCGCCCCTGCGGAGTCATCAGCGTCTATCGCGCGACGTGGAAGCACTGGCACTATGCGGGCGGGTGTCAGGAGGCGCGCGGGGCGTCGCGGCCGCTGGGCACGGCGGGGAACACCGGCCCGCGCACCGCCTCTATGTAGTCCTTTATCAGCGTTGCGATTTGATACGCCTGCCAATATGTAGGGAGAGCTTAGATAGAAGCGGGTACATAGACAGATAGACAGGTATTTTATTGTTTAGGAAGTCCATAAAAAGAACAATACAATAATTATAGATCAATAGAGACCTTGTGATGACGCTCTTATTGCTACTAGATATATAAATTAACGGATAATATTTAAAAAAGTTGCTTATAGCAAATCATAAAAAAGTAATATTGTTTTATATGAAATAATTAACTTACTTCTAACATTTATAGATTACCAGAGCTTAGTTTGTGGTTTAGTAGTGCTCAAAGGTTATGGTAGCTGAAAACGGGGGTAATTGTTGTCGAACAGACCTGATCCGTGGACAACACGAGTTTGGCGTGCTTCCGGTCGGCCCGCGTGACCAGCAGCAGCGCGCGCGGCGCCGGCGACACCGCCAGCAGCTGGTCGTGGTCGTGCGACACTAGCGCGGCGCGCGCCCCGCGCCGCAGCAGCGTCAGCCCGCGCGCGTCCACCGCCAGCCACAGCGAGCGCGGCCAGTTCGAAGTGAACGATTGCTGTCGAATACGCACCATATAATAATACATATACACAAAAGGCGAGCTTAGCGCTCCAAAGTATTCTCTACCATCCATCCTTGTCTTGTGGGGAATCTATCTGTACAGTCGTGTGGAGAGGACGTCTCAAGTTAATAAAAACATTACCATACAATTACCATAACATCAAATATAGTAGCTTTAGTGAGGGGCCACGAGGTGGCCAGCGTGAGCGCCCGCTGCATGGCCGCGTGGGGCTCCGTGCCGCGCAGCGCCAGATGGTGCAGGCGCACGGCAGGCGCGGGCAGCGCGGGCGCCAGCCGCGGCGGGAGCACCACCCCCGCCGCCGCCGCGCACTCCTCGCCGCCGCCCAAGCAGTCGCCCTTCACCACTTGCGCGTGGAGGGCGGCCAGCATTACCTGACGGCCCAATTTGGTAATGTCCGTTACTATGTCAATTTTGGTTTCGGGTAGGGTCTAAAATTATTCCGTTAGTTTCGGATATTAGATTTTTGAGTAATGTAAATAATTTTCGGCCACTAACTAGTCAATTTGTTGTTTTTATATTACTTTCATCCATTTCTTTTATATCGCCTTCGGTTGCGATTGCAGAGTTTTTTATTTAAGATATCGGATATCCATTGCAACCCTGGTTTGATACTTACGTGAAACACCTACTATATCTCAAATTGAAAATAACAACAAGGTCCACCCTAATGACTAACCCATGTTCTAATGGAGAAGAACCGTTTATAGAGCCTAATACTGGTAAACACAAAAAACTAGAAGAAGTCAACTCTATCCTGGTTAAGTTTGAGTATGTGGCCGAGTTATATGACATAATTTTATCTTTATTTTCTTAAAATACACATACAATAACACCAATAAACGATACAAACGAAATTGACAGTTAAGTAAGAAATTTAAGAGTCCAATAATACTTTTGTTTATGACATGAAAAAGTCCTTATTTTCCAACAATAATTGCATTATCAAAAGAAAAGAAGTACAAAACTTACCGCCTCATCAGTCTCGATGGGCAGTCGGTCGTGTCGCACGGCGTGCAGCACCTGGTAGTACAGGAGCTCCATCTCAGCCACGCACGCGGTGTGGAGGGGACGCTCGCCGAGGAACAAGCGTTTTTTAAATACCAATCTGATGAGAACGATAGAAAGATATATCAATATGAATGAATATTGCCATATTCAGAGAGAGTCTAGTGTCAGACGCTACGTTCTTCAATTATACAACCAAGCGCCACGATGGCCTCGTATGTATATATCGTATCGTATAAAGTTGTATAATTATAATAATTCAATAATTTTTTACTAATGTTAGTGAGGCTGGAATTTGGCATTCGTTATTGTAGTATACATCTATTTTTTAGCAATTAATGTAAAATAGTAACTTGGACCTCAAGAGGAGCTGGTGTCGACATGCGATTTATTAATGTGAACAAGCGAACCTGCAAGAAGCGGCTGTGGCGCCCGCCTTCTCCCAGCGCGCCAGCACGTCGCCCGCGCGCTCCGCGCCGCCCAGCGCGCGCTCGCCCGCGCCCGCCGGGCTCGAGTTCGCGCACACCTCGTACAGCGCGTAGCCTAGCCAGTCCAAATAGAGCACTTTGCACTTTAAAGCTCCACAAATGGCACCGTATTATTATAAAAGATATCTTTCGTAGATATGTCTATTTTGGTGAACTAATTACAAATATATATATATTTTTTACTAAGTTTTGAAGTGCAATAAAGAAATAATGAAATTAAGTAAAAATAGATCATAAATAATGCGTTATTAAGTTTTTGCATATTGTGGAGAAATTGTGTGGTAAATAGTGAAAATCAATGGCGCATTATTATAAAAATATTTTACTGTAGTTTTCTTTTCTATCTATGCCACCAATGAAGTCCTGACAAAATACGTTTACATACCAGTGGCAGCATCGCTGAGCCCGATCTTGTCGCGCAGCATGGCCACCAGGTGGTCGGCGGTGGCGGCCGGCCCGAACACCAGGCCGTGCTGCTTGCCGTCCAGCAGCAGTACGCGCACGTGCATGGGCCTCCGCGCGCCCGCGCACAGCAGCTCCTCCTTGGAGGGCGCGGACAGGCGGCGCGGCACCTGCGCCGTGCTCAGCGCCACCTGCGCACCGCGTTACGGCTCTTTTAGCAATGCTATGTTTAAACTTGGCCGTGTATAACGTTTTTGTTCACGTTTTTAGGTTTTTATCATTTATTGTAATGTAACAGGGGTAAAGATTCAACTTTTTTATATATAGAATACAAGTTAGTCAAGCATTTTCTCAAAATTTAAACACAATTCTGACCATTTTGTATTCTAACGTAGTTCTCTTGCCTACTATCTACTACTTGGTTTACCAAGTTTTGTGTACAAAGCTCTTATCTAAGAGAGGACAGAGGTGTATGTGCCCGACCTGCTCAGCGCGCCGCGCGAACTTGCCCTCCTCGGAGGCGTGCAGGGCGGCGGCGCGGTAGCGCAGGTGCGCCAGCAGCAGCCGCCGCAGCGGCTTGGCGGGCGGCAGGGCGGCGCCCACGGCCGCGCAGAGCAGCGCCCAGTGCCGCGCCGACACGCGCGAGCTGGGCTCCGGGTGCTCCGTCGTCTGAGGGCAGTTCCATTCATATTGAGACATTTTTGATTTTCAATTAACATGTTTTCATATATGTACTCGTACATATAAAAATGAAGATATAATCCTTATTTATTCGTATACCAGAGATGACAAAGAGAACCTAGTATCAAGATTTAATTTTACGCTTATCATCAGCGTAAATATGTTGAGTGGCGGAACACAATGCCGTACTTTATCATAAGGTAAGAAAGGTTCAATGATTTTTTATTTAAATAAATATTTAAATATAATTATTGCCCCGAGTCTACTATTTTGAAATATACTTAATTCCAAATAATAACCAAATCCCACCTGTTTAATAAGCTGGGCATACAATTCACACAGCAGCGTGTCTTTCTGCAGACACCTCTGCAGCAGCGCCTGCGCCAGCGCCACTCGGTCGTCGCTGTCCTCGGTCACGGACACCGAGTTGTTGTTGGCGAGGTTGTTCGTGCTGCCTTCGTTGCTGGTGAGGCCGGCGTGGCTCATTATGTCCTTTGGAATTGTACAATTTCATTACTTTCATACTTTTCTTTGAGATTTATTGTTTTACTAGCGACTAAACTATTTCGTTTTTTCGCCCGCCTGCGTTCTCACATAAATCACAAACTTTGCTTAAATTTTCAATTTAAATGGTTGTAACTTTTTTATTTATTAAATCGGTTAAGCCGTTTCCAAGATTAGCGTACAGATAAACAGTAAAGAAAATTAAAAAACCATTATATTGAGTTCTATTACAATGATTAATGCCCCCAATATTTTTTTCTTATATACAGCGATCACTTTCATTTCAATTATATGTATAGATTGTAATTTTTAAGCGTTGTTAGAAATACAACTCAAGTTAGTTAAATCACTCTATATTGCATTTCTCCTTCATCTAGAAACTTGGTGGGATCCAACGTGGAAGATATCAAATAAATATAAAGATTTCTTGAAGTGAGAAGCCAAAATGGTGTTGATTAAAATAACAAATTTAATAGTATGTGGATTAGTAATACCAGAATTATTTTGCTTATATCCAAATTAAAATGTCAACATTAGTTAACCGATGTCACTTTATCGAAACTGACAGTACATGCTCATTATCATTTTGGATTGTGAACTTTAAATGATTTATAGTTTTCTAAATACATAAAAATATAAACACAACAATACAATATAATATAATTTTTTGTCTACCTTAAATATCTGCATGGCAGCGACCTCCTCGGCCTCGTTGAGTTTGGTGAGGCTGTGCGGCAGACTGCGCGCCCAGCACCAGCACGCGGCGGGGAAGCCCTTGTAGCACTCGCCCTGGCCCTCCGACGACATGTCCAGACGCACGCGTTCTAGACGGTGCTTGCTTAATCTGTCAACATATTTACTCATATACTAACAAACATACATGTCATCATTTTGGTATGGAATTATTGAAGTTCATTTACTTTAAGGTGCCAAGATCACATTGAAATTGATAACCAATATTCAAAATAGCGATAATTTAGGTCTATGACTTGATCACGAAAGGGGAATTATATCTTGGGACACAAACAAATGCATATATCTCATTCACATCCCACCATACTGACATTTGTACACACTTCATAACAAAAATGACCACAATAAAACACACCTTCTCAAAGTATTCCTCAAGAAGCCACCAGCCGACAGATCCTGAGGTCGCCTCAACAAGGCTGAGTCGACCAAGGCCCTCCGGGCCCCTCGCAGCGCAGCCGCGAGGCGCGCCCTCTCGGCGGCGGGGGCGGCGCGCCGCGGGGCCTCCTCGGCGAGGCTCCCCCCTAACGCGGGGCTGTACGCCGCCATTAGCCACGCCGCTTCAGATTTTTGTGCACATTCTAGAACTATACACCTGTGAAGAAGAGAAGTTTCAGTTTTCAAGTTTTCGTTTTAATTAAAAGTGAAATAAAATGAATCATTAAATTAAATAATTAAATTAGCCAAAATATATTAATATAAAATTTTTTTTCTATTTATTAGCTTTTAATTACGTATAATGTTATTTCAGACGGCAAACTGACGGAAGGAAACCCACAAAATATTTTTATTATTCAGATTAATTTAAATAAATTGCTTATATACCAGCTAATTCAAATGCATGCTGTCCATGATGCGTCAGGCTTAGAGAGTCAAGCCGTTATCCACTGGGTCCATTAATATGGCTGCTATATTCGTATACGGATATTCTGCTAGAACAACTTTGTCAGCCGGTCGAACTAGCACCACACCCTCTGCACCCACGCCAAGAAGCACATTTGGACCTTTCAAAAAATTGTGATTAGTGTTGATTATATTACATATCAACACTGGAAAGCATATTGTCTGTAAATCAAGAATATACAAATTTATACCAGAGCCAATATACATGTAAAAAAAATATGTAAATATTGGAAATAAAATCGTATTTAATATGTATTTTATTAAAGTAGCTTTGTCTAAAGTAGCTTGTATGGAAATTTGGGGTTAAATGTATGGAACACATATATTTTTCCCATTCTGGGTACACTGAGTTTTCCAATTTAACAAATTACGTTACTAATTTTGGGTATTCATATATACATTACAATACGATAAGAAAATTAGTTCGCCAATAGGAAACTTGAATTGTACTCCAGTACTTGACAATTACATTATATGACATGATAAAAAATGGTGGTATTCCACCGCCTCTCTAACTTCACCACCTTTTCTCTGCCGAAACAGTTTTTTGGAAAAGTGTGAAACTGCTTTTTAATTTAGCATATTGTAGTCTATACATCAAGTTGATGTATAACTGCTGCAGAATATATAAATGTTTTAACATTTTTAAACACTTGTATAGGACAAGTGTTTAATGAAAAACAACTTTAAAAATGTTAATATATTTAATAAATAGTGTTCTCTCTTGCCAAAGGCTTGTTCGTAGGAACAATATTTGGGTAGCAGAAATATGTAAAAATCTATTTTCTTAGTAAGCGTAAAAGATGTAGAACGTATGGCTTAGCAGTCAAAACGCTAGGACGACTAAGAGGCGCGTGTTCGCTACTTTTAATATTTATGTTTTCTAAAAAAATGTGTCGTTATGTGAATATATTTTTAGTAAATAATATTATATCTCATTTAAATTATACCCATTTGAAATATAATAAAAAAAAAGTAAATTCCATCTCACCATGAGCCCAATATCCTTTATAGGTTACAGGGAAAAGAGTCACCCCATACAGTGGGTACTGCATCACGCACGACAGGTACAAAGCTTTGGCTGTCAGCTCGGCTCTGCCTGCGCCGTACTGGCGGTGAGCTTGCGCTAGGATTGTTGCCTGGGAATAATGGCAAAGTTGAAAGGTTGTTAAATATGGATACTATATTCTAGTGTATCGACTGAACATTAGAAGATTTTCTTTTATTATTACGCAAAACTACCTTTAATCCACGCAAATGTGAGATATTACATTGTTTCATTTTTTTTTAAGTATTTTTTTTAATTCCTTCACGTTTTTTCTTGCATAGCAGTGTAACCTAGTATTAGAACAAAGGCACTCCGTTTTTCACTGTCCATCCGAAATCGAGACAATGCGTGTCGAAAGAAACTATGTAAGTTAATGAAAATATTTAAATATAATCATTCTCTCGAGTTAGAATCGAACCCGCGTTTGCAGTCAGTCGCAGCCCCACTGCGCCGCAATGGCCTCAAGTGAATTAATTTCATACATACATGTAATATGAAAGTGAAAACCTACTAAACCACTCACCCACATGTGCGGCGCGCGCTGCTTCGCTATCCTCGGCGGCAGGAACTGGTCGGGGTGCGAGTAGTAGGCGCGCGTGTGCGGCGGCGGAGGGCTGGGCGGGGGCTCCCCTAGCGACACTTGCGCCTGGAGCCCTGCCAGCTGCAGCGCCACCTTCTCCGACACCGGGAACTCGTCCATCTAATGGGAAGATGACACCAGGTGATACATTTGTTTTATCATAGATACGAGGGAGTAGGTGTGAATAGTCATGTAGGCAAAACATTTTTTAAACGCCTCATATACATTTTATTGTGTATATTGAATTTAGGTGCTATACAATCATATTATATATAATAAATAATAAAATTATTTTATTAAGTAAGTATTCTATATAGTATATTAATTCATAAACAATAAATTTACGATATTATTTTACAAAATACTTTTTTGTTTTCTTAGCAGAGTAGTCAGAGAGAACCTAGTGTCAAGACACTCCGTCTGCTTTGCGGCAGAAATCAAGACATAGAGTATCAAAACTCGAGGCCGCACTTTTGCATAAGCACCAGAGTGAACAAAGAAAAAGAATTTAAATATAATCATTCCTCCGAGTAAGAGTCGAACCTACAACTAATCGACGTTACAGGACGTTACAAACGCTGTCCCACTGCACCAAGATGTTCTCAAAAATACATATATTTAAAAATATAAAGAATACCTTAACAACGCTATGCACAGCTTGGGCATACAGTAAAGCGACTTCTACCGGATCGTGCGGCAACTCGCGACCACCGCGGAACAGTCTGCGTTTGAACACGAACCGGTTGTCCGCAGATCCACCGCCGGGGCCTTGTTGCCTGTTACAAATTTTATTATATTAGTAATCACTTAACATTAATAATTAAACTTTACCAATGGATTCATCCCGTAGAGGCCATCGAGGCGCAGTAGGATAGCACCTGACTGCAAATACAATTGGTTGTGGATTCGATCCCCAAAAAAGTTCGTACCTAAGACAAAGCGCGGCGTAGAGTTCCTATACTCAACACGCAATGTCACTAATTCTGTCGGAAAATGGAGTGTCTTGCCACTAAGTTTTTTCTGATTACCCTGCTATGCGGGATAAATAAATCAAATAATTTTAAGCAAATCTAACAATTTGACGTAATAACTTGAAACAATTTAAATAACAAAATTTACAAATAAAAATTAAGTTTAAAGATGCCTGCGATGAAAAGTGTTAATTTTTGATCTATCAACTTATTCACGCCTGGCACGGAAATATATAACACAAGCCGCTCAAGCGCTCTGGCCGCTAAGTACGTACGGCTCTCATGCGTTATCTAAAAATGTTCGCATATTTTACACTGACATTTCCCAGGCAGCTATGACGTCGTACAGGTACTGCGTGGCGCGCACGTGCTCCTCGGCGCCGGCGCGCTGCTGGTACACGGCCCAGCCGGCGCGCGCGGCCGCCGCCAGCGCCAGCTTGTCGGCGAGGCGCGCCGCCGCCGCCGCCGCCGTGTCTGCGGGGTGCACGTCGATGGCCTTGGTGCGCCCGTCCAGGAAGAAGAAGCGGCACACTATGGTGCCGAGGCGGCGCATTGCCTGCAAATTCATTGTTTTGTCAGTAGGAAAATAAACTGAATATTGAAGGAAGTTCATTATTATATGCGACATTTTTTAACATTACGACCTAGTGTAAAGGCACTACATATTTCACTATGAGTTCATAGAGATTAGAGACCGGCGAAGCAAAGTTGTATCTAGAACCATAGTTCACAATCAGATCCAAATGATCCTAGATGGCGTCTAAATTGACATTTAATACCAAACAAAATGCACTTAATACTAACCGCAATCTCAACAGTACTGGGGGGCAGTTGCCTAGGCGCAGCGCCTCTGCAGTTGTCCAAGCACCACTGCGCGCAGTGCGCCGCTCGGGCGCTGCTCGCCACGGACGCGCCGGACGCGCCCGACGCCGCCGACGTGACTGAAGCGACTGACGGCGACGTGACGGGGCGTGCACGCGCTCGCAGCCACGCGCAGTAGTAGCGCGCGAGCCCGCGACTCGGTTGCCAGGCAACCGCGCACAGGCAGAGTATCAGCCACACGCGTTCTGCCCAGTCTTCTACCGGACAGTCTGTTAGCTGTTGAATAATAGAATAACAGATTAAAAAACTGTTTTATTTAATATATTAAATTCAGTGGATTTGAAGGATGTTTGGCACTTTGCATGTCCGAAAAAAAAATACAACACATTTACTTCTTTTTAATTTGAAAATATATTAAAAATCGTATAAAAATTTGAACGCAGCGGATTTCGTACCCACGTCTCTTGGACACCGTCCAAGGACCCTGACCGCTGAGCTTTGCGTTCATGGTTTTTTCGTTGTGTAAAAATATTTAAGACATGTAAAAACTTTAAAATGTTAAAAACATATACTATTTATCCAAGACATAAAATTTGATCGTTATGTAGTAACATTAGTGAACATTAAGATAAAATTTAAAATAATTTATTTAAATTATATTAAAAAAATATTTGTAAAGTCTTTACATATTTTTTTTTAATATAATTTAAATCAAGAATATATTCTATATTGTATTTTTTTAGTTTTACAATTTTATTTATTTTTTATGCATCTTAAAAGCTCACCTGTCTAACACATTGTACAAGTATCTCATCACGCAGTTCCTCTCGCTCCAAGCCCTTACCGATAATGGACTGTATTACTTGAGTCTCCTTTTCAGCGGTTAATTCTCCCCTCATATATCGACATAGATCCTGTTGAGTAATTATGATTTAAAATATCCATAGAATCAAAATACATTGTCAAAAAACAATAAAATTGTAAATCGTTGATAGCGTGACAGTTACATGCCTTGGTAGTGTCTTGCGCAGAAATTGGAAAATAACACAACTATTATTTAGTGATGTAAAATAGAACTTTAACAACAAGCAAAATAAAGATTAGCTGCTAATAATTATAAGTCAACATAAATAAAAAAATCGTTACAGCAACAAAAACTTCATGGTCCTTCGAGCCGGATATGATAAGGAACGTACGTGAAGTTTAGTACAGCAGTTCAATGTTAATATTTTCAAGCTTAAACGATGTAATTTTTATTTATATTTAAATATAACTATTATATTTCATAGAACCTTACTCTGAATATATTAACAGCCGCGGTAACACTGTCAGGATCGTGTAACTGGATGTGCGAGGTCGGGATATTGTTGCCTTTGTGATAAGTTATCATTTCTTCTTTGGTAAGCAACTCCATTGACTTGCTCTTGCGCGTGAGTGTTGCTATAATTGTACCTATAACAATATTGGTATTTACTTTCTTTATTCGACATTTTATAATATACAAATTACAATTAGTGAAGTTTTTAAAAAATAAATTTAATTAATTAATTATAGTAGTATTAAATTTTTTAAATAGTATTAAATTTTTATGGTATTTAATTAATTTTCTTTGCGTTTGGTTGTTTGTATACAATAAGGAAATCATACAGTAAGATCGATGTTTGTCTTGAGTTGTAATTTAAGTTTAAAAGGTAGTTTTTGCAGCTTTTTTAATTAAAAAAAATACAAGCTTACAATACTGTAAGTTTCATTATTACAATAAGCATTTTAATATTTGTTACAATTTGGAGGTATACAATACTTTCTGGTACACTTTTGCCCGCTAAGGTAGTAGAACGGAGTGTCCGTTCTCTACTTTACGCCCGAAATCGAGACATTGCGTGTAGAGTAGCGGAACTAAATGCCGCGTTTCAACTTAGACACCAGAGCGGACAAAAGAAAACATAATCATAACCTCGAGTGGGGACCGAACCCACAACCAAACCCGTTTTATTTTGTAATTATACATGGTGTCATACCTTCAGGTGACCTGGGATGCTCATTAAAGTACATCTTAGCGAATTCGCTGAGGTCGTTGGGCGAGTCAGCAGGCGCGTCGCTCGGCGCCGGTGTCTCCAGCTGGTGGAGACGCCGCTCCACGCGCTCCTTGCGGCGAGCGCTGCGTTCTGTGTTCTGGGGATACACTTCGTTTGTAGTGAACTACCAGATATACATTTCATATATTAGTAAAACTTACTGTTACTAATTCATTAATTGAATGGAAGGAATCTTATATATTTCATTTTGCATTTTTCCTTAGCATTGTTTTTATTGCACATGACGGTACAATATGTATGTAAATAAATATATTACTATTTTAAGTACAAGGCGTTCCATATTATCCAGTTTCAAAAAATAGCAAATAAATAAAGTAGTGGAATAAATATTTCACTTCAAATGAGCATTTTAATATTATTTTTTATTTAGCTTATTATATAAAAAAATATTACTTAATTTTTTATATGTTTATTACTATTATCGAAGTATATAATAGTAGTAGTAATATTAAATTTCAACCAATCTTACATTGACATCTCCATTAAGAGTCGGCGGAGGACTCATACACGAGTCGGAGGGTACCGGGGAGGATATGTCGTTCATTTCCGGCGACGTCAAATTACTTGGCAACGGTGGGAGTGGCACATCTGGCTCTATTTCGGATTCTTTGCTAAATCTAACAAAATTAAAAATATATAACTTAAATTTAATAAAAAAGGATATTTATTTATAATTGTAAAATATTATTTTTATTCTACAATTTAACATACTTATAACTAATATTCTGTACGTTGTAATGGTAGACTAAATTATTAAAGAGTTAGTCAGTCAGCTCAGTCACTTTGGGTAAATTGAGAACAGTTGATAAAACAATAAAAAAAAGGAACAAGTAAGGCCAGAATGTAAGGATTTTTTTTTAAATTTCAAGCCCAATCGAGAAACGTCAAGTTATTAATTTTAGTTTGTATCTTGCTACCAGTGCATTGTTCTCTCATTTCATATAGCGTCAAAGCGGCGATGACTTCCGCCATTCAAATCGCAATGTCTTAGATTTTGAACAGACAGTGGAGAACGAAGTGCCTTTAACTAGGTACTCTCCACCTACATTGCTATGAGATAAAAGGAGTGACTCTATAAAGAAAAGGAAGAAGCGGTTATATTTTCATAATCCTTACCCATTATTCTCCAGTGGGTTAGCTAGTGGTGATGGTGGGGACGCCGGCAAGGATTCTTGATTGGGTCGTGGTATTACTGATTCATATATCGGCTCTTTATCCTTTATTGTGACTACTTTACCATTTGGTATTATACCGTTCGTTAATTCTGGTGGGGTTATATCTGTAAAAATATAATAATGTGTTTATTAAGAAATCAAATTTTAGATAAAATAAGTAAACGATTACGATTTCAACTTAATGTATTTTTTTATAATTAAAATGTTAAAACATCCAGTTTCCGTTTATTAGAAAGCGTAATCTTTTAGTCAAAACTGTGAAATCATTAAAGTAATTTATATACATATTGCAAATTGTATGGCTATATATATTTTAAAAATATGTAGGTTTAAAAACTTAACATACATTACAGGGTGTATTCCAATTATCTATATATTAATATGTAAAGCAAACACGTTGTAACCAGTTTAACGAAAACTACGGATTAGTAATGAAAATGGCACAGTTATAGTTTTCATGGAGGAGTGCAGAATGCTAATATTTTAATAATTATGCACATAAAAAACATTAAATTAATAAAATCGGTGCGGTCGCTCCCATACCTTTATCAGAAGGTGGAGGAGGCGGAGGTCCAGCTGGCTCAGGGAGCGAACACATCGGAGGTGGTGGGAATATCGGCGAGCCCTCCACCGTGTCCTCCAACACGGGCGGCGGTGGCATGATCAGTGATGACGACATCACGTCACCGTTCGTCAGCGACGACGTCATGTCACGCGGCGACATGCCATTTGACGTGACGCCGTTCGTCAGCGATGACGTGATCGATGACGTCATAGATGATGGCATGTTGGGTTGGTTAATTGATTGTAGTGCTAGCGAGGAAGGAGGGGGAGGAGGGATGGCGTCGGAGGGAGCTCCGTCAGGTTTGCGTTCGACTTCCGTGTGCATGGCTCGCTCTTTCATCTCTTCAGCTAGGACGTTTTCAAGCTGTAAATATTACATGACAAATTTAAAAATTATGTTTCTGAAATAAATTAACATTTAATAAATGTTTAGCATTTTAAATTCACTGATTAATAGATAGAATGAATGTTCGAATGTACCATTTGTAAAATAAAAAACAACAATTAACAAAATATTATTTGAAAGTATTTATCTAATTTGAACGATATAAAAATCGCTATAAAATGAAACTATACAAAGTGGTAATGTAATACCTCTTGATGCAAATCATCCGCCAATCTCTCCATAGAGTCCCCGATCTCCGCTATGGTGGGTTGGTGAGCAGGCTGGCCGTCGGGGGCTCCTCGCTGGGCTGGAACGTCCGCCAGGAAATCGAACAGATTGTCCAAGTTCACGGACTCGGCCCGCGCGCCCGCGCACGAGATGCCTCGCAGCTGGTCCGCCATTGTCTCCAGCTCGGCTCGTTCTTGTTCCGCTTTCTCCGCCAGACTGGTTTTGGGAGATAGGTTAGTGGAAATGTATGTATATAATATCAAAGTTATTATAATACTAGTTCACTCAATAAATGTTGGTCTGTCTTAGTAGTAGTTATAAATAGTCAATTGGAAATAGTAAATTAAAAAAATGTATTGTATTTTCTTAAGTTTTTGAGTAATTTAATTATTTTTTCTCTCATTTTCTTCATTTCTGTTTAAGAACCTTCTGAAAGTTAAGGTAAAGTTCTCAATACATTAACGCTGCTTTAATACGATTTCGTAGGGATCCAAGAAAAAACGCGCCTTAAGCGCGCAAACATAGCCGGAAAGTAAAAAAAATAAGTATTGCGTAGTTATTACAAGAATCGATGGAAAAAATAAAATTCTGTTTGTAATATTAAAATAACCGCATTTTACTAAATGCATGTGATACAGTATACACAGTACATATACCAAAATAATATTTTTTACAACGTTTGTCTGTTTGTTCCAGTTAATCTCTAAAATAGATGGACCGACTTTAACGGCGTTTTCACTGGCAGATAGATAGCTGATGTACAAGGAGCAACTTAGGCCACTTTACTATCGAATGAATGAATAAAGTCGAAAGATACAGCTAGCAGCACACAAACCGACCTATTCCTCTCTTCTCGCAACTTAATCTCGTGGTTAACCCTCTTCATTTCGCGCAAGGCGGCCGCCACTTCCCTCGCGAAGGCGCCGCGCAGGTGCCGCTGCAGGGAGAGCGCGGCGCGGCGCAGGCGCAGGAAGGCCGCGCGGTCGAACCAGCCGCGCCACGCCGCCTGCAGCACGACGGCGGCGCGGCGCCATTGCCGGAATTGGCGGCGTCTTGTGGACCCTTTGTACCACTGAAATTATGGAATGATAACATATTGGTTTCTGGTAGCGTTCAGACAAAGCGCGATGTGTGCGCGTGATTCGATTCGATATAAGGTAATAATCATTAATCCTTACATGCACAAAGCAAGTTAAATACATTTTAACAATCAAATAAAGTATAGGTACACCCATGATAACGCAATTGGGAAGTGTAATTTTTATATGCTGAATACAAGCTACTCGGGTGAAAATATATATGACAATAATATTTTCACTTCTGTAGTCAAGTTAGACTAAGCAAAATTCCCTCTGGCTATCCTATCAAAAGAAAAAACGAGAATAGCTAAAGGTAATCCATACTAATATTATAAATGCGAAAGTACCTCTGTCTGTCTGTAATGTCATCAAAGCCAAACTGCTAAATCGATTGTGAGAAAATGTTATATAGAGATATTTGAGTCTTAGAATGAACATTGCTATTATTTTTTAGTTTTTCGAGGAATTTCATTGTTTTATGAATTAACCGACGAAAATAAACAACTATAGTTCACGCGGGCGAAGCCGCGAGCGGGTCGCTAGTAAAATATATAATGTTTAAAACCTATACTTACTTTCTGTAGAAGCAAAGCTGAAGACTGTAACAGCGCAGTTCTCTTCGCCTCCAGCGGGCCGTGAACTGAGCTCCTCATAAATATCTTGGTGTGTCCTATCTGCCAGTCGTTTTCGGGAGCGTTGACTAAACTCATTATCGTCCTACAAGATTAAACATTAAAATGTAATTAAGTACAGGGGTCATTTTCTGAAATAATTATTATATTGGAAAAGTTTTTAAAATATGATTATAACAATATGTGTGTATATAAATATCAATGAATAGTTTAATTCAAGTTATTAGATTCTACTTTAGAACAACCAGTTTAAATGTAAAAAAAATAGATACAAAATAATATATTTTTTATGATTTATTTGTAATAATTAATTTATTTTTAAATGATATCATTTTTTTTTTTAAAAAATTGCACGTTTTTTCCGCATATAATGGTAGTCAGAGAGAGAGCCTAGCGTTCATATGTTCTCCAGTTTTCACACGAAATCGAGACAATGTTTTTTATGATGCAGAACTCAACATCGCGCTTTGTCTAACTAGAGCGGAGAAATATATGTAATTTAAATATAACAATTCCTCCGAATGGCAATCGAACCAACAACTAAACGCGTTTACAGCCAGACTCTCCCCCCTGCGCCACGACGGTTTTTTATTCGTAATTTATCGTAGAAATGATGAAGCCGACTCACCCAACATCAGGATCAACCAGCCTAGGATGTGCCAACAAGCATCTGTACCTCGCTTTGAACATAGGCGCAGGCAGGTGTACGGGGAAGCCGTCTCGACGGATACGCACTATTTCATTCATCCCCAGATATCGGAGCTGTTCTAGGACGAGCTGGTCGTTGTATTTTCCGGCTACTTTGTTTTCATTGGGCTTTATGCAGCGCACGTACCTAAGAAAAAAATGTAGAACTAGAAAATAATTTAAATATAATACCCCAAGTGGGAGTCGAACCCACAACCGCCGCGTATACAGTCAGATGTGGTCGCACTGCACCAAGATGTCACCTTTAAGGTTTTTGAATACATGTAAGTGAAATCATTTCAATTATTATTTTATGCGAATGATATAATTATTTTCATATAGAAATAAAAAAACTATCATCTATATCTATATAACATAACAATTAATATATTAAGTAATACTGTTCAAAAACGCGCTTACTAATATACTTAATGCATATTTTTCCTGCCTATCTGTGTGAAAATGCAAAAAGTATGAATGTATTTAATACAATATTATTTCCTTTAGGTTAAAATAACATTACAATCAAAACAAAAATATTATACAATTTAATTACAAATGTATCCAAATTTTAACCTAGCGGGACTCGAATACGCGGCTCTTGGAGACCGTCCTCGAGGTGAGCCAAAAGGGTTCGAGTCCAAATTTGTATACGTTTCTTGAAAATGTTTTGCTTATACAAAGTGTGTGAAATAACACTTTGAAAATATGAAAAATATTAAGATATCTCCATACCATACATCAGTAGCCTGTAACATATCGACTAAAGACTGGAGCTGCGCTCGAAACGTGTCGACGACTGTAGGCCGGCCTTTAGAAGTACCGCGCTGCGTCGTGCTTGTCGCTCCGGGACTTGATAGCGATATATCCTGGTGTAAAATTTATGGAATTAGACTTTCTATGAATATATAGGTACTAAAAAGTTCAAATTACAATAATAACTGGCAAGTAAATTAAATATTTGCTTTACGCTTTTCCCCCCCACTGCGTGTTATTTTTATTGAATATTAAGATATTCAACAATTTTCTTAAGTACATTGCCTTTCAAAGATATATTTCCTAAAAGATAGACAGAGCTATATTTAGTGACCAAATATCTTTTTTAATTTTATCACATAATCAGTCAATTTCTTCACAAATGAAAAACATTAGAAAACGTATAATGATTTGAACGCAACAGGATTCGAACCCGCGCCTCTAGCAAACCATCCAAGCGCTATGACGGCTAAGCCATGACAAAAATATTTACAAGCTAAGTAAAACTTTAAAAAATGTTAAAAAAGTCCTCCCTCCCTAGTGGATTATACATTGCTATACTCACGTGTCCAGGAGGTGCTAAGTCCTGTACATAATCAGCCAACTCCCTCACAAAAGGATTAGCAGATCTGCTCAAATGATCTATGAAAGCGTCCTGCTGGGTGTCCCTGTTTTTGTCCACGAAGCTGTGGACGCTGTAGGTGACCGTGCCCGCGTAATGTTCAACACCGAATTCCTCCTCCCATTTCCTTCTAGAGCCTTTCACGAAGCTTTGGTGGTCGCCGAACTCGCCTTGTATGTTTGTAAGGTAGGCGCCGTCTGAACCCTGAAATTTATTATATATTAATATAATTTTCATTCAAAACTATAGCTGTGAATGTAATTCATTCAATTAATATTGGAGTAATATGTTATAAAAACCAATCGTAAAGAGACGAGAGATTAATAAATCAATAGAGCATGTATCGTTTTTTCCATAATAAAATTTAACCTTTTTTTGTGACATACATACCGCTTAATAATGACCACTTAACCAATGATGAGCATAATACCTCTCAACAAACAAACAGATTTTAATAACTACACATATAAAATTTATATTTTACATGTAAATGTCACGCTTTTACCCTCATAGCAGTAGTATAGGCAGAGAGAACCTAGTGTCAAGACTTAAATTAAATTTTAAATTAATTTAAGTCTTAAAATAACTTAAATTTAATAATTCTCACTAGTGGTAATCGCATCCACAACCAATCGCGTTTACCAGCAGAACTCAAAAGCTGGATTCAAACTGACACTAATGTAATGATTCATTATTATAAATAAAACTGAACAGTATTTTGTGTTTACCCACAAAACTAAAGTGATTGGAATTACCTTAGGCATATGACACTGTTCGCTAAGCAGCTTCAGTAGACTTCTAGGAGGTTTTTCTAGCAACTCCAAGCATGCTGCGTTGTCCGTAAACTGTATTTGACTATATTTTATCCCTTCTTGACGGTACTAAAAAAATACAAAATTACAAAATTCAAGTAGCGTTATTAATAAAAAAATGTTTTGTTACGAAAAACAATAGACTATGTTAGTTATTCAGAATGAAGAAGAAATGTGTAAGATGAAGTTATTAATAGAAAACCTATCTGACTGACAGACAGACAACGCAACGCCAAATTAAACTACACTAAACAGAGCAAAAAATATAATATGTACGTATCTTCGGGAGAGTAGCGAAGCACTAAGAAAAGTTGTTTTTAAACTCCCACGGGAAAGAAAAAGACGCGATTTTACATTATATAGTATATGCAAACGATTTTGCGGGCTACAACTCGTGTTAGATACTACGAAATACCCCTTTTAGATAAATTACAATAATCTTTTAATTTAATTAACAGGTTATATTTAATTATCCTGCTGCTTTCAAATTTTTATACAATTTTAAAAATGTTTGTGTGTGTGTAAATCTCAGGTGAAGTGAAGTGTGAAACACTTTAATAATATGTTAATATTGTTTAATAAATAGCATACTCTATTGCAAAACGATTGTTCGTAGAATAATCTTTTGGTGGCAGAAATTTGTTAAAATCTCTTTACAGAGATGCAAAGAACAAAAATAAGTTTTAATAAGCGTAAAAGAATTTCGGCGTAGACAGAATTTAGACGTAGAACGCATGGCTTAGCGGTCAGGGCGCTTGGACGGTCAACAAGAGGCGCGGGTTCGTACCTGACTGCGTTCAAATTTTTATACGTCTCCATAATGATAAATATATATTTAGTTACTTATAATAACAATGACTTACGATTTCCTGCTCCAGAGCGAATACATAATTATTGAAGAACATATGCAATTTTTCATTAGCATAGTTAATGCACAGCTGTTCCAAAGAATTAGCTGCAAAGTTTTCAAAGCCGAATATATCTAAAACACCCAGAGCTCGTTTGGCTTCTCTCCCTGGAGCTGAACAGCTGTTGACATGGCGGACCAGCCAAGCGAATGTACGCGAGTAGAGAGCTCGCGCCATTGCGTGACGATTTTCACGAGCCTGATAAATATTAGTTATTATTCTTTATTGCATTTAAAAAACAACCAAAGTACAGTTACAGAAATTGAGTTAACAAAGGTTTGCTTTGCTAGTTTCAGGCTTTTTCCCGCACAGCAGGGTAGGCGGAAAGGAGAACCTAGTGTCATTTCTCCTCAAATTCGAGACATTGCGTGTTGAGTGGCGAAATTCAACGATGCGCTCTGTCTTAGGCACGAGAGCGGAGGAATAAAAATATTTTTTGTATATCCCCGAGTGAGAATCGCACCCACAACCAACCGAGCTTACAGTCTGACACTGTTCCACTGCGTCACGATGATCTCAAGATGATCAAAGACGTTAGAAATTATAATAGATAGAAATTACATTAAATATTTAAATAATATATTTATCCATAAGACTTAAATCAAATATTTATTTAATACATTATAGCATCTATTGTCGCACTTATTATTACATTTTCTAAATTATAAAATTGACAGATTTTAAATGTAAGGATAATTTTGTCTTCTGAAATTATAAGACCATATATATATATATAATGTAAAAAAATACTATCAATTTTCGGGTAAAAATGTGCGAACGATCAATTTTATGATAAAACATTAACAAATTAGCACATTGCTATGACATTTGAAAACAAACCTCATGCAATCTCAGCGGTATGTCAGTGACATTTCCTCTAACATTGATCTGCCTTTCTAATAGAACACGCTGTGCAGTGGGCGGGGCCAGACCTAGTAGATTAGCTACAGCATCCACTGCTTCAGCATCCTCTGGAGCTAACGTTGTTCTTTCGCCATCTACATCCTAAGATGAGATTTTGACCTTTTAATATTGCATGCATAAATATAGATATTCGTAAGGTTTAATGCTAATTGATTTGATATTCCAAAGACCTCAAACTACATTCTGCATAAAAAAACATATTGGAAATGGAATAATTGTTTTCCTTTTTTCTTAGAAATAATTACCGCAAAGAATATTGATAATTTTACAATTACGTCACTGTTCATTTAAAGAAGACTACACTAACGTTCACCATACAGTTTTTTAACTGTATGAACTTTACGGACATGTACATAAAATTCTAGATGTGTGCCGTACTTTGTGTGAAAAGCACACAAGGACTATTTTTGATAGCTAAGACATCTTACGTATAAGGTAGTGGAATGCAAGGTCATTCACAGATAACATATGTGATATTGCTTATATTTCTAACAAAATATATTCCCACGAGTGGGATATATTCACAACCCCTCTGATAGTTTAGTATAATATCATCATCTGAATGTCGGCATAATACCGTTACTAATAACCATTTTTTTTAACTTGACTCTTTTTAATTTTTTACATCATTGCGGATGTTTTTTTTAAATATAATCATTCTCCCGAGTGGGAATCGAACTCACAACCAAACCAATAGCGTTTACAATCAGACAATGTCCCACTGCACCACGATAGCCTCAAACATTATTCTTAATTTATTCAATTTAGAAAACTCACTTGAAACTGTATATTTCCCAACCATAATACAGCAGCCAGCACTTTGAACAGTCCTTCACACATATGCAGGGGGACTTGTAGGACAGTTAAAGCAAGTTGCAGCGCTTCCAACTTGCCCTGCTCTCCTCCGCGACCTTTTCTCGCTTCATCATCTTCTGGTCTAAGATACTTGAAGTGTACACCATCCCGCAACCGTAATGTGTTGCGTAGTTCGTTATTATGCTGAAAAAATATTCTTTATTTATATTTTTAAAATAGTTATAGCTAGCTATGTTACTCCTCATTACATAAGCTATCTGCCAGTGAAAATCCCGTCAAAATCGGTTCAGCCAATCCAGAGATTAGCCGGAATAAACAAACACACAGACGGACAGACAGACAGACAAAAATAATAAAGAATTTTATGTTGGTATTTGTACTACCGTGTATACATCCATTTAGTAAAAAGCTGGTAATTTAATATTACAAACAGACACTCCAATTTTATTTATTTCTATAGACTAAAAAAATGGCAAATGTATATATTGTGTTTTAAAATTAGTTAGAAGTGTCATCGAGATACTTTAAATTTAAAATGAAGCCTAAGCTTATCAAACGGAAAGACCATGGGCTAAGGAATCAAATATTGAAATGTAATTTGGCATTGTATTTTTACAAGGTATTATGATATAACATTTATTACTTAATTTGAATATTTAATTTAGCCATATATTTAAGTATAATAATAAACACTAAATGTGTAGTCTCATTATCATAATCATCTTAACTAGTAATTTCAAATTACAAGTTAAACTATAGAATCTTAATTAATTAATCGTACATTTGAAATGTATATATACCTTGGCTCCCTCTACCAATTGGTAGAACACGTGGTAGTTGGTCTCCCTTGGCGCCGGACCGGTGATCCTTGCACGCTCCAAGAGGAAATCCCTGAGCACAGCCCCTCTAATCCCTCCCCGATGGTCCAGTCTCACCTCGACGAATTTACCGAAACGAGACGAATTATCGTTTCGTACGGTTTTTGCGTTACCTGTAACAATTTAATTAATAAAAATGTAGAGAACAATTTCATCAAATAATTAATAAATATTATTGGTAAATTTAAAGCTTTAACTGCCCACTAGTGTCAAGTCACTTTATTCTCCATTTTTGACCTGAAAAGTGGTGGATCTCACAAACTGCACTTTGTCGAGCGGGTGGGTAATGAAAATAAATTAAATATTATCACTCCCCTGAATGAAAATCGGACCTACAACTAATCTAATGGGCTACAAAGCTTAAATTATTGAGTATAATATATTTTATAAACATTTTCTAAAATTATAGCAATTTTAAATTTAAAATATCTAAATATCTGAATATTAAGGTACTTCCATGCAAATAAATATACTTAAAAAAAAAAGTAGGCCGTAAGCTATTCTTTGTTTGTCATTTTAATTAGAAGTAGAACAGTCGCCAAAGTATGAAAAACTTAACAAGGATTCCTCCGGGAGTACGGGACATATAAAGGCGCGTCGCTACGTCTCTACTGGGACTGCGATGAATATAATTAAATTACTCTACTTTAATTGTGCTATGTTAATGAGATAATAACACTTTATAATTAAAATGCAAGTCGCATAAAAGTTACGAAATGTATGTTAGCAGGCCGTTTTGAATTAATAATACACTTATTTTTTGCAACTTTTTCCGCATAACAAGGTATTCAGAAATAATCAAGTCACACACCACTTTCCACTGTCCCAAAATCGAGACATGGCGGAATCAGTCTTGCCCCGAATCAGTGAAATGAAAATTATCTAAATATTATCGTTCCCCTGTGTGGTATCGAACGCACAACCAATCTCGTTTACAGTCAGATGATGTCCCACTGCACCTCGATGGCCCATTAAAGTTTAAGGAGATGATAATATAAAATGTGATTTAAATATTATTTATTGTTGATTGAAATTAGAATTACAATTAATGGCACTATTTGCATATTTAATTCAAATTTCTAATAGACGTGATAATTACATTTAGACGGTCATATTATTATTATTCTAAGTTCAGTTAGTAATTAGTTTTTCCTACCAAATGCTTCCAACACAGTATTAGCCTCTAGGATCTGCTGCTCAGCCCAGGAGGCCTGTCCGCCGGCCGCGCAGAGGTATTGCAAAATCAATTTGGTGGTTTCCGTTTTCCCCGCTCCACTTTCACCCGATATTACAACTGACTGATTCTTTTCGCCGTTCTGTTTTATATAATAATTAAGTGTTATGTATAAATTATTTAAATTTAATCTACAATTATGTATATTTTTAGATAAATATTAAAAATATGCTAATTCACCTGCAGGGAGCTGTAAGCTGATTCTGCTAAAGCGAACACGTGAGGCCCGAGACTCCCAAAGGCCTTGCCACGATAGGTTTGCATATCCTCCTGTAATTAGCATGATGTTACATGAAAACATGTTATTAAAAAAACGAAAAGGTATGTTTGTCACAAAATGTAGAGCATGTCGCAACTGTAAGTATTACGCGAAAAAAGAATACGCAAGATATTAATTAATAAAATATAAAATATATTTTATTAGCTTCATGTTTTGTTCCGCATGCAGCAGTACAGTTAGAGAAACTTAGTGTCAAGACACCCCGTTCTCCACTTTCCGCCCGAAATCGAGGCATTGTGTCTTGAGTGGCTTAACTCAACGCTGCATTTTTTCGGAGAAATGGAAACATTTTAAATATAATCATTTACCCGAGCGAGAATCATCAACCAGTCATGTTTACAGCCAGACGAGAGATATTTATTTAACTTGTTCATTATATTTAATTTAACAATACCAATTATTATTTTAACATTTTTTAAAGTGTTATTCGCACACTAAGGAAATTGAAAAAGACATATTTAGAAAACGTACGTATTTAGTAACGTAGAAAACGTATAAAAATTTGAACGCAGCCGGATTTGAACGGTTCTCAAGAGCGGGTTCAAATCACGCTGCGTTCAAATTTTTTTTCAACGTTTCCTAAATATATCTTTTTCAATACAAATTATATTACAATTTATTAAAAATATTGCTGATATTAGATATTAACAATCATGTTTAGATCAAATTCAGGTACGTCACCATTTTGGGTCCTAAGATCATTTAATTAGCGGTCCAGTTAAAAAAAAATGTATGTAAGTCTCTATATGCGTGTATTATTTAAGTAAGTACTGTATATTTAAACATTTAAAATTAAAAGCTTAGAAACAAAAGAGCATAAAATTGTTTTGAGGACATACGAATTACTTTTATTCGCTCTCATGGTTTGCCCTTTTAGCTTTTCCCTCTTCCACGTTTACACCTACGTACGTTTAACTGAAGGGATGAAGTTCCACCCCTATATTAAAAGAGGGGCGAGATTAATGAGTGTACGATAATATTGCCTTAAGCTTATGAGAGCTTGTTTGCTCTGTCGATGGATTTTCAATTGCCTTGTAAACCATGCTAATTATTGTTCACAAAACTGTTTTAACTTTTGAGGCCATCTTGGCGCAGTGGAACAGCGTCTGACTGTAGGCCCGATTGGTTGTGGGTTCGATCTCACTCGGGGTAATGATCATATTTAAAATATTTTTATTTCTGTGCTCTGGTAACTAAGACAAAGGGCGGCGTTCAGTTCCGCCACTCAGCACGCAATGTCTTGATTTCTGGCAGAAACGCAATGTCTCGATTTCGTGAGAACCTAGTGTCAAGACATTCCGTTCTGCTTGACTACCCTGCTATGCGGGAAAAAGCGTGTAGCTGTTTTTTTAATTTTTTGCCTATTTCCTTTTTCGAGTAATAAGTTTCACTGAATGCGTTTCTAAATTTGAATCAATTAGTAGGTTCCGTTTTACAGTGAGTTGCAGTGGCGGCGGTCGTCTGCAAAGCATGCTGTGTAACTTAATAGAAGAGCTATGAACCTACTATTATCTCTAATATTGTCAGTATTAAATAGAGCCATGAAGGTATCATTGCAGTTTAAAAAAAAGCATCATTGTTATCTCTTTATCTTTGAAGAATGTATCGGAAGTTTCCGAGAAGCTTACAAATGGCTTAGTCGTCTTTTTACACGAGTACCTTGCGTGGTTATCTTCCTACACGAATAATTACTTATATACAATGGTATCTGGGCTTGTTTTTGCTTAAGACAAATGATCTCCCACGGTAGTGACATAATGGAAACCTATTAATTTACAGATGAAAGTGATTTAAAGTTTAAGAGAAATGTCGATGGTACAATTTAATAAATAATATGTTTTGTTTTAGATTTGTATTTAAAAAACAAACAAATTGCCATACTATCTTTAATGTTATTTTATTTTCGAATTATAATATTTTAAGCATATGTTTAATGTGTATTTGTAAATGTTTAAATATTAAAACTAACGTAACTGACTGGTTTGGAAAAAATCATAATCTTAATTAGAAAAAAAATACGAAAGATACTATGATTACCTAAAATGTCAGATTCACTTGATGTGTATTGTACAATCACGTGGATATTCTTTTTTCTTATGTGTAAAATTGCCTTACTTAGTTTTAATACATTATTTATATATTTATGTATACATATAATAGAAATGTAACTGATCGCATTTATCGATATAATAGAACCCAAAGCAATGATTTCTAATTTTCTTTTCTGTTTGTCTGTTCCACGCTAATCTCAGAAACGGCATAACCGATTAAAATGCTATTTGATTATTATATTATGGTATGCTTCCCTAAACATTTAGAGTTTATTTAATTTCGATCGGTTCATAAACAAAAAAGTTACAACCATTTAAATTATAAATTAAAATAAATAAAAAATAAAACGAAATAGTTTAGTCGTGTAGTTTACGCAGGCGAAGCAGCGAGCGGGACGCTAGTGTTTTATATATGTATTGTATGTGTACATGTATGTATAATTGAACTCACCATATTGTAGCATCCTAATTCCTTGTAAGGGTTTACTGCGACCAGAATCGAACCTGTATAAGTCTGTTTATTTTATAGGAAAATTATATTATTATAGTAATGGTAAATTGTCTTAAGGAAAATTAAGTTAAAGCCTACTTAAATTCTTACACATTTTTACGCAACTTTCGTATATAGTATAGGAAAATATAGAATTCAGTAATATCTAACATACAACCCAATATAATATATTAGAGCCCAACACTGTGTTTTATTTATTAAAATCGATAAAACCCTTACAATACCGATATGCCGTCGAGTGTGATTTGAACCCATAGTAGTCATTGAAGCCACGCTCTTACAGTGTCAAAATTGTATTGAACTACTATACATATAAACACAAGTAGTCGAGAAAGGTTAAATTATAATTTCAAATGTGTTCTTAAAACTTCTAACTTCTAATGTTAATAGCTTGTATAACATTAAACGTTCATTAGCTATATTATACGCAATTAGAAGATGTGAATGATTAATAAAGTCCGGAAGCGATTATCCAGTATAATTGACAGTCTCGACGAGCTTGTGTTCGACACAATCATATTGTTAGATTTCTATCGGATTAATTGTTTATAACAGCTTTACAGGGAAATTATATGTACCTTTTACCTATATGAAGCAATTAGCGCTTTCTAAACTGGTATAAATATTTCTATATTAAGCATATTACGCAACGTCTTTGTGTTGACTTCAAAAAGTAAAATTAAGTTTGATAGGACCTATGGGAAAGCGGAAAATACAAAAGAGAAAAACTTTTCTGGTACTCCCCTTACACAAAGAACAATAAATTATTTTTTTACTAATATGTTTATCAGTCTATGTATCTATATATTTTTGGTCTAAATTTCTTTTACAATAATTCCGTCTGTGCGTTGAGATATATTAGAAATATTACAACATAGCCAGGCCGCACAATTTAGCCCCGTCGAAGGCTACTTGGATTGTAAATGGTGTATTAAAACTATAATTTATTAGTAAAAATATATATAAGTACGTATTAGAAAGATGTACTTATAGTAAATAGACAACAGTTTGTTCTTGAAAATTACTCATTAAAGTTTACTTAGCGATACAAAATATGATATTTGGAGAGTATTTACGTAACTGTTAATTTATTAATATTAACAATACTTATGATATATAAAGTTTTTTAAAAGGATACATATATGAGGTCGTTTATGTATCGGCGTTTGAGATTGTCGTTGATGGCCTGCTCCGTGATCTGCGGCATCATGGTCATGTCGGGCACACCGGGCCCCTCGTCTTTGTCTCGCTCCTCCATTTTGTCTGTAACAGGAAAATTTTATTTAGATATAAATTATTATTTTTATTCCTTTCTGTCAAACTAAGTTGTATCTTTAATAACAAGACATATTTTTAAGTTTCGTATTAATAAGACATAAAATAATAATGATTAAGCTTTGAATTACAACATTCTTCAATAATAATTGTCTTGATATTAAATTACCTTGAACTAAACTTTTACAGTGTAGGCAATCGGTAGGCAACAGGTATCTTTATATTAATATGTGAAAGTAAAACTTTGGACCCCTTTTTAAGAAAATTGTAAGGAGTAAGGAATATAGCATAGTTGAAGTTTGTATGGATATGAAGTTTTCAGTAATCTATTAGAAATACATTACATTAAGAAAATAAATATAACCTACATTATCATGTGTAATACACACACGTTTACATAAAGTGAAATAGGTATATGTTGCTTAGGCATTTAGGCTGTTGACTCGTCAACAGGACATCTAGTATTATTAAATGGTAATATCATATTGAGATAAAAAAAACCGTTCAAAATGTTAATATTTCATATATGAATATTCATGATATCCATTAAGTTGAAATATTCGTTTAAGTAAACATTTAAGTAATAATATAAGTTAGAGCGTTATACATTTTATGCTCTTATTTTAATTAACAAACAATAGTTCTTGCATTACATTTTAAAGAATTAAGTTCATCATATCGCTTTGTTCCAATATAATTTTTTTTTATCTACAACAGATTAATAAGGACTTCTGTTTAATGTACCTTACGATTATTACACATTTTGAAATGAAACTATTTTTAACCGGATTAATTGCGTATATTATTGGTATTCGAAAATACGTTTTAAAAACCCGACGTTTCGAACAATACACTAGTCCGTGGTCACAGGTAGACTGAGGTGGCATTTGTCTGTCATTTGATACAATTATTATATCAAACGCGTAATGCCCTGGACTCTTGCAGAATGAGCTGACTGCATGTTGTTCTCTGGTGTGATAGGATTGATATTTCAAAGTTTTCAGTATTGAGTCCCACGTAGTAGAAAGTTTCCAGCCGTCTTCTCTATTGAAATTTGGGTGTTTTTGTATTTCAATAGCCTCGCGGATCTTCCTTGGGATATATATGTGTTCCCTAGCGAGAATATGAGATATATCAAACCTGACGTAATGGTTGGGTTTATCCGTTGTATGCTCACACACAGTCGACTTCGATACACGCCCGTTCTTGACATCGGAGATGTGTTCCTTCACCCTTATACCGATGCTCCTCTTTGTTTGACCTATGTAAGATAAGCTTCGTGATCGAAAAACTCAAGACCCCTTTTTATTAAAATTATGCGAACGTAAAACCAAACCTGTTGCAAAGCCAACGCATATATTACGCGTCAATACTATTAATAATAATATAAACTAGTTATAGTGAAAATGAAATGATTCCGAAGGGAATTTTTTTACAGCTTCACCGTTTTTTCCGCATAGCAGGGCAAGATGCTCCGTTGTCAATTGCATTTTATCAATTTATATAAACAAAGTTCCCTTAAACCAGTAACGTTAGTGAAACTTTAAAATTTCAAAATGTAGGTATATTAGTCCCCCACAGTTTTACAATGTCGTCATAGCATAATGCAGGTTGATCGTGATAGAATAATAGATAAATCTCGGGAACTTACGGCGCGTCCCCATCGGTTTACTCTATAAAGCTCCCTATAGATGTTATTTCGGTCACACATTATATTTGTATGCTTATTATTACATTTGACATAGCTTTATCGTATAAATTCTTCATTTCGTTATATACATCAATTGCAATAAGTACTGTTTTCAAAAACTATGACGAAATCATTCGGGTACTTTCCTACAGTACCCGTCTAAAGCCTTCTTTCTATCTTTAACCAAATTTAAGGTAAAGCATACGTTTTTTTGTATGACACTTTTAAAGATATGATTTGAATATTAAACGATTGTATATCTATATGAATAAAAGTCATCGGTTCGCAAACAGCTTGTACGAACGAAATAGTCGAGAGATTCAAAGTGTCGATTTACATCTATCTTGATTCTTCGCCCCGAGGGTTCTTTACGGACATAACTCTATCGATACGATCGTCTGCTGAGAATTTTTATGATCATTTCTGATTGATACTCAGATTACCTGATTTGTATACATTCAGTTTCATTATCATTAAAATATTGTCATTCAAATATTAAAACTATTAATATAACTATATACAAGTCGTAACTTTCCGCTTTTTTAGGTACTGTATCAAAATAAAAAATATATTATAACGTATAAAATGTCATTATATATATATATATTGTTTTATCTTAGTAATGTAAACAACATATATATACATACAACCACAGACAGGAAATATTTGACTTTTATTGATTTGTTTATTTTTATTTCTCCGCTCATTCCATTCGTATCAATTAGACGAATAAAATACGAAAAATCAAATAAAATAGAACAAAACACTTAAATTAAGGCTAAATAAATAAAATATTAGTAGGCGCCTAGCAAAATTTACCAAGTTCCGGTACACATCACTCACGCTAACACACCTAAGCTATCAGTGCATATGAGGAAAATTACAATCGAATGCACATTACAAAACAAAACAAGTGTAGTTCATTCCACCCGATATCGATTAAATACTTAAATAGCCCAGCAACATCTGGGCGAGTGGGAGACAAGCGCTGGTGTCGCGAAGTACGAGTAATAGCCCTTGAGGCAGGACGAGCCAGTTATCGGACGGAAATGTCGGTGGCGGATAAATACGTCACTCTCGTTCGCGCCCTCGGTTTTGTTTGTTATTGATATCATGCACAAAGCTTTCACTAGTCGTTGAATACTATTGTTTGAACATCATTAAATATGATTATATTAAGTGCGATATTAAGTTAGTTACAATAAGAGATATTCGACAATTACTGGGACAAAATCATTTTGTTATTTTAAAATATAAAAATGAACTTGAAAACGTCTAAAATTTATTAGCACGCCAGTGTATTTATAGAATAATAAATAGTTTTAGTATTTTGACAATAGAATGTACAGGACTTGGGTGAACAGTGTCAATTGAAATTTGAGGCTGATATTTTATTTGTTGAACAGTTAGCAAACGTTACTGCTTTGTGGTCAGTACTACAGATTACAACTCTGTTGACCTCTTGATGTATTAAAATACCATACTACATGTACATATTTTCCTTTTAGTTTAGTTTATATCCTTGCTTTTCGATAACTAAATACCTATACGTAATAAAACTTTTATGGCCCAATAATGTAACCCAATAGCCCAATAATAACCCATTCGAACCTCTTATAATGTCAATACAGACGTAATTAATTTTTTTGTTAAGACATTTGTATAATACAATTTACATTTAATACCAAGATCACAATAAAAATCTGATAGCTTGTCATCTGCTAATGTTATGAGAGCTTGAAATTGTCTATAAAACGACTATTAAAAGTCCGCCCTATTGAACAGCAATTATATCTAAAAAAAAACACCTTATCTAAATTTTATTTTTATTTTTACTCGCCTAGGATTTCACACATTAATATTCATAAACGCGCATTTCTTGCGGGAACGCCTCAAAGATCCTTGTAGGCGTTAACGCTATGTGCTTGTAAATGAAAGGGTGTCAAAATGTTTTCGTGAAATGAAACTAAAATCTAGAAAGATACATATTATTTTATAAATTTAATGCATTAAATTTAGACTATTATTACTAAGTAATATAGCTTATAACTATATATAAAGTACATGTTATTAAATATTTTTTTACTGCCTACTACTAATTGATCATACAACCGCAATATATCTAACTAAATCATAAAAGGATTTGATCTTACAACCGCAATATATCTAACTAAATCATAAAAGGATTTTAAGATTTAAGGAAGGAACCTACTCCTATAACGTGAATAATTAGATCAAATGAATAACATTATCCATAAGTTTCTATCATGGCGCAGTGCTACGGCGTCTAACTGTATACGCAATGGGTTCGATTACCTCTCGGTGTATTGATAATATTTAATTAAGTAATCCTCAACTCTAATGACAAGACAAAACGCGGCGTTGTCACACGCAATGTCTCCAATTCAATCGGAAAATGGAGAACGGAGTTTCTTGACTCTAGCTTTTATCTGCATACCCTGATTTGCGGGACAATGCATAAAAATGTAAAATATTACATTTACACTATTCTTAAGACTTATTTTATATACATATTGCATCGTCAAGTTAACAGACATTAAAAATATTTTACAGAAGGGCGAAGCGTAGCGTGTGTGTCTCTCATTTAGCTGTTTGTGTACCTTAATCGATAAGCGAGGCGCCGCATTAGATTGGTCATTGGGTTCGACGAGACTCGTTCAGTGGAGTTACACTTAATTCAATTGTCTTTTGCTTGTATGTTAATTGGATTTATTACTTTCATTGAATTTGCTTTCGATTGCTTTCAATGTAAATACAGTCAGATTTGAATATTGGATCACAATAATTTTTCATATATAACAAATTTTAAAAGGCGATCTAATTTCCAGCGCAAATAGCACTCCATACATTTATCCACGGCGAGACTTGGCTACTTTAATTTCATTCTGCCCACGCTGGAACGTCCCTCTGGTCTTATAAGTCATTAATATTGCAAGTTTCTGCGGACGCTAGGGTTTAGGTATTTGTAATATATTTTTAATAACTACCGCCACTCAACGCTCAATGTCTTGAATTCGGCCGGAAAGCGGAGAGCGGAGTGTCTTAACACTAGATTTTTTACTTTGACTGAAAAAGCGTGAAAAAAATAATATCATTGGTATATTCGTTATTTAAACTCACTGCCGCAAATCTGCCGTAATCGGCATTATTAACCGCAATATTCAAAGCCTATTAGAATGAGCCCACTAGGCCACTTATTAGAATTAACCGTTTACATATAATTTAAAAAAAAAACTAATAGAAAATCACTTTTAAGTATATAGTTAAGGAAAGAAACCAGGTTGATGTGAAAATATTGTTTTGTCTACAAAAACAAATTTTCAAACCAATCGGAGGGCAAGTACTGGGGCACGTGGAGCTAATAAAAAGCGTCTTGAAAAACAGATTTCAACATGACTTCCTTTCTTAGAAGTTCCAAATTTTTGGGCATACAGAAAAAACTTAATATTAATCATTTAATTTACCTTAATTAAAACTATCGATATGAATTTACATATCTAATAATAATTGCATATTTAGAATATTTTCATTCATCGCTCTAATACCTGAGACAAAGCGCGGCTGTATCTAAGACTTAACATGCAACGAACTACCCTGCTATACGGGCAAAAGCGAGGACCTTTTTTTTTATTACGCACCTAGTATTCTTCTCACCAGTGGGTGGACAGCGACAGTGGAATATCAAAAGGAATTTCTCGAACCTGTCTTACACGAACGTGGGTACAGAATAATTTTAGCGTAGAAACAATTTATTTTTGTCATACAAAATGAATAAAATAAAGCAAATTTTATAAGTGCCTTGTTAATGCTTAAGATAAAGTGGAGCGGGTGTGGTTTTTAACCTTTTCTGTATGATTTGTTAGGTAGAGTCTAGCCTCGGCCTCACCTTGTTAGTGCCTAATAAAGCCAGCGCAAACATTCTTTATAATCTATTTTTATATCCAATATCAACTACATAATTAATTTTAAATTTCTCGCATACATTTTACTTTATATATCAAATGTTATAAGTAAGATATATAAATTATGTACTTATCCATACTAATATTATAAATGTGAAAGTAACTGTGTCTGTCTATCTGTGACGTCACCAAGAACAAACCGCTAAACCGATTGCGATGAAATTTTATATAGAGATACTCGAGTGTTTTGACATGAACATAGGCTACTTCCTCATGTTTTTTTAAATTATTCTTGGATGTTTGTTGTTATAAAAAAAATGCCGAAAATAAGTAACGGCTATAGTTAACGCAGGCGAAACCGCGAGCGGGTCGCTAGCGAGTCATAAACAAAAGTAAGTTTCTAGTAAAAAAGTTACCGCTTGGATACGCTCGGTGCGGATCGTGAGAAATCATCAACTACTGGACGCAATCTCCCTTGCTTTGCTTGACTGCAAGTGTGCATTGTTAAGCGTTCCCGAGGGACGAAAGTGCTCGTTATGAACAAAGAATTTCTATCAACTCTTTATGCATTATAAAATAGTTATTACATAGTTAAGTATACCTTCACGCAAGTCCCCCATTTCGCGAGATATGCAAACATTATCTAATGCTATATAACGCCATTCTTCACTTCCAAGCCGTTTAAGGACATAATATAAGCTGGGTGGACACCTTATACCAATTAATATTGTTGCGTTCAAAAACGAGCTTATTGTCGGGATAGCTGAATATAGTATAATATAATATATTTAAAATTTCCATATAAAGATATAAAATGCCATTGTTGTGTAGTCGGACAGAGCCTGACTGGAAACTCGATTGGTTGTGTTTGGGTTCGACTCCCACTTGGGGGCAAAAAACCATTTTTAGAAAACGTATAAAAACTTGAACGCAGCAGGATTCGATTGTCAACAAAAATAAGTTGTAATAAGCGTATAAAAATTTCGACGTAGCCGGGTGTAGAACGCATGGCTTAGCAATGAGAGCGCTTGGAGTGTTTTCATGTGGCGCGGGTTCAAATCCCGCTTCGTTAAAAAATTTATACGCTTTTAAAAAGGTTTTTCAATACCCTAAGTGTGTTAATAACACTATAAAAATGTTAAAAATATTTATACTAAATTTTCATTACTCCGCTCTAGCAAGACAAAACGTGGCCTTGATTTCCGATAATCCTCAACATTCCATGCCTACCCTGATATGCAGGAAAACGCGTGAACCTTAAGAAAGACAGTCTGCAATCTTTCACTTCACTAGTTAAATGAGTAAGTACGACAAAATATTATACTCATATAGGTAATATCGTTTTAATTTATGTGATAATTGTATCATACGGTTACGAAATTATACCCACCGAGTTCACTGCGTTACCGCATCTACAACAATTGATTATGAACCTAAGTGGTTGATTGCTAGTAGAAATCTAATTAAACTTGACCCAGTTTACTGTATATAGAAATGATTTAACGCCATACAATATTTGAATAAAATAGATCCTTTTAATATCAATTAGTTATTTATTTCACTAAATAATTTAGTAATAACATAGTAAAATAAAAAAAAACCTTTACTAACAAACGCTTTACTGTTAAACTATTATAAAAGTAACTTCAAATTCTAATAAACGCTCCGTCTAGAGTCTAGACGCTTAAATTATTTTTTATCCCGTTAATGTTTGTACGGATTCATATACACAAGGGAACATGCCAAAACGGGGATAAAACACGAGTTTATGACACTAATTGACTATTAGTATCAGAAGGATATGTGCTATGTAAACTTGTTATATGCTAATTAGCCTCGTTATGAAATAATATACCATCTATAACCGTATTATGGAAAGGAAATATAATTGTATTCATTTTCAAGTTATTACTATAGAAGAGTCCATCGTGGCGCCGTGTGACTGCGTCTGTCTGTAAACGCGATGGTTGTGGGTTCTATTCCCACTCAGAGGATTGATTATAGTATAATTATTTCCATTTGTCAGTTCTGAAGATGATGACAAGACAAAGCGAGACGTCGAGTTTCGCCACTCAATACGCAATGTCTCGGATTCGGGCGGACACTGGTAAACGGAGTGTCTTGACACTAGGTTCTCTCTGTCTACCGACCGAAGCGGGAAAAAGCGTGAAGCTGTACTATAAGAAGATAAACAATTATTAATTTTAAATACTTATTATCTTCGTGGAGAAGTTAATGAATATGATTTCTAGGACAACTGTAATATCAGTTCTGTGTATGACTGTAAATATTTTTATCAGTTTTCTGAGTATTACAGACTACAGTGATAACATAGTCATTCATTTGGCTGACCAATGACTAACAATAAAGTTGACATCTATTTCACTTGCTTAGAGGAACCCCGAAAAGACTGTAAAGTGGCAAAAAACTATGACTCATATTACGATATTATTCTATTGCAGGATATTCTTTTAAATAATAAATAACTGTTTCATTTTATTTATACAGCTAATTTTTAATGCCCGAGATAAAAATAACAAGGAGCGGTAGACATTCCTTTACCTAATGTGGAAAACAATGCTTGTCTGAGGATATGAAAGTTATTTCGGGAGCTTCGCTTAGTCGTTCTTTTCACCGAAATAATCACTTTGGATTCGCCGCAAACGATTCGCACTTTTTGCGAGAAGTCTGTGTATTTGCGATCAGATACACGACATTGAGATAATGATAATGAGCCATTTTAAATTATTATATATATTTTTTTTATTCAACTGCAAATACCTCTGCATACATTCATAAACAGATCATGTTTAAATTTAGTGAAAATTTTGCCTAATTATTTTTAAACTTATTGGCATTTACTAACGGTTTTTTTTACTAAAGAGAGTTTTTTTAAATAATATATATATTTTTTATATTTTTATTATATAAAATAACCATTATTTGAACAAAGAAATGAAGATCGATTTTAAAATACGATACATGACTGTTCAAGCAGCATTATTCATAAAAATATTCCGGCTCTTCAAATTCAATGCCTCGATATTGGCGTAGAAGGGGTTAACTCAAGCTAACTCCAGTCCATCAAATGTTTTCAGTCGGATATATGAATGAATTGCCGTATATGTGTTATTCAATTTTCAGTATTCAAATTAAGTTTTCAATTCAAAATTCAAAAGGAGGACACGAATGCGGTGAAGTCGTTGATCTGGCATCACCCTTTTCCACTTAAAGGACGACGATACGATATGAAGTTATAATCGCTCGACACTAAATGAGCCCAGACACCAGCTTACCGCGAAATAAGTATTATCCACATTAAAACGGATTAGTCCTGGTTGTATAGGCGTAAATTGACTTTCAGCTAAGCTCATTAGAAGCCTTGGAAGAAAGGACTTATAGACTTATCTTATAACAAAGTAAAACTTTGTTTTTTTGGCTCAGCCAATATTTATTTACATAACGTTCAACACAAAGTGCTTTCACTTGAGTAATTCAGAAGTTAAGTTAGATATACAAGTTTGTGTAGTTACAACAGGATAATATCAGATTGGTGCCCGGACATGTTCAGTAAACTATACACGTATAAAGTGCGAGTTTAAATCATGAATACTTCGATCGATCGATCGGTCTTGCGCTTCCCGCATCCAGCGGCATTCGGCGACCTTGACCAGATCGTCGGTCCACCTGGTAGGGGGCTTGCCCACTGAGCGTCTTCCAGGTCGTGGTCGCCACTCTATAATGTTGCCATAATCGCCACGCTTGGCAGGCGGGTCGGCGATCGCAGCAAGCCAAGTTGTCAATAAACGCTGCTGCCCATCTTCTGCTGGCTGTATTCCTTTAGTCGCCTTTTACCACACCCACGGGACGAGATGGGTCGGATCTATTCTAAGCTGGCATCCACACGGCCAATAATATCTACTATTAAGTTTTAATAAAACAAAATATTAAGTACTTTCGGTAAATAGTGAGATTGACATAACAAAACGTGCACTTATAATGGATATAAATTACCATGAGAGGCTATCGTGTAGCAGTGGATAAGCGTCTGCTTGTATTGGCTGTGGGTCCGATCCCTACTCGGGGGTATGTATTATTATGTTTACATCACTCTCGTTTCTTAGCTCTAATTAGACAAAACGCGACAAAACGCTTTATTCCGATACTCAATAGGCAATGCCTCAATTTCGGGCAGAAAGTATGAATATGAATATATTGACACTAGGTTCCCTGCATATGCCTGCCGTGTAGGAAACAGCGATAACTTATATATATATATATATATATATATATATATATATTTGGAATGCCTGAATCTTGATCTCAACTAAGGTTCAATAGGCGACACTCATTACTGCCCATTATTCAATCTAGGAGTGACCCGTGCACTGTTTCATTTAAGACAAGACTTACGTAATTTTCGCTCCATTAGGCATACATAAAGTACATTTCGGATACGAATTGCTTACATTGGCGTTTTTCCATATTTTATATAAGAAGCAAAGAAAAATTTTTACAATCAATATCATATCAAATACAATCATTTATCGTGCCGTAAGTGCCAAGCAGTGTGAACTAGAGTGCTCTCACTCCCCTAACGAGTCAAGGTCTGTGAATATAACTTACAGAATGCCCAATTTAAATAACTTTGAAGTCATTAATAATCATAACCTTTATTTAGAAGAGAAAATAAACATATATCCGTGTTAAGCGTTCGTTTAACACCGACATAAAAACTGCTTCCGTTACAGTTATGTGATTTATATCTGGTCACATGTAAGACGCCATATATATTTTAATAAGTTTATTTAAATACAAAACTTTAAGCTAAAAAAGGAATTGCTGATTTATGTTTAGTTTAATTAAAAAAAAGGATATTTATATTATTTTTTCGTTACATATTCCAAGGTTGCACTCTGTCCAGAACAGACCGGAAGACTAAATCTTTTTTAAACGCTCCCTCGTGTGAGAATTAAACCTCCAACCATGTCGTGTTGCTTTCCAATGTAACGCTGAATAAACAAAATTCAATTTACTTTGCCATTACCAGGTTTTCAACTGAACGCGTAAACGGGCATTGAGCTATCGAAAGCATCGTTCTATTCCGCTTTAGTAAAAGAGGCGTTCGCAATTTTCCAGTACTTATCAGACTTAGCGTTAAATGAACGTTATTTCCATGTCATTAGCCTGTGCTCTAGAAAAGTTGGGTCAGAAAACTTTTAAGATAATATTTTTAAAATTTACCTACCATTTTATGTCATAATTCTTTCGTTTCTGCAGTATTTCGCGATCTGTACTATCCTTTCCTTCCTCCTTATCCTTCCTATCCTATCCTTATCCTTTATAAGCTAGTAGATCATTACGAATACTATTGAACGTTGTAGTAAACTCTTTAAGGATTATAATAAATTTAAGTCCATCGTGGCGCAGTGTGACAGCGTCTGAATGTATACGCGATGGTTGGTTGGTAGATGGATGGTTGTGGGTTCGTTTCCCACGATTCCCAATCGCTGGGACTCACACTATTTAAATTATTTTCATTTTTCCGTTCTGGTGACAAGACAAAGCACAGTGTTGAGTTCCGACACTCAACACGCAATGTCTCGAATTCGGGCAGAAAGTGGAGAACGGCACTCCGTTAAAAAGCGTTAAGCCGAAAAAAAGTTATATCATATTTGGAGCCTTGTATAATAATAATTAAGCATCTGAATGTACAGAATCATAAATTAAAAGTGCTTTTATGTAGATAATAAAAATAAATTCAGTAAATGTATTGAAACGTTTCATATTGATTAATATCTTGAGGAAACCGCGATATTAGATCTTGATTGCATTAGTTACCAATATCGTTTGAAATCTTTCGCTCTATTTATCAGGAGATTTTCAATCTTCAGCATTTCATGAAAAAATATTCGTGGATCGTTTCGGAAACTTAATATTAATGTATTTTGAAAATACTGTCATCGATACATCTATTTTTAAATGAATTCTAAATAAATTAGGACTGCACATAAAAAATACAAATTAAAAATATTGTCTGCCGCAATTGGGTCTGTTTGTAATGCAGTCTTTCTAACTTGTAATCCCACTGGTTTCATAGTTTGTTTATAGAAAAGGCTTAAAGCCTCTAATATTGCAATGCAGTGAGATAAGAACGTTGATAAAGATGTTACATATAAGGTATTAGTGTGTGTTAAAGAATGTTGGAAGAAAAGAAATAAACGTTATCTTCAAATTAATATAGATAACAAATGTACACACACACATATATATATATATATATATATATATATATATATATATATATATATATTTTTTTTTTTTTTTTTTTTTTTTTTTTTTTTTTTGCGCTCATAAATCTTCTTACTTCTAATGGCCGTATAAATCCGTCGCGTGCCGCAGCGGAAATAGATCCTATAGGAATGTGTAGTTTGAAACACGCATTTAATATAAAGGCCAATACAATATGTTATAATATTTAATTGTTAGGTAATTAATTATGTCTTAGGTAGACATTGAAATACCTATGTTACATAATAAAATTACAACCTATGTTACAAATTACTTTTAAACAGAACATTGCCCACGAGTGTAATATTTACGCCTACGAGTAATAATCCCGTGTCTGCAGATGTAATTTGCCTATCGCGTTGCTCGTGATATATATTTAACATTTACTAAATTATTACTTAGGAACGTCAATAAATTTATGATATCATTATGGATGTATAATTCAAAATAATGTTACGGGTTGAAAATATAACAATATTAAAAATTTCGTGCTTTACATATTCATTTTATTTGAATATGTACGACATTATTAATTAACATACTAATTTTATAAATTTGAAGACTTTAAAGAATTTTTAGAGTCAGCCTTAACGACACATAAATACTAATTAAGAAATAATATATAAATTTTTATCGTGATTGAGTATATTCAGCTCCTTTGTATATAATAAACATAGGAACTACTGTCAACGTATTTATTCGACTGAATATTTAATTTTATAATAATAAAATAATGATGTCAAAGATAAAGTAGTTAAAATGACAGGTTTACACTTTTGCCCGCATAGCGGGATAGGCACAGAGAACTCAGTGAGTGTCAAGACACTCCGTTCTCCACTTTCCGCCCGAAATCGATACATTTCGCGTGGAGTCGCTGATATCAACGCCGCGCTTTGACTTAGATACCTAAGTACCAGAGTGGAAAAATGGAAATATTTAAAAATATAATCATTCTTTCGAGAGGAAAGCTACAACTAATCGTGTTTACAGTCAGACGCTGTTCCACTTAATATTCCAAATAATTTATATTAAAACTTTTAAGCATATAGTCAAATGGTTAAATACCACTGTGCCTACTAGAGGCTGCATGACGGAAAATATTAGCCAGTCTGGTTAGCTTAAGAGGTACTCAAATTAAGCTCAAACAGCTTAATTCAGCAACTCCTCACGCAATGTCCACAGACTGATGAAAAGTAAAAAGAGAACGGGAAGTGGATTATGACGGATTTTACTGCCTTCCGTGTGAAATGCGGAGATATGTGATAAAAAACAGTAATAGCCATCGTAAAGGAATAAGATTAATAAAATCGGAGTTCGCAAATCGAATAAAGCGCTCTTTTAACCATTGACTCGAGATGTACAATGATTTGTTTACTGTCGAACAATGGCCCTTCTCATATTCATATGTGTCCGGATATTTAATTTGAATTATTTAGCTCATAGTAGTGAGTTATTTTCTTGCCGTTAAATTTATTATCAGATCAGACCTGTATATTATAATGGAAAAACAGAAAATAACGATAGTACTTATTACTATTTATTTTAACAGCTTCACGCTTTTTCCCGCATAGCAATCCTGGTGTTAACACACTCCGTTCATCACTTTTCACTCGAATTCGAGACATTGAGTATCGTTCGCGACGAACCTCAACGACGCGCTTTGTTATGCCATCAGAGCAGTGGAAATGAAAATAACTTTTTAATATAATCGTTCCCCCAAATAAACATCCCATCGCGTGTACAGTCAAATGTGCCACATCGGCCAAAATTATTATTAATCATAATAAAAATATGAAACATACGTAAAGCTAAGACGTCTAGACGCTGAGCGTTTGTACATTAAGAAAAGGAACGCAAGGCATGAATGGACCGCGATTGTTGCACAAAGGGGTTGTTCGTGACAGGATATTACATGTCAAGTCAAAAGATGAGCAGATGAAGTTTAATCAACGAAAATTAAGCACTCTAAAATGTGATGATATGGGCTTTATATACCCCTTGGAAGTATATAGTTTATCGTGTCTACTATAAAACTATCCCTGGAAGTTATAAAATATTTTTTCTTCATATTTTGTCATTTATATAGATATTTATACATATAGATGTTTAAATAGCACTGCATCATGATTCTTCCCGGCTATAATACATCATCCTCACATATAAATATTTTCTCAATGTAACGTGCTAATTTAGTCGTATTTCTCTATAGTATAGAAATCTTGTTTTTTACTCTATACATTGTGTTTATAAAAAAGACTCGCTTTACAGAATACAAAAAACTTTACGTTAATTAACAGTTATAACTTAAAACTATAAAAGTTACAGTTCAATTACGACTTTCAAACAGGGTAGCCAAGTTTATTTAAAGCAGTAAAAGAGGGTGGTGGGTGAGTCGGGTACTTTATTGCGGCGACGAAGACAATGCAGTCTCAAAACAGTGTTTTGTTAAGAACGCATTTTGGTTGATATATTCTCATAGTTTTTATGTGTGGATATATTTTCATATGGTGTGTTGTTTACTAGAATGACACATAAATATTTTTTGGCGATAGAAAAAAATAAACATTTTTAATATGTGCAAACGAGAATGTAATAAGAACTACTCACTTTCTGCTCACCATCCAATACACAGAAGACAAATAGAGCTTAAAAAGAAAAAATATCAATAAGTTTAAGAAAACCTTTCAACGAAAATTATGCCGACGGAGGAGTATGCAATTTGGCACAATCAAATTATATACGGAGAAGAAGTGCGGAAAGCCAATTTTCATTTACATAAAAGACATTAAAAAAAAAATACACACACTACCGTGTGTTTGACATACATTTTCGTATAAAGTGACAGACACGTTGCTAATGCGACGCGTCAACTGAGCCACATGTAACATGTAAAATGGTAAACGACATCTTTATTGTCGTTTATGTTAAGTATTTTATGAGTATGGCAGCTGTGTCCAGCATAACATTGATGAGGCGAGAAAAAAAAAGAAAGTGTAATTTTATGGTGTTGTAAAAAAGGTGGGCAATTTGTCGCTATAATCGAGTCGTTGTATCTCGATTGAGCGATATGGTGAGTTCTCAACAAGAAGCCGACTCGACATCCTTCAAGTAGAACTTGCAACGTCAGCAAAATTGGACAGTGGATCAATGGATCGATGTTATCTTTTGATAAGTAATGGTTAGTACCTGTAAAATATAATCTGGTTGAAAAATAAAACATATTAGCTAAATGCTGCAGTGCTACTGCATTTCGCTTTCAATGAATGCTATGTGGAGTGAAAAGTAACAACTAAAAACATAATCCTGTTAAAAGGAATAACTGTGTGCTTATTTAATGTAACCTACATAGTACAGTGGCAATTGAGCCACCATCAATATTTATTTTATCAATTGGGATTTGCTTTGCTAAACGCAGCACTGCTTGCCCATTCTAATCTTAATGGGGAGCTCCAAGCCGTTTATGTAAATTTAGCTGAATGGAGGTATTATCGCGTCGAATGATTTTATTAATTTAGGTTCACGCTTTTTCATAGCAGGCTCATGACTGACATTCTCCACTTTCCGCCGGAAATTGTGACATTGCGTGTTGAGTGGCGAAACTCAACGTCGCGTTTTGTCTTAGTTTAGGTTGGTCATATATATATAAGGAGTAAACAGCCATTCCTCCACTATTATAAAGTAAAAAACAAAAGTTTCATAAATAATGAGTAAAAATAGCACTGTATCATTAAAGCTGGCGAGTCATGAGTTAAGCATATATACACTAACATACGTACATACTATTTTATTACATACACAACAAATTCAAAATATTTCATCCAAGTAGACCTTTGCAAGTACTTTTGTAACGTCGAATGACCATGAAGCTGCCCCCGGAATAAGCTCGGAAGGCAGTTGTACTGAGAAGAGCCGGAACTTAATTATCTTACTTAGTTTTTGAGCCTAATATTATACATTTCTTTTAGTTTCACGCTTTTCCTGAGTAGCACAGTATCCAAAAAGAACCTAGTATCAAGACACTCCGTTTTCCACTTTCCGCCCGAAATCGAGACATTGCGTGTTTAGTTGCCAGACAAATTTAATGTATTTGTTTAAACCATTACGCCTTAACTTATTACTTATAAGCATATATTTCTTTCACAAAAGAGAAAGATAACTTTTTTTTAATTCGTTTCCGAGTGTTAAAAGAATAGGAAAACCTGCATGAATTTTGAAAACCTTTTAAAATAGCTTCTCCGAATAGGTAAATGGGTCACAGCTGAGCTGCAGTTGGCGACCCACTTATTTGACCTCTGACCTATCGTTCGAATGTACAGAATTTATAGAATATTGTTTATATATCATGTACAGTTATATAGTATTCCTGTGTCGCTATGACGCAAAACACGAACCAATATATTATGATGCATTAAAATTATTATTACAAAACAATTGCAATATGTTGCTATACGTATTTATAATTGGTTTACATGTATAATTAATACAGATAAAAAAAACGCACTAAGCCTATTAGAGCGGTCAAATCATCTCTTTTAAAAGATAAAACAAAATTTTTTAATTACACATTTTTGTAACACATGAATGTGTTGCATGTACTTGGGTTTCCGAACCCGTGACTGTAGTTCTACGTTTGCAGTGTGAAAAATATATATATATATATCTATATATATTCTATAAACAAGGCAAACGAGCGTTGAGTCACCTGACTGTCAGTGATATCCGCCACCCACTACCGCGTCTAACACCAGAGGAGCTACAAAGATGTTACCGGCCTTTAACATGGATATAGATGCGCTCTAAATGCAATCCTATTAAGCAACGAAAATATACGGATAATTAATATATAAACAATTTATTGATCACAATATATTGAGGCACAGTGGGACATCGTCTGACTGTAAACGCACGCGATTGGTTGGGGGTTCGAATCCGACCCAACAAATAATGATATTTAAATTATTTTCGTTTCTCCCCTCTGGTAATCTTGCATTGAGTCGCCACTCAACACGCATGGTCTGGAATTCGGGTGGAAAGTGGAGGACGGTGTGAACACTAGGTTGAGAAAGCTAAAGCTGCCAAAAAAAACTAACTTATCACAAAAATTATGAATTATTATTTAAACAACGCAACAAGAACATTTTAATTTATATTTTTATTTTATCATATCACCTTACATATGTATCAAGCTACTTTTTTTTAGCGTAATCCACTCGTAACAATGTTTATGAGAGGCATTTGTAGCTCAATCCTTCTGTTTTTCTGTTCTCAGATAGTGGAGGGTTTATTAGGGGCTAACAAATTATTTAGTACGTAAACACTTTTATATTTTGTCTATTGTGTTTAGTTATTGTATTGTGTTAAATTTATTTATTGAATTAGGAAAAAAAAACTAATTTTCACTTAAATTATCTTTAAAATGTATGGGTATAGATTTATTGTTACAAACATATGGTTGCAAGAAGTTGTTCTAAAAATGCACTACATAATACCTATATACGTAAATATAATATGTTTTAGTTATATGATATAGTTGAAGAATATTTTCTTGATTTTTTTCTTTTTCATACAGACAACGTACTGATTATATTAATAAATTTTAAATGCAATTACAAAGCCAAAATTAAAGACTGTTACAAAGAAATGTACTTGGTGTTTTATTTAAAAATTTAATTAAATTTAGGGTTAGCCAACATTAGCATTTAACTTTCACTAAATAAAAGTATACTTCAATAAAGTAAGCTTATGAATTCTCGAGTGGTCCTTAATAAGCCTTGTTATTCTCATATAGAATTATAAATATAAATGAGCTTGATATTTTATTTATGAACAAGGAAACGAGTAGGAGCCATTGTTAACAGTTCTACGATTATCATAAACGTTAAGCTTGGTCCCATTATTTAAATTTATACCAGAAAGTTTATTTTGCCATAAAATATATGACTAAAGTGTATTAAAATAGATTACAGACTCTTTTATTCATAAATCAGGCTGTATTTTTTTTTAAATAAAAAACTAATTTGCAAAAGTACACAAATTAATTTAGGTTACATTAACCCAGTAGATTACGTACGTTCTAATAGACTCATCACGTGTTAAGAATTTGTAATATTATATTTTCATGAGGTTTCGTGACGCTTAATGACTAAAAACTTTGCATATTAATATTTTATGGTTATTTGGCAGTGAAAAAGCTTCACTGGTATATAAATAAAAGATTTTCGAATAAGTAGGTTCTGACATCTGAGTAGCTACCAAAGTGTATGTTTTGACTCAGTAGCTATTAGCTACGTTTAAATTGCCTAGTATAATATAGTAGGTTACTATAAACAAAACAATATAAAAAAAATGGAAAACGTTCTATATTTTAATTATATATTTAAATGTTTTATATGCGTATCAAAATTCAATACCACACAGCAGTAGGCACTTTTGATATTCGAGTCCAGTGGCACACATCGCGATCGCGGCATTTGTTCAAAGGAATTATGCCTACAGTGATTAACAATAAACCTGTGGGATTTTTTACTAAAAAGTATAAAACTATAAATATTCTATTAATATAAATACGTTGCAACTTGATAAAGTAAAATTGTTTGTACAGGATAATTTTAAATCAATTCAATCTATCAAAATAATTTAGGACTAAGATAAAACCTACATGATAAAAGACCTTTGTGGATTAAATGCTGAAACTATAATGTGTCATCTCAATCAGGACACCGGCAGAGCCTGCAATATGCAAAGGCCTCTGAGAGTGTGCTTGTAGTCGCGTACATTACAGCTTTATGAGTAACAAGTATTCTAGACACAACGTGTGTGTACGTTTAATGGTTCTAAAGATTGTTATTTAATTAGAAAAAAAAATTCTAAACACATGAGATTCATACATAGCAGTGTATATTTGCATAGTGTTTTTTTTCAAAATGCAAAGCCAAATGTAATTTAAAATTGTTAATAGACTTACTAATTATCGAAATCATATCATAAGCTATTAAATAAAAAATCTTTATTAAATCACTTTATTCCATATCAGCGCGGGAATCAGGTCGGAAATAGTCAAGAGCAAGCGCAGTGGCTAAGTGCGGTTAGTAATTATGAAATAATTTAAATTTCATTTAAAATGAAACTTAAGTCTACTAGATACTTTTATAAATGTATTTTTTTAAAAAACTAAATATAATCATAGATTCATAGTTATTGTAGCTATCTGCTTACGAGTAAAATAATATTTTCTGTTTTGATGATACTCTTGTACGCGGCAGTAATAACTTTAGTCTCATTAAACATATTTCCGTGGTAGTAAAAATTAAAAACGAGAGCGTTGCGACGCCGAGGCTCGCGGCAGGATTTGAAATTCAAACTATGGAAAGCGTCGCGCAACTTCGCGCTGAAACAAACTGGGACACACTCGAGATGCGATGTTATGGGTCCCTTTTTTACCCCGCGCAGTAATTTCAGGGTTAGTGAACTCGTACAACAAAGATGAAGAGTGCTTTCAGAGATTGCAGTGCTTAACTTGTTCAGTGCTTCCGATTAACCGTTTTATTGTGGGGGAGCCAAATGGCTTAAAAAGTACAAAACGCACGACACCCTACTCAATTTCCTGATTAAGTTACACATATATCACAGTACAAGTATGAATATGATAAAATAATTGAATATTATGTTAAGCGAATAAAACGAGCAACTCTAACTATTGTAGGTAACAAAATATTTCACTTTTAAACAATAAAATAATTTTATCAATAGTAAATTAACGGACATCCTCTTATGCAAACAATGTCATAAGATTTAATTATTATGATGTGATAAACTAAGCATGACTGACAGTTTTACATTTAAGTGGAACCTTTTAGATTGCAAGGAGTTGGTATCTCCTTTGATCCACGTTTCCTTTCACCGCTTAAAGTATATTCATTCATGTTTTAAAGAGTAGCTCATACGCAATATTGTCGGGCATACGAATATGTGCGAGTACCGAGAACTGTTGAACTATTTTTAATGAAACTATTCATAACAGTATCAGGGACGCATTATATTTTACATTGTTGTAAAATAAAAACCATCATTATGAAGTAGCGGGCAATGTCTAATGTAAAAAAAAAAGTGAAATATATAATTCTAAATTTGTTGGCGTTCGTATAATAAACTAGTTGTGGCCCGCAACTTCGTTTGTATGGAACTTGTAGGTATTATTTTATTACTCTGCTTTGTAGTTTCGAGTGTTAAACGTCCCTGTTTTTTCCCATACATACCGGTCTCGTACGAATGTTGGAAAATCTTTCCTGAGTCCCCTGCTTTTTCCGAACAGTAGTTTCGACTCTGCATTGTCTATCAGTCACTCTGTGACTAACGGATATTTTTGTACATATTGATAACTCCCTAATTATTCTACTTCCCTTATATTAGGCTTAAAAAAAACCTTTGTATATAATTAAATCATTATTACAAATGATTCAATACTTATATCGTGTAAGCTTATCATTTTTACAATCGCCATTGCAAATATCATTAAAACCACATGACAAATAACGGATATGGTTCCTTCGAATAGCGTGCCAACAACTGGCCATAGAGTCGTATATGGCACAGAACAGGCTTACATATCCGCCAGCTTACAGAATGACAATCAGACTATTGTCTATTGTCATAGGCTTCTTGGGATAGCAACTAAGATAACTGTGCCCTCGCTTTAAATGTAAGTTATTGTTATATAGTGCTTACCATCTTTATTTATTAATTTTAAATGATCTTTATGAAAATAGTGAAAAAATATGTAATAAATAGAATATTTAATTGAAGAAAGAAACGAAAATATACCTACTAAAAATAAACCTTGTTTTTTTTTATTAGGTACCAATAAGGAATTAGCTTCTTGTTTTACATATAGCGTGTTTATAGAAACTTATCGTAATAAGATGATAATTCAAACAGCGTTTTATGTGTGTATGACTAATACAACACTATATTTCTATAAATTTATTAATCAGTACTTACTTGTTTTGTGCTGCCGTCTTCAAGAAATATACGTTTATTATGGCCGCTTCATTTTATGTAAAATCTGAAAAGAAAGATTTTTTTTTTCATTATTATCATACTTATGAAATTGATAAAGACATATTTAGAAAACGTATAAAAGTTTCAACGCATGGGTTAGCGGTAAGAGCTCTTGAACGGTCTTCAAGAGGCGCGGTTCAAATCCGGCTGCGTTGAAATTTTTCTACGTTTTCTAAATATGTCTTTTTCAAGAAAGAAAAATATTAATATTATATTAATACTCTAACTTTTGTATGTAAAACAAATATTTTTCTTAGATTAAGTTTCAATATTATTACCTATGTATAGTTTGTAAAATAAGACATGACTGTGATTTTTTGAAAGCTATGACTGCCATCGTAAAGCTTTGGAGGCAGTAAATGTAAAATAAATGTCACTTTAAAAACGCCCTTTTAGGGCAGTTGCGTGCAGAATGGTAAAAATAGACGCCACTTTGATTAATCGGGTCGGAAAACACCTATATAAATAAACTTATAAATAAAAACACTTCCCTAAGTTAGATTTGAACCTACTACCTAACTCTTTAAACATATATATAATTTCCAATTACACCACAATCTTGCCAGAGAGTAACAAACCATGTGTTAGAAATATCCAATATTAAAGCCAGCAACCGAGTAGGCTATGGAGTTCGATGTAATTTCCTTTCGTGCTACATGCCAACCCACTTTCCAGTATCTTGTCACCATCATATACACATTACATACACTGGCTTTACTTAATGTATACAATTAAATGTATTTTACCACTCTATAGTTTAAAATAATCTAAATAAATTTTTAACCTTTTTGGTTGTGAATTTTACGTCAGGACTTTTTTTTGAAACTTCACGTTTTTAGCAAGGCAGTCAGAGAACCTAGTGTCGAGACACTGTTCTCCACAGTTCGGAATTCGAGACAGTGCGTGTTGAGTGGTGGCTCAAAGCTGCTCTTTTGTCTTAGAGGCAATTTTTCTTTTTTAAATATAATCATTTTCCCAAGTGGCAATCGAACCCACGACCAATCGCATACACAGTCAGATGCGGTTACTGTTATTAAATATAACAAATGCCTATTAAACACTAAAATTACGGGTTTCAATATCTATATATATATAATAAAAATGTACACAATCGTTGTCTGTACATAAAATATATATGAAAGAAAATATTTTAGGGGCATTTATCAATATAATAGAACCTAAAACATTGATCATTTGAGGGCGGGTGAACAAGCGGAATTGTTTAGTTAATTAGTTAACGCAGGCGAAACCGCGAGCGGGTCGCTAGTATTTGAATAAAAAGCCATAAAAAGATGTACATATACATGCAGAAAACAATAAGAAAACTATCCTTGTAAAACGGCAAATCTAAAGAGCGTAAACATCACGACGCACGCGAGCGCATCAACTAGCTCATTAAATATGCGTTACACAGATATTAAGCTAAAATATTATAATTTCGACGGCGACAGTTCCTTTTGGGTGGGCGCGTTGCCGCACCGGAAAAGTAGCAGTACCGTATGTACTGATATCATACTTATTTTCGTTACTTTGTTTCCGAACTTATTAACGCGATTAGAATTTAAATTATTATTTTATTATATATTATTTCGACCAATATCTATATATACTGTAAGTGCGACTGGTTGTGGGTTCGATTCCCTCGGGGAAATGATTTTATTTAAAATATCTACATATCTGCGCTCTGGTAGCTGAAACAAAACGCGGCATTGAGTTCCGCCACTTAACACGCTATGTATCGATTTCGTGCGGAAAGTGGAGAACGGAGTGTCTTTTGTGACTAGCTTCTGTATGCCTAAAACGTGTGAAGCTGAAAATACATATTTGTATGTTTAATAAATATTTGGTGGAAAATATTTTTTAAGTGGTAATGTTATCATTTTAGTATACAAAAATGTTATAAAATAAATAAATTACATTATATTTTGTTTACATTGTGTATTTCAATATTAGAAAAGAAAAAGAAAGATTTCCATAAGAGAATAATTTAAAGAGTATATCAAATAATAATAGTTTTATATTTAATTGCTTTGACTTTTTGCTGATCGCCAATTCACATTGTTTATACCGTGGGAAACCTCTAATAAAAAAATCTAGCTTGTGAATAATTCAAAATAAATGAATTGTACAATGAAAACAGTTATGCAAAACTATTATTGTCATAAAGTTCAGCTGCGCGATCCAATAACAACATTTAGTAACTTGAAATTCTAAATGGATTGAGGTATCTAGAAAAAGTGTGTACTTTAGTACTCATAAATACAATAAATAGGTATATGTATTTAGTTCCTATAATTTAGCTTCTTTAAATAGACCAAAATATTTAGGAAGAAGCATATTTGTACTCATGAAATGACATCAAAATTACAATTATTTTTCACATAAAATATAAGATAAGATAAAATATAAGAGTGTATATAAGTAGAGTATAATATAAGTAGAGTGTAGAGTGATATAATTGAGCCTTTTGGGCATTAGAAAAACGTTGGTCTGAATATATTTCAGAATTCATTACTTCTCTGTGGCTTGGGTCCAAATAGCCATATTTTAACTGAAATGATCTGGTAGCGTCATGTCAATTGGGGACTCTCTATAACTAATATTATTAATTCAGGCGAATTGTGGGTACGAGCTTTACATGAAAAAAATGTTTATAATATAAATAAACATACTAATTGGTAGTGTGGGTTTCTAGATCGAATTTGCCGTTATGCCATATTTAAATTAAATATGATGGAATGTTGTGAACTGACGACGTTTTGGAAAACGGCCTGGCAAATGAGCGGAAACATAGAGCAATTGCATATGCCCTATGTAACTTTCATAAGTATAAATATTCCAGTCTGACGGACTCATTAAGCTCGCATTGGGAAGTAGTCGTTAAAAAGTGTGGAATGAGCAATTTCCGCTAGTTGCCCCGTAAGCTGGACGCGTCGGCAATAGCTTTTAAGACTCATTGCATTTGGAATATTGATATACTTGAATATGTAAAAATTGTATACAAAATAAAAATACTAGTACACCAGCTAAATATATATCAATTAATATTATTAAAAGGTCGCCACCATCACGATGCATTCCGCACACGTTGTACTAAATATGTCATGGTTCTAGGCTAAAGTCCTATTCAATTCAAATTCAAATTAAAAATGTTATCTTAATTCATTACAATATGTAATCAAAATTATACATTTTATTAATTCAATAGAGAAAACTTGTAAGGATTTGCATAAATAGCATAGATTATTTTATACTTTCTACTGTTTATTCCACCTAGTAGTGTGGTTTTAAAAAAGACATATTTAGAAAACGTATAAAAATTTGAAAGCAACAGGATTTGAACCCGCACCTCTTGAAAACCGTTCAAGCGCTCTGACCCCTAAGCCATGCGTTCTACATCCAGCTACGTATCAAGAGAACTGCGTTCAAATTTTTATACGTTTTCTAAATATGTCTTTTACAATTTCCTTAGTGTGCGAATAACACTTTAAAAAAATGTTAAAAAATAGTGTGGTTTCATTTCATACAACTCTATTTACTATTTTAAGAATACTTCAGTCTCAGAGCAGTATTACAGTTCTCTCTTTATTAAGGATCGGATCCTCGAGCGCTGGGCACTACGCCAATTCCTTACAAGGTACGGTACGCTCAGAGATAAAATTGGCTTACAAGATTTTCAAATACAAATATCGGTCAGATCCTTGTTTAACTAACCTGTCTTTTCTTTTTCTTGGCAGAAATAAAACTTTCTATATTTTTGTTCCTTTATGGTCATAAATTTTATTTTCGGTTTACAAAATTTACTTTTTTAGCTACTATATTATTCATAAACTTGTTTCATTTGGCATACCTATAAAAAGACGGAAAACAGCTCCACGGTTTTTATGTCCCGCACAGCAGTGAAGTCGGAGAGAACCTAGTGTCAAGACACTCCGTCCGCAACTTTCGATATTTCGTGGAACTCAGCGCCTCGCTTAGTCTTACCACAGCGGAGTCATGAAAATAATTAAAATATATATTCCTCCTAGAGGCCTCTTAATTATTTTCATAATATATTTTCAACGTTTTTGCTGACGGCTAAAATGTACTAAAACCAAACGTTTTACGGTCAACGTGCTCTGTGTCTGCTGCACTAATTTATAATTAAATTGTGAGCGTGATTTCGACTAACTTGACACAACTTTATTTTTGCTAGTCTAAAATATATTTAGTAAAAACCTGTTCATAAACGAAATATACGGTATATTTTAGCTCTAATTATATGTAATGAGTTAGGATTTTTAATCGTTGTATCGTAATGGTTTTTCTAATCAAAGAAAACTTGCTAAATATGAAAAGTTTTAGAATATTAGTACATAAATAGAATATTTTTTCCAATTTCCACTGCGGGGTAGTATTATATGTAAATTATTTTAATTTCTGCGCTCTTTTAAGGCAAAACGTGGCGTTTAATTCCGCCACTCAACATGCAATGTCTCAATTTCTGGCGGAAAGTGGAGAACGGAGTGTTTTGACACTTCTCCTTTTTCTGCTTTGCTGGAAAGGTTCTCCTGTTTACCCGGCAAGAAAGAAATATATAGTTCTAAAATTTTAAAAACTAAAAAAAACTTCAGAAAATTCTATAAAATTAAAAATTTCACGTAAATCTATCTAGCTTAATATACAAGCGACAGTGGCAACGGTCTAATAATTCTTGTATACGTATGTGCAACGTCGACAGCTGCTGGTTATTTGAGTCCTGTCTGCATAGTCTGCATTTAACGCCATGAAAGGTGCTACTAAAATTTTCCTTTTTATACTATTCCTATTATCATTTCATAAAGTATATTAGTATCTCATATAGTAGAGAGGCTAGTCCCTTAAGCATGGTCTTGGTAATTGACAATCGGATTTGAGCATGCGACTGTCGACAGTCTGTACACATAAACTCGTATACAGATATTTTAACTACATATATATATTTTGTACAATTTATTAAAACATCTACATCTATAATACAAGATATTTTCTTTTTTTACCACTGTGTACTTTACAAACTGTCTGCGCACTGCTTTGCGATAGCTAGATAGATGCATTTGCATAGGTAGCGTGTCGCGCGGCATGCACCGCCACGCGAGCGTTCGCCTTCCTATTAGATAGCATTACTATTTATCGGTCACACCTAACTGGGCAACCTAATGTACCCTGCCATTATGCTACACTTCGATATCACTGACCGATGTCAGTCAGTATGACGATGCATATTGTGTATAAACGAAGTATTAATTATAATTAATAAAATAGAATCTGGACAAAAAGACATATTTAGAAAACGTATAAAAATTTGAATGCACCGGGATTTGAACCCGCACCTCTTGAAAACTTTTATACGTTTTCTAAATATGTCTTTTTCAATTTCCTTAGTGTGCGAATACTACTTTAAAAAGTGTTAAAAAAAAATCTGGATATCTAAAAAAGTAACGTTCGTTTATATCCATTTATAAATAAAACTTTATTTGAGGCAACATCTGTTAGTTAATGAACTCATTGTGATAACAAAAATTGTCATATCTAGTTATGGGCCTGAATGGGTTACACAATATTTTCAATATGGGCGAAAATTCAAACAAGGTAACAAGATATATTTTTTTTAATTTTTTTAAAGTGTTATTCGCTCACTAAGGCAATTGAAAAATACATATTTAGAAAACGTATAAAAATTTGAACGCAGCGGGATTTGAACCCGCGCCTCTTGAAAACCGTTTTGAACGGTTTTCAACCGCTTGAACGGTTTTCAACCGCTTTCTAAATATGTATTTTTCAAGGTAACAATATGTTTATATAACCTTTTATATACAAACCATGTGTCCGTGGTAAATGAATTTAAAAAAAAAATCTATATAAAATTAATGGCAATTACAACGAGAACGAAGACATATTTCAAAACGCTACTCGATCCTAAGTTCGATTAATTTTGATTTTACTGTATTATGGTTTATTATGTTAAGTGAAAACCGCTTCTAATAACTACAAAACATTCTAATAACGCTAATTAAAAGATATACACATATAATTCAAAGAAACAGCAGTAAAATATTTAAGTTGCTGCTTGAAGCACGCGATGGTATTCACTGTGCTCCGCGCGGAACAATAATACATAATGAACTTATTCATTGAATATGTTACTGTAAAATCCTGAATTACTAAAAAAAACTAGACTCCATCATCTGCTACCAACGAGTGTTCTCAAACTTTGGCCACAACCTTCAAAGACAGCCAAACGATCTCTATAAGCTGATTGTTGTTGGCAAAGTAGACGGCAGAAGACCTAGCCGATGGTCTGCTAATGATTTCACTTTCTTTCCATTAATTTACATTACTTAAGCGTTAAAACAAACAAAAGTTATAGACGTCATGAAAAAAGCTCGTACCTAAAAAGGCACGATCTTCAACAATTAAGACCACGACGAAGAAGAAGAATAAACAATATTAACACTAATTACATTAAAACATATATATAATTTTAAAGCAAAGATTTTGACGTCCCAAATAAACTGTTACAAATTTTATATTATAAACAATTAAGTATTTTTACAGTTTAAAAATGAAATGAATAAAGTGTAATGATAAAGACATATTTAGAAAGCGTTTTCTAAATATGTCTTTTTCAATTTCCTTAGTGTGCGAATAGCACTTTAAAAAATGTTAAAAGTAAAAAGTGTAATACTTTTTTATTCTTTTATTTCTTAATTTTTTTTTTAATTGCATATCTAGGTAACATAGATTAAATTTAGCTTCTAGTATAAAACATGTAGTTTTATACTTTTTTTATAAGAGAATTATGCTTTTATTACTTGATGCGTCTGGCATCTTGGCACAATGTGACAGCGTCTCTTAATGTATACGTGATGGTTGTGGGTTCATATTAATAATATTTTCATTTCTGCGCTCTGGTGACAAGAAAAGAGTTCCGCCACTCAACACTTAAATAATTCAACTTCATAGTTATAAAAGTTCGGTTACAATATTATGTGAATACTAATGAATATAAAGGATATGCGCTGCACTACGTCCAGCCTTGGAATGATACTCATTAAATTATTTTCTATCGTAAACAGAATGGGAAGGAAGTTAAAAGTTATATGCATATTGTTATAGATTTGAAATGTGTAAACATAGCCTTAGTAAACTAGTGTAATTTCTCGTCTTCGATTTTTTTATCATTTTCGCATTTAAATTTTGAATGTTCTTATAGTAACCGTAAAGGAACATGTCTGATAGTGCACTTAAATAGTTTATATTTCCACAAGTACTACAATCCTGAAACTTTATGTGGGTATTTGAAATCCATAGCCGAAACGAGAGCGTTCCAAACGTTCCCAACCGTGAAAGCGGATGCTCAAAGTATCGCTCGAGTCCTGCACCGCGCCTTTTCTATTGTTGATACTCTGTTTAAAAAAACTACATTCATTTTCAATCTCACAGATATTATAAATCGGTATTATAATATCTCAGTGCGGAAGTTTGTTTAGTCTTGGTACAGAAATGCTTACATCAAATTGTAACAAGCTTATATAAAAAACAACTTGTTGTGGCTCAGTGATTACGTATAGTTTAATTATATGTTAAATAAATAAATTAATAATAAAATGGAACTCGGCCTCTAAAGTGCAGGTTCAAATCATGCAAGGTTTATTTTGTTTTATATGAACTTCATAATTTTTTTATTCGTTTTTCGATTTATTTGACATATTTTACTATTACTATTTATTACTATTCGATTCGATATTCGAGCGTAAAACTTAACACTTAACAAATCGTTGTATCGGTGTCAACTGTACTTAAGCCAGTTTGTAACAGGATTACTCAAAACGTAACTTGACTTGACCGCAGAGTTCGAGTAGTCTAATTAAGATCTTACAGAAGCAATCAATCAACATTAACGTTGCGGCTTTGCGTAATTCATGCGTTGAGAATGTAAGATTATCTATCCTTTTATAATTAGCTCATTATAGATATTTCTTTTATATATTGACAGCTTATTTCATATACTCCATTAATTTTTCTTTAATTTACTGTTAAGTTATATCAAACTGATCATTATTTATCATGTAACAATGCTATTTTTAATTTAAGCAGCAGTTAGTAAATAAATGCAATGACTATAGAACTAAGATATTTCAAATTATACAGAACGGAGTGTCTTGACACTAGGTTCTCTCTGACTGTCCTGACCATGCTATGCGGGAAGAAGTGTGAAGCTGTGTACGCACTTGTTTTGCTAACGTTGAATTTTAACATATCGAATTATAAAAAAATTGGTTCACATATATTACCTACAAATAGTATTATTTGAGTATATTTACTAACACACTTATATTATTATTAGTATATTAGTATTGATGTTATTGCTTAGTCGTTCAGCTGCATTATAAACACCGAGCTGTTGAAAGTAACGCATTACCTCCCATTGTTGCGCCCCGTCAATAAAGAACAATGAGTAGACGAAAGAAGTATTCCGTGCATAATGTCTACCATAGCTTAAAACCAGTATTTCTATTTTTAGTAGTTTTTTATATATTTTAGTAAATCTGTTGTCCATATTTTAGCATCCAAGTAGAAATATCGCGAGCTGAAATTAATTCGTTACATGTATGATAAAAAAAACTTGTAAGCAAGTATCGCTTACCTCGCAAATGGTTTACTTATTTTTTTTAATACTACATGTTATAAACTACTAATATATACACCTGAAACGTAAATAGAACCTCTTAATAATATATAAATAAAAAAGAAAAAGGATCCAAATAAATTTCTTTGCACTCGTTTGAAACACTTAGAAGGCTAAGTGTTTGAAACACTTATTAGTGATCTGAAATTATACCACTCACAATCAGTTTATTACAATTTATCGAACTGAAATATATAGGTTTCTATCACAATTATCATAATTGTGGAAGCAACCTTATAAAAAAATTACTCTTAAGTCGATGAGATGATTTTCCAAGAAAATATATAAGAGAATGATAGATACATTAAAAATACATATCTATATAGAGAAGCTCATTCTTAACTTCTAACTTAGATTTTCGAATTAGACAGTAATAGACTTCTTGTCGAACCATAAAATGAAACTTATAAATTCAAACGTCTCGTTTTAACTAAATTATGAATTAAATATTAAAAATTGCCACCATTAAATACTAGTCTTACTAAGTAATAGCATATTTTAATTAAGGCAAGCCCTTTAAGCCCTCATAACTATCGTCAACTGACGTAGCTCGGTGCATTCTGTGTACGCTGTGGTATGCATACACAAGGACTATTTTGGAAACAGCTGAAGGGGGTCCGTTCAGTGTTCATTCACCTTGTGACCCATTTAATATACTTAAATTCTGAATATTTATAATTCCAATATATTGTAATTCGTTTTTTGAAAAACTAAGGTATTTGTATAACAAATATATCATAATGCTTAGTTAAAAACTTATATATGCATGCAGTCTATTGCACATCTAGGTCTTTTACTCAGCATTACCTGTTATAATATGTTTTGAAAGATAATATCTTCTAGTTTATTTTGATATAGCCTAACAATTTCTTTAGATATCTTGACAATATCATACTCTTTTCCCAATTCCGTCATCTTTTAAAATGATACTATATAAAGAAAGAGTAAAAGAAAAAAAGTGTGTTAATTTACAGGACTAAAAGTGTTTTTCTTTTTACATTTTTTAAAGTGTTAATCGCACATTTAGGAAATTGAAAAAGACATATTTAGAACGGTTTTCAAGCAACGCGGGTTCAAATCCCGCTGCGTTCAAATTTTTATACGTTTTCTAAATATGTCTTTTTCAAGGACTAAAAGTGTTCAGAACATTTGTAATTTGCTGAAATGAAGCTTATTTAAGAAAACGCTACGTTTACTATAAAACAGCTAGGGAAGTGCTTTATGCAATTCATTCACCTCATGACCTATTTAGTGATGTTATGTTCAACTTCGTCTGACTTCAAGCTTTTAGTTTACTTTTACATGAGTGTTGTTTGGTGAAAGAGTCTCAACAGCTTTGATTGATGGCAACAGTTTGGTCGGTTTTTTAAATTGTAATTACTTTTTAGTTTGTTTTACCGCCAGTAATTTCGATCGATGATAGATTGGGTTCATAAGTAGCAGATACATACTTTTTCCCGCATAGCATAGAGAACATAGTGTCTAGACACTCAATTTTCCACTCTCCGCACGAATCCGAGACATTGCAAAAGCGGTGAAAATAAAGAAAACAACTGTCGAAGTATATATTTTTTTGTAATTGTCAAAATGTTTTGTATCATCATTATTATAGAAGCGTTTCGTTTTAAAAACTAAGGAACTCTAATTATGAAAATAAAGCACAATAGGCTATGAAAGCGTGCGTTCTCGACATACATTCTAATGATATAGTGCGTCACACTAACGAACTTTACACATGCACTAAGTAGAACTCGCAGAGAAATTTTGAGACACACTCGGCAAATTGTTACAAAAGGTAAAAAAAATATCTAATTTTAACGTATGAAATGAGAAATTCAAAATACTCGCATAAAATCATGTCGCATTTCTATAAGCAGTATGTAGCTTTTATTTAAACAACAATATAACAGACGTACGTTCCAGTTTCTATATCAGAAGAATTTCAAAAACATTATCTTGTAAAGTCAACTTTCTTGTAAAGAAATATCATACATAAATATATGAACCTCGCCTTTGTAACTATAACAATAAATGAATTATTTTAAATTTTGTATATGAAATCGAGATCATTAATCTACCATGCGTATGTATTTCTATAAAATTATTATTCAAAAGAAAGTTTGATTCTTTGTTAGCTGCTCATATTTATCTAAGTATTTTTTTTATCTTATATCTTAAGTACTTCTCAGGGTATAATTAGTTGCAGCGTTCATGGTGGAGCTACTAGTTTTATTTAAAAAAAAAAACACCTAGTAGTAAATTATCAATATCCGTATGTTGTCGTGGCGTGGCGCAAAAGGACAACGTATGACTTCGGACGGAAAGTTAATAACACTCCATTCTCCATTTTCCGCCTGAAATCGAGATGTTGCGTGATGAGTGACGGAACTCAACGTCGAACTTTGTCTTAGGTACTAGAGCGAAAAATTGAAATAATTTAAATATATCACTCCCCCGAGAGGGATCGAACCCGTAAGCTATCGTGTTTGCAAGTTGTCGCAACGCGCCCCGATTGCCTTACAGTACTTGCAAACGACAACAAACTGATAGCCGAAGAATAATATATTCTGTCGAATATATTATCTGTTTAGGTTTTTTTTTAATCTTTATTAACATACTAAATTTATTAAATATCACATAGATTAGAGATGTATTAACATAATTTAAAAATTATATATAGTAATTATAAGATACAACGTGGCATAAGACCTAGGATTACAATCCTTTTATTACTAGACCAAATAAAATCAATATTAAATGTTTGTCGATGTAAACAAACAAGTCAACCACCTGTCAATAGCGGCAGACAAAAGCGCAGCAGACACTCGACACAGTTTGCGCGGGCACGGGATTCTCATCAAGCTAACGAGCTCTCCACCATCCCATAGCTACATAACCCCATATAATACAATCCACCGTCAGGACTTGAGAGAACATGAACCTCTGTATTTTGAATATTTTTCATAATTTTCCCCATACTTAGCAAGTATTTGAAGTGCTTTTAACCCAGTTCCGACTGCAGCGTGGCTTCTTTCAATTAAAATCATAGTATTTCATAAGTTGAATATTTTTAATGGAGTGCTACGCATAAAGTCAAGTGGATATTATAATAACAGATAGAGTATTTATTAAAATTAGTATCACATATTCAACAGTCACAATACTATTTAATGTCCTTTGAGAAATAATTATATTATTAATAAATTTTATTTATAATTGAATCAGACGTGTATAAAATATTCACCGTTTTTAAATATAAAAGGCTTTTGTTCACGTATTTATGCTTGCAGTGGTCAAGTCTGAGTACAAGAGACAAATAGGGGCTCTATGTGCTTTTGGAACTTAAACAAGGAAGACGAGCTATGCGGTTACACAACTTTCTGAAAACATAATAAATTATATTTTTTAATAACCCTTTAAATCACAGAATAAGTCATTGGAAGTGTCTTAATATTTTTGGCGAATAAGTTACAATCAATGAATTTTAGTCCATGGTACATAGAAAATATATGAAAAAAAATAATATTATTGGGGGCATTTATCAATGTAATGGAAATATTTCAATCGGCCATAAATAAAAAAGTTACAATTTTAATTATAAATTGAAGCAAAGTTGTGATTTAAATGAGAGCACGGGCGGGCGAAATTACAAAATAGTTTAGGCAGGCAAAGTCGCGAGCGAGTCACTAGTACATAATATAAGACAGGAATTCGGGAATTGTAGTGTTGTTAAAGATTATAAAGGGCTACAAAAACGATTAGCTTTAAGAACGTTTACAAATACTATTAATTGATTCGTATTTTTTTTCAGTAAGTAAGGGAGAAGCTAGTGCCAGTACCGAGACAGTCCCTTTTGTTTTGTGTTCGCCCGAAATCGAGACATGGCTAGTTAAGTGGCGGAACTCAACGCAACGCTTTTTCTTACGTACCGGTGAGAAATGTATATATTTTAAATACAATCAATCCCCGAATGCGAATCGAACCCACAACCAATTGTGTTTAAAATCTAACGCTGCCACACTGCGCCACGATGGCCTATAATAGGTATACTATTTAAATGAATAGTAGCCAAATTTCATATTTTTCGCTACATTAAAATCTAAATTCTCATAGTTTCTAAACTGTTATAGAAAATAACATTTATTGTAGTTACAGTACCATAACGTTTGACTTTTAGGTCTCGCAAGTCTCGGCATGGCTAGAAATGTCCACGTACGGTGTAGTCGCGACCATATAAATCTTGCGGAACATGCCATACGTGCAAGCGATGATCATTGATGGGACAGTGGAAAAATAGTTTCATTAAGGTAGTACAAAAACAATGTAATATACTAACGGGAAAAATTGTAACGCTGTAGTATTGTGTAGTGGTATTTTGCGATTCATTTGGGTATATGAAATCTCTAATACATCATTAAAGTTCCTATCTGTCCGTCCCTGTAATGCGTAAGATGGAAAAAATAAAATTACCTATATACATGATAAATTATTTTTTCTATGTATATAACAAACAGTATATCCTGTCTTGAGATACTGCAAATATCCCAAAATCACGGTGATATATATTATCGAACATTGATGTACACAAGTTACTGTATTTTTTTTTGTTTTTTGAATGGACAGTGTGCTGTTGGCCCTGATGGCCTCTACAGCGTCACGCGGGCTTTGTGGAGCCTAGACAAGCTCTGACCTTGGCTTGACCACCTTGGGAGGTCAGCAAATAGAGTTCACGAAGTGGCAAGTACTTCGTTCGTAGTGGAGGGCTTTGCTTCTCTCGAGCCGAGCTTAGCCTACTAGGTAGGGCGTTTAATACCCTTTTGTAAATTACGACAAGTTACTGTAGAGGTAGTATGTATGTAAGGGAAATGTGGTCGGTGATATAAATAAGGCATACGAGAAGGCCTGTTTCAAGATCACGATGTAGGCGGCAAAGCACTTATTTGTATAGAAATTATAGCATTACTGTCATAATATTTTAAACATAACTAAGCAGAAATTGTACTAAGACCTAAAACCTGATATGCTACATTCAAATATGAACAGTTAATTTGAACGCTGTTTCAGTTCAATTCTATTTTATAAGACAAGACTGTCAAGGACAGAAGGATCGCACTCTTCAGGTAAATGACTTCCCTCCCACCTCTAAACTGGAGCTCATGGGTGCGATCCTCACTGAACATTAAACCAAATGAACAGCTCATCTTTAGACACCAGTTTTGCAATAGGTCACCAACTGATTAACTTTATTTATTTATTTAACTCTTTATTACACCAAGATATTAGTAACAATGTTGATATTGCACACCATATAACTATTTTGGTGTAAAGGCGGCCTCATCACCACAGGTGACCTCTTCCAGAAAAAAAGACAAGAAAGCAAAGAATCTTTATTTAATTTTTACTTTTAAAAAAGATGAGGGTAACCATAAAATTTAGAACTTTCTTAACCTTTATATTTCATTAGACAATATCGTAAATTAAACATACTGAAATAATTTTAAAATACGTAAAAATTAAAAACCAGACTTACTAAAAGAATTAGAACAAACAAACATGTGGCACGGAAGCCGGGGATGCTAAAGGTCAATAGCCTTAACGCGTTTAATATTTTTACTAGCCATCATTTAGAGCTTGTAATTATCTCATTTATGCTGCGAACATTTGGCTCGCTTTTTTTTAAACTTTAGTGATTAAGCAAACAACGTTTTATGTTCCTTTTTATTGAGCCTATAGTATACGCGTCCAAGTTACTATATTGTCTGTTAAGTTTACGAGGTATTTCATAACTAACACAATTTCTTCCATTACGCGTGCATTTTACGTCACAAAATTATAATTAAATTCAATTCCTCTTTGTAATTTGAATATAATAATAATAAAAATCATTAGTGTAAGTTTCTTAAATGTTAAACAACACAGTGTTGATTAATGAGTTGATTCTTCATAATATTATTTTAAATTTATCCTAAATAATTAAAAAAATATAAAAAAAAAAGAGTCGCGGTGTGGTTTGAAAAATTAAAGTTGAGAACAGAGTGTGTTGACACTAGGCTTACTCTGCCTAGCTTGTTAAGCGACAAAAAATTTCAAGCTGAAAACAAAAAGTAGTAAATCTGTTGTAATTTAAATTCTTGTTGGAAGAACATGCAGTATAGAAAGCCAACGAATCCTTTTTAGAATTGAACCACTCGAATGAAAAGAACTCATTCGAAGATATATTCTAGCTAAACAGTCGCCTTATAAGTCATAACAAGTAGATTGTAATATTGAAAAACATATATTTAGAAAACGTATAAAAATTTGAGCGTAGCGGGATTTGAACCCGAGCCTCTTGAAAACCGTTCAAGCGCTCTGATCGCTAAGCCATGCGTTCTACATCCAGCTGCGTCGAAATTCTTATACGCTTGTTACAACTTATATTTGTTGTTAGCATATCTGTAGAGAGATTTTACAAATTTCTGCTACCCAAAGATGCATGAGAGAATGCTATTTATTAAAAAAAATTATACGTTTTCTAAATATATGTTCTCAATTTCCTAATAAAAAGATTGTAATATTGTACTGTCATACATTCACCTGTTTTTGTCTCGATATAGGCTTCCAGGAAGTAAAACTAACAATGTAATAATTTACTTACCTAACCGTATAAGACTTAATCGCTTTTAAGGGTAATAAAGTTCGAGCAAAGGCGTTTGTTATGCAGAGTCACCATGAGGCTGGAGAAAATTTGTATCCGAGTTCATTTGACTTTGCCTATTATATATTATTTTATATTACGATTTGTTCTCTATAACTATGGGTGCATACCGCGGTTGTATGGGGTCATAGAATTTTTCCAAAAAAACACTTTGTATTAAAATTCTCACTTATTTATAGATTTACCTATTTAGACCTACCTACGTAAATGTTTTTAATATAAGATACAAAATAACGAAAATGTCCTGTATCACCAAATGTAAATGACCAATACATCTGAACTGCATCAAAATTTTAAGATTAAACTACAATTGAATTGAATTTGAAAGTAATTCTGTATTAATATGACTTAGTAGTTTGGTCACCACGTAGCACCCAGATGTCTCTTGTAAACAAAACACGTTCGCATTCATTGTAACGGTGCTGTGTGAAGTTTGGTTAGTGGGCGCGAGAAAATACAATATAACATGTGAGTAGTAATGTTAGTGCTTTTTTTGTAAGAACGCTTTCAAAGCTTTTTAAAAGCAACTCTTACAAATCATTTCATAAGTTTCATTTCCTGAAATGTGAGCTGATGTTTGTGTAATGTTTTTTATAGTATTATAATATTAACAATAGCAACCTTATGTTACATTGTTACTTGTTAAAACATTCTTGTAGGATTGTTATTCCTTTTTAAAAACAGACGCAATTATTTTTTTGTCAAGTTAAATTTCTTAGTTAAGTTGTTGTAATTCCATAGTTTCGTGAAAAAAAATTGAACTCTTATTTAATCCCGCTCTCTTGGTAATATTGGGAAATATGGTCTTAGTGCTCCTATATACTTTCCATAAGAAACGCCCAACACTTTTGGCTGTGCGTTGTCTGTTTTATATATATTGATGATTATAATGCTATTGCCACATAAAAAAGATCTATTTTATTCTAATCTGTAGTATCATCAGTCATATGTACATAGGGCCAATGCGGGATGGATAATATTTTACAAGAAAGTGTCTATTAGCAAAAGTTCAAGCTTAATGTAAGTGTAACAATGTATATTTAATCAGATAAATATACCATTATAAACAGTTCCTATCTCATTATTAAACCATCGCTGCAAAGAAAGGATGTCGGTAAATACATTTTAACAGTCAACATAAATTATGATAACAGCTACTTGCAAAATATTTTGACAAATTTCTATAACCTTCATCACAAAGAGCAAAATAGCAGAACTATAATGATATGATTTTCCAGTTTTATGATTGATGCCGAAGCCATTACGGCTTATCGACGTACGAGTGCGCAAAGAAATATGTTCTAAGAGCTCACGACGGCTATAATACATTATTGATATTGGTTATTTATTCACGGGATAGAGTGATGGAATCTCCAAGAGAAAAGATAAGATAAGATGCTATTAAAATGGCACCTGTGCGTCTGACATCTGGCGTAATAGTAATTATTCAATGTCAAGATTTACATAAGCACTTAGCACCTTTATTCAGCTATGCTCGTTAAAATTAAGAAATATATGTTCAATTTTTTATTTGATTGATTAATGGTATTTTTTTATGTGTGGTGAAAAAGGAAATTGCCTTATATTAAATTGTATAAAACATAACAGTAGTTAAATACAACCGTTGATCAATTGTTTCTGGGGACAGAAGACATGGTCCTTATGAACGAGATTTTAATGATAGTAGATTCGTCGTTTGTGTAAGGACAGTTAGAGTAGTATATTTTTTACAAACTAATTATGTTATTTCTACTCATATATATCTAATGATATATCCTGTTGAAAGATTATAATTTACGCGTATAGAATTTAACAATCCCACCACCAATCCATGATCCTACTCTTGCCTTTGGACCCGATCTTTGGGCATACGAACCGAAACATCGGAGACCGCACGGTACTTGCGTTTGTTTCTTAACGTAAGCCCTTTCCCGGTGCGGCTCTTGACTCCCTACAAATCCTATATCCTGTCCCATTGTGTCAAATCCCCCTTCTGGGACGTGATTGAAAATTAACAGATGTAATGTAGTTAGCAAAAACGTTATGTCATTAGATAAATACGATTTTCTCAGTTAAAAAAATGGCGGCGCTGGGTTTCGCTATTAACATTGAAAAAAATTATCATTAAAAAGCATTAAAAAAATTATTGATAAACAACCGATAGACTTAATATACGCTGTCCTGCAAAAATGGAAATAGAAGGCGCACAATAAATTGTAAAAGAATAACAAGTAATAATATATTTTATGATTTAATTGAGCCCCACGACCACAAGTGTTCATTTTGCAAAAAAAAAACATTGATGGTTTATTCGTAAGCTCACCGCAGCAGGTAGTAACATTAAAAGGTCGATTCGTTGCAAATTGCAAATCGATGTCTGCTGTATTCGTGCAAAAAATACAATATGTGTCTCAGCTGCCGTTCGAAATGTGGACGCGGGTTGGGTTCTGGGGCAACTACATGTATAGCTACCTAGTATCTACCTGTACTCTGTAATTATTTGATTAATTAAACAGATAAGAGGTCGCATTGCTAACATTGAAAAATTCTTACTTGCATTACAGAGTACGTACTCGGAACTTCGTCTTTTTTTTTATTATATAGTAAGCCATTGTAGCATTGGATTTTCTATATTTATTATACGTATTATCTGCCTATCAAGACCTAAAAGAAAAGAAACAAATAAAAAAAAAACTATATTCTTATACCAACTTTAACTTATCAAGAAATATATTAGTTTTAGCAATTTTAACTAATTAACAAAAAACTCAAAAAATACATATATACGATTATGCGCTATACGTAATGATTGAAATTAATAATGATCGATCGTTAATATTACTGTCAAGTAGAAATAAGAAAGTCAGTTATTTCAGTGCGCATAAATTAAAGTGATATCCAATATATTTTTATTATTGTTTGAAAAAGTTGGAACGTGTAATAAACTTAATTTAGATTCAATCCAAGAGACAGTGTCTAGTGTCAAGTGACTCTATTCCGCTTTTTAATATTCATTTTCATCCGCCATTTGAGTACAGCGATTGACACGATTATTATGGTTGTGAGGTAGATTATGACAAGACAAAAGATTGACGTTTAGTTCTGACTGTCACGCACAAATTTCGATGGAAAAGTGGAGAGCAGAGTGTTAAGACACTAAATTGTCTACTTTTCGAGTTAATAGCTAAGTCAGCCTAGGATTTTAATCAACAATCATTACGTTCTATCAGGTTCATCCTAAATCTACGCATTTATGGCGATAGTTTCATTTTTAATAGATGTTTGTTTCTAAAGCCAAGTGAGACAGCGAACCAAGGTATGTTTAATGGAAAAAAAAAATTCGGGAAAAAAAGGCGCGTGCACACCTGCCACACAAACTCCCGGAACATCTGTCTGTCTTTATGCATTGACGATAACGAAATATCTAGTTATATACTGAGTGTATTGCATCTTGTACAGATAATGATTTATAAATTGTTATTTTTTGTAATTACAGTGTCCCCATAATTCTGATAAGTGAGAAATAATTTCTCGTATAAGTACATTAAGGTGTTACATAATAATAGTTAGTTTAAAAACATATTAAATAATATATGTTTACGAAAAATATACTTTACAGCTATATTTTAAAGTAGGCAAGTCTAACACAGTTAGAATCTTTTGTTATAATAATATTATTGTTTGAAATTTAAAAGATTTTTTTGCTTAAGTACAAAAAATGTTTTAATTGCGAATTTAATTAGCGACTGTAGTCACAAAAAAACCGAATGAAAGACCGTCAATAAACTGATATTTATTATATAATATATTCCAATAGAAAAGTTAGATATAAGCCATATAAAAAAAGCATTTACGTACATCTATATACAATAGACATACTCGTTAGGTTTATTCGATAAAGCTATAAAGAGGCTGTCGATTTTTACGGAGATAAATTGGTAATGTGAACGAGATAACAAGATGGTATTGAAAAATAATTTTTTACAGCCTTATTTCTCTCACAGTGCTTCTTATTTTATAAATATCTGATCTCGTACCATACGCTAATTGGACGAATAAATTCAGGACGTGTAAAGTCTGTGTAAAAAACATGTATCTATAAAATAGTAAACGTCTTTGCCATAAGGATATGATGTTCTCCAGCTTTCCGCACATTCTACATACAGGCGGAAGCTCATTGCTCCTTTGTAGAGCTTTCAGAAGCACATTACCTGTTGTATAACTTAGGCTATAAATTGAAAAATCTAAGCCACAATAAAGTTATTGTATACAATTGTATCTACTATAAAAAAAATCAATAGATTATATTGTTATAAGCATTTATATGACATTAGCTAATCTAATATTTTTTTTAATTAGCCTACAGATATAAAAAAAAAGTAACGAGTTTAAATAAAGCACCCATTGTAATAGCCGTGACAAAATCCTAACGGTTTTTTAAGAAAAAGAGATTAAAATTAGTATCTTTTGTAGTACTGATTTAATGAAGGTCGTACAATATCTGACTCATTATTTTCAGTACAACATTTAATGATACGTATTATTATCATTAGTTCAGTCATATGTCATTTAAGACTAAATGAGTTACAGCTTAATTACATACTAAAAAAAGTTATTTTGAATGAAAACTGTTAAAAAGGAAATTGAAAAAGACATATTTAGAAAACGTATAAAATTGGAACGCAGCGGGATATTTCCTTAGCGTGGAAATAACACTTTAAAAAATGTAAAAAAAATATATATATTTAATAAATAGCATTCTCTCTTGCCAAACGATTGTTCGTAGAATAACCTTTGTGTAGCAGAAATTTGTAAAAATCTCTCTACAGAGATGCTAACAACAATTATAAGTTGTAATAAGTGTATAAGAATTTCAACGTAGAACGCATGGCTTAGCGGTCAGAGCGCTTGAACGGTATTCAAGAGGCGCGGGTTCAAATCCCGCTGTGTTCAAATTTTTATACTATTTCTAAATATGTCTTTAAGACAGTTATTGTTTTTGCGGAGATATTACTTTTAAAGCAAGTCATCATAACGTTAAATTCCCATGCCTTATATGGGTATAAATATACAGTAGTACGTTGCCATCTACGGCGGATGTTCATTAGTCCTTAGTTGTGGCACGACGTGTAGGCATTGTATGGTAGAGTAATGACGCCACCATTTTAATTTGCAGAGGTATTCCAGTAATCTAAAGTAATCAATTTAATGTATTAATTAATTCTTATTGTGTTAAATTATGTAGAAATCGATATAAATTTATTATAAAATAATCTACAATATTGTAAATTTTCATATTATTTAATTTATATAAATATATTAGTTTTTACACGAATGAATGACTCAATTGAAGCTTTGATTGATTTTTATATACCATATTATATTCTTTTAAATATAAAATGGTACACTTTCGTTAAAAACATTTTATAGCCGTGTGGACTTGATCCAGTACTTAAAGTGTGTAAAGTTACAGTCCCAAGATTCGAGTCAACCAAACTATAAATATATAAATTATTCGGCTAGATAGTTTGAAAGTCACTATTTTAATAGTATAATAACCACAATTGTATATACCTATAAGATTTTTTTGCGTATGAATAATATCTCCATTTAAAATAAAAAAAGACAAAGAACTATTAAAAACGGTATTTCGAAAAAAATATATATAGTAAAAAATATCTTAGAGGTCATTGTTATGTCCATTCAAGCGGTATTTACTGTCGCAGTGAGAACTACTTGCCGGCGTTAGCTCTTACACAACGGTACATCAGTCAGATCCTTCTCGGAATTAGTGGTACGGATCTCCGAAACACCTCATGACGCACTCAATAGGCTAGGCTGTGCGCTTAGTTTGTTTTTTAATATTTTTTGTTGTAAGGTTGGAACAGGTGAAATTCTCATACATATTTTTATATTAAAGGACGATGGGGCTGACATTTTGTATTATTACATAAAAAGTAATTAAACAAAATAGATTTAAATAAATAAATATATATATATATATATATACGATTTTTATTTAATTTTGTGAACATAAAACACTTGAAGCGGTTCAAATTATTCTGTGATACAACTATCTTAAGCTTCATGTTTTTTTCCCGTATAGCTGGGTAGTCAGAGGGAACCTAGTGTCTAGACATTGGGTTCTGTACTTACCGTTCTAATTCGAGACATTGAGTGTTGAAAGGAACTCAACGTCACGCTTTATCTTGTTTGTCAAAGCAATATTAAAAGAGGACAATAATATTATTTTTGTGAAAATCACAAAAAATATTAAGTAACTTGTGTACATTCATTATATACTAGTTTTATGGCATCGTTTATTTTGTATACACAAAATCCATGCTATGTAAAAGATTCTATAGTGTTTTGATTATAAATAAAGTTTATAACTGTATTTAAAAAATCTTTATTATAACTAATAATAGGTTGGAAACTTGTAACGATTATAATTGGTAATTTGAATAACTATTAAATATAATAAATAAGCTTTGATACACGACAAACTATAACTTGCACTAGTGGCGGGTTCCGGTTTTGTCTAGTACCGTTATTGATTTTTATATAAATTTTCATCACATTTCATATAGTATACTTGAGTAGACAAACATAATAGTTTTATATTGAACGTAAAATGACACTGAGTAATTTGAGTTGATGGCGCAGTCGTTCATGTTTTCCTTTATTTGTAATTTATTTTTATTTCTTATACGCTTCCCCCACACTGTTATTTTAACTTGATACTTTCAACGAACTAAAATTAATTTGAGCTCATTGTAGCGCAGTGTGACAGCGTCTGACTGTATACGCCATTATTGTGAGTTCGATTTCCACTGGGGGGAATTATTGTTTTAAATTATTTTCATTAATCCGCTTTAGTGACAACACAGAGAGCGACTTTGAATTCCGCCACTCAACACGCAATGTCTCCAATTTGGGGGGATAGTGGAGAACAAAAACAATTGTGTAATAATGTAATGAAATTAAAATACGTTATTTATAAATATTCCCTGAGTGACTGATACACAACGCACAAACAAAACAGCTGGGCGTAGATACATGAAAATATCTTCCTTGGGAAGGTTACGAAAACACATGTAAAATAACTTCTTAAAACTGGAAAAAAAAATAAACAATAAGTTTTACAGTTGAAAAATTAAAATAATACCAAAAGAACCAATTAAGTGCTCGCAAACGAAATTGCGAGAGATAACTAGTTATTTAAAAAAATATTATAGTTTACGATTTATTTTTAGTTTTACGATGTGATAATTTAATTTACAAATGCACGAATTGTAAATAAATTCAAAATTTTTAAATACAAAAATACTAACGAATGACAAAGCATTTACCCTTAAATCTTTTAAATGGTGGTTAATTATAATAGTATAGTATAATTAGTGTGATATAATTAGTTAAAATTTAACGGCTTTGGTTATCTGAGTACATAATCTCGATGGTTTTATAAGATAACAGAGGGATTCCTCGGGTCACTGTCAATGAGTCACCAGTACACTTGCAGCAACCTTGTTCTTACATTCCGGGTGACTCACGCGCATTTTATTTTAGTATAATATATACTAGTGAAAGGGATTGAGCGATGACAGGTTTTTTAATCTAAGCATTTAAAAAAAGTAATACAAAGCCAGCTATTTGAGCTATTTTCTACATTTATTGTGAAACAATAGTTTTTACAATGTATGTAAACTGTTTTTTTGTTATATTTACCTTTATCCATCTGCCTTGCGAGATTTGCTTAAAAAATTGAAATCAGGATCCCATTGTAATATAATATTTTTATAGCTTGAAACTGATATTGTTTTTTTAATATGAGACAATTCAAGTTATAATCAGCAACTTTCATCATTAGATTTAAAATTTGGTACCGAACGACTGTCGTTTTTGTATTATTAAAACACTGTTAAGAATTATGAGCCAATGGTAATGTGGAAAGCATTTGCTACCAAATTTAAATAATCACCCCAGCTTGCTACAATTAGAGCATTTTTATATGAAACAAAAGAGGATACATAAAAATTAGTAATTGAATTTAAAGTGTTGATGTTACATATGCACAGAAGCAGTCTATAGAGGAAGCAGGTTCTAATTTCGTGTAGGAAATTACTATTGGTTTCTTGGTCAAAACCTTATTTAATCAGTTACATTTTTATTATATGGACATATAGACTATAGACCTAGTTGTTAAAAATATACATAGACTTATTGTTCATATTATACAAAAATCATTTATTTTGATAAAAGTAGACACCAGAGTGATGTCTGTAAATTTTTTCTAGAATGCTGTTAAAATAAATATTTGCAATTGGTTTTGGGTTGATTTCCAACTTGGCGGACTGATTATTTATATTGAAATTATTATATTTCCCTGTTACACTAGGTTGTCTTTGCCTTGTTATGAAAGAAAACGAGTGATGCTATTTTATTTTTATTCAGACTTTTAAAGTATGCATCAATGCAGTATCGCGACGTCACCCATGATTGGTTCGATTAAATGAAATGCTTCCGTATCAATGCGCTAGATATACTACAATTTACACACTATCTAATGCAATATTACACATCTTTATACATCTTGAATATTGTCTATAATTTATTTGTTATACGCAAAAATAATGTCGATGCTAATGAATAATTATTTTTAACTAAACTAAAAAAACATCTAAAAACTTGTTGAAATCGGTAAAAATTGTTTGAGACAAATATAAATTAGTATCATCCCCATTAAAACCTCAATTCAATAGGCTGAGAACCTATATCCAGAAAAGATTTTCCATTTTCTGTCCAGTTTGGACATGACATGGTCGATGGCAGAACGGAACGCTGCTTTTGATTCATTCAGATTATTTTGACGAATTTACAACTAACACACAGTACAGTAGGAATGACTTCTCACAGCCCTACCATAGTGTTGTGATATAACAAATCAGCTATACACGTTGTATTTTAAATATTTATTAAAAACTAGTGACTCGCTCACAGGTTCTTCTGTGTAAAGTACACGATTAAACTATTTGGTTTATTAAAGCGCCCGCTTTCTCACCTAAATCATAACTTTGCATATATTTCATTTATAATTTAAATTGTTGTAACTTTTTTATTTACGAACTGTTTGAAACGAATTCAATAGTCAAAACTGCATTTAAATCGGTTATGCCGTTCGTTATTAGCGTGCATAAACGCACAGACAAATCAATGTTTTGTGTTTTATTACATAAATTACCCCAACAATCTTTTTTTTTTCAACATCTTCCATGATCAGTTACATGTTTATTATATGTATAGATAAATCGTATTCGAAAATCAATTTATTTTAATAATATCAAATCGTTGCGCATTATATATAACCAATTTTCATATTTATTCAATTTTATAAATCAATACTAAGTACAATGTTCAAGTGACAAATTGAATATTCCACTAGAAATAATTCTGGGTTTGTGTGATTTGATTGAAATAACCAATTATTGAAATATTAATGTAACAGATTTTATAACAACTGTAAGTAATTTATTGTTTGGGGCGACATCATAAAAGCTTTAATATGATCAGTAGATATATATATTTTAAATACCCATATTATATAGGTTTACAAGTTTTGTTTAAAATGTTATTTTATAATAACATTATTATACTTTTTTATATTTTGATATTATAATATGTACTCAGTGAACACAGCTGATTTGTTGTTCAATGGTCAGCCAGTACTTGCGCAATCGGTTTAAAAGGCATTTTAACGATTGTTTCTTTTAGGTAATGCGATATCGCGTTTACAATATACAAAAACAATTCATTAGGGTCACACCCGGTAGCATGTAAGCCCCCGAAATATGGCTTCATGGTAATAAAAGTTGCCTAGTTCGCGAGACTGCGCCCGAGGCTCGACCCTCGCAATGTTTTCGCCAGCAACCCGGGAAGGGCGACTGGTAACGTACGGACTGCGGGGTAATACAAGACCCAGTCATGACATTTATTCAATAGTAAATTAATTTTACAATTTATTACTAAGGCACTAACTAATAATAATTCCCAATTTAATTCATGCTTACCCACATTAACGAAGAAAACAACTACGATATTTGTTATATCGATCACATGTGTATAAATAAAAATAGTCATCCAACAGATTTGAGCACAAATTTAACACATAAAATAATAATTAAAATATTTTCGAACACAAATCGTTATTCACAGAATTCATACAAATATCACAAACCATTAGTTCATAACAAATCAATTTTTAAATAGTTACAGCAACATACCACTCACATCCAAATGTTCTGAAAGACTGATTGATTGACCGAATGAAATTCGTTAGCAGTACTGAATGAGTCATGAACGAGTCGTGATTGAACAGATTGATAAATTGGCATCCACGCCATCTGTTGTACGTAATTTGAAACTGCTTATATATAATATATATCACAAATAATTTTGAAATAAAATTTCTACAAACACTTTTCATGCTATTAATACATTCATTAAAAACTAAAGCTGAAGCTGTTTTATTGAGAAATATTTTGTATATGGTAACACTCCCGATGACGACTTACTGTGTTATCTGTTTCAGTGTTATGTGCCTAATTTCATTCCATTGTTGTTTGCTCTCTTCATTGCTTTTACTTTTTGTCATTTAACAAGTTACATTTATGTCATTTTGTTTTACGTCAAATATGGAGGAGGATCGCCTATTTGATGAGCGAGTTTCGATTAGAGAATCTGCTCGTCCTTTAAAGAAATATGGTAGCACATGCAATCACATAAAGAGGAACGAAGAATATATAAAACATACAATGGCCAAAAGTGATACTTTACAAGGAATTGCTTTGAAATATGGTGTCACAGTAAGTGTGTGAAGATCATAATAAGTGTTGATAATGAGTTTTATTTTGTAATTTGTTAAATAAGTGACTATATTGATTGATTATAGATGGAGAAAATTAGGCGAGCGAATCGTTTATTTGCTTCGGATAGTTTATTTCTGAGAGAATACTTATTAATTCCTGTAACTAAGGAATCCCCGTTTTATGAAAATGGTGAAAGAGTGACAGAACCTGCACCTCCAACTCATCGCGCTTCAATAGCAGGAATGCCCACGAGAGACTTTTCTCCTGGTAGTCCTGATGAAAAAGAGTCTTTTGACAACTTTCTAAACAGACTAGACTCTTCCATTGCTAATATAAAAAAACATGTAGAGAAGACCAAGGAAAATAGCGAGTAAGTACTCTTTGAAATATTTTATATATTAAGTAATTACAAACAACTAGTTTGTAATTACTTAATAATTCATTCTGTTATGTAATATTTCAACATTTTATTTTGCCTTTAATATACATCCTATTAGGCTTTGTTATAAATAAGACCTATCTGAAAATATAGTTTTGCATTAATTTGATTTATTACTTAATGTAATTAAAAAATATTTTGAAATGATAAAATATTAAAATATATGCCACAGGATATGACTATTTAAATCAACATACACATATTATAATTTTAGGATATATCATAGTATCTTTCCATTAACTTATCAGAATGTTCTACTTTAAGGGCAGTGAACTAAATGTTAGTATTATAATTTTATCTTTTCTAATGTAATATGCTAGAATATGGACTTTGTATAAAATGTATGCTTATATTATGAGAAATATAAGTCTTCTTCACATTAACAACCAGCAATATATTCAATACAACAAATATAAATCTTCTATAATTTTTTATTTTTCCGTACGTATCAATAAAAAATAATGACATTGAAAAGATAATGCAAACTACTAAGTAAATACAGGGGCGGTAGAATTTGCTTTTGATAATAATATTTACAACTTTGTGATAAGAGTTTATATTTAGTTTGAACCATGTTACTAATTTACTATGTAGATATTTATTTTATTATTGACTTAGCTTTTATAACTTATTAATTATATTATATATATATATATATATAACTTATTATTTAACTTGAACAATTTTTTTAAATATTCTTTAAAATAATTATGTGTACAAATATAGTATCTATATTTGTACACATAATTATTGTACACATAAAATCCTAAAAGCATACTAGTTTCATGTTTATACTTTTTTATGGTTTGTTTGACTTTTTTGTTTAAAATCAAGTCTCACTAAGCATCTGATAAAAAAGTTGATGTCACAAGTTAAATATAAGGATGAAAGATCAAACTATTCTTTACAATATTTAGAAAAGAGTAATAAAATTATTTACTTTTTGATACTATTCCATCAGCAAGAAAAATTTGCCAGCAAGTTATGTTGTTAGCTATTTCTAGTAATTATAAGATTTTAATTTGAATTGGTTTCAAATTAGTTTTTTTGCAGACAAATTTTTGTGGAATTTACCAAAAGTATTTTTAATTGGCTGACCGTTTAAATAATCAGCTCTCAATATATTGTCAATAGACAAGTGTGAGCATGGCACATGTTAGTGAAAATTTCCTACTGACGTTTTTGCAATATCAATTGACAGAAACTATGAAACTTTTATGATATAATTACGCAGTATGCAAAAAGTATTAGCGACGTTTAGTTCGCGCCCTCGCCAGTCACATGACAGAATGGCTCGGTATGCCTTTCTTATTTACAATTTGTTATTTTCCGCCTGTAGTCATAAGATAACATTTTTTTTTTTGTAGATTCATTTGTCAATGTGAAATTATTAAATTTATAAGTATTGTGTTAAAAATCGTGCATAGTTATTGATATTATATTTCCTATACACATTGATATTATATATACACATTGATATAATATTTCCTATGGAAATTTATGTATAAAAATTATATAGATATGCAAATTTTTCACAGCTTAGAATGTTGAAAATGATGTACTGTCAGGCTTCCATACTCTATATCATTATTTAAAAAAAAATTACAACTTACATTCTTTCAGTGTCAGTTATTTATGTTTCGCATAAACATTATTGTTTTTGTTTTCTTTTTAAAAATCTATAGTAGACTAAAAACTACTTAACTGAACTACAAATGTACGGAAATTTTGATCACATTAACTTAAGTTTTATCAAGCCAAGCAACAATTTATAAATAGAACTACTAATCACATAACAAAACTGGTTGATGGTCACACGATCTATGCGAAATGTGTATTGTATATGATAACAATCTTTATTGACCTATAACAATTTTAAACTTACTTATTTGACCTATTAGCTGTGACTAGATTTTTTATTATAAATAAAACCGGTTTCTACATTTATTTGAGATATTTTTTTTGCTTTCTGTTCTGGCCCTAATGTCCATTGTTTTGTCGAGCAAGATACTCTATCCTTACAGATTCCTTGTCCTTCAGTTTAGCTCAAAAACTCGTTAATAGATTTAGTGACTAAATATATTTAACAATTATTTAACGAAAAAAGACTCGTCTTATATACAAAAGAACTCAAGAAGTTATTTTTTTTAGTAACATTTGTTTTTGGCCTTAGTCGCATTCTAAGAACCTTTCACCTCTGACACTTAACCGATCGATTAGACTTCGACGACCCGTGAAGTCGCTACCCGTTGCCTTCGTGGCCTCCCTCTTTTATAGAAGGGTCATCGATGTTACAAAATGTCGTAGCTATACATAGATATTTAGTATGTTTTTTTAAAATAGATCTATTCTTTTTAGAACAAAAATCTTAAGCTAATGCACAAATACATCTATTCTCCATACTCATTCTTCTATTTTGTTGAGACTTGTGTCTACATTCATTCTAATTCCAACATTACAATATAATAAACGATAATATTTTAATAATAGGTTTTTTTTTTAATTTTACACAACGTGTTAAATATATATACCATAAAAACATTTAATATAAAGCGACGTCTAGCCATTTCCCATATTACCTAAACCAACAAAAACGTCGCACTTTAATCAATTTATATAAAACATAGTATATCGTATCATCTTTTTTTAAACGATGAAATATGTCCAACGCGAAATTTGAACCCAAACCGATATACGATACAGCCATTAGTCCACGCGGGTCAAGCCGCGAGCTGGTTGCTAGTCTATATTAAAATAATTAACTTTAAAATACTCAGTTACTTTCCATTATCCACATTATATCACGCAAATCGTATTCTAGATCATAGTTTAGTCAAAAAAAAAATCGGTTAGAATCAATGAAAATAGGTAAGGTAAGGTTTTAAGGCTAAGTGCCTTTGAACTTGCTATTTTATTTGCTTATTGTTGTTTCTTTTAAGCAACAGGCAATTATTAATCACGACTTGAGGATGTACGGCATGCATTCGTGTTTACAAAAAGAAAAATATATAAATATTCGCGTTTTATTCCTTTCACTTTTATATAGCGCAAAACAGTATGGTATTTATTGTTTTATAATACCGCAATATAGCAATTTATTTTTTGAATATTAGCCTAGTTGTTTGAGGACGACAGTCTATTTTGATGTAAGTTTTTTAATATTTAGAATTGCATAATAAAATTGTAAAATTTCTATACATATTATCTGGAAAGTAATAATTTTTTCATCACATTTAATAGCTTTTGAATGTAATTGACAATGGGTTTTACGAAAGTAATTTAGATTATTTATTGAAAACTAGGGGTGCGGAATACTTCGCGAGCGTGTCTCTTAGTTGGGCGGCTTTTAAATTTTGTAATAGCAAGTTTTCATCGGTTATCGGCATATATAACATAAGCGTTATGTAAACACTGGCGTCCGTTCATTTTTTCTCGTTCAAGCGGAACTTTCAAACTATAATAATGAATGTTTACAGTCGCGACATTTAAGTCGATATTCATACAAAAAATGACATAAAAAGTTATATAACAATATATTAATAGCTTATAAAAAAAACCTTTCAAACTGAATGTTCAATTATATAGGCTGCTTTCAACAACAGGCGAAGCAGTTAAATGTGTTTTTTTAATTCGTTCATAATTTTTTATTAACGTATAGATATATGTACGTAAATTTTAATCACATCTGTCCCTTTATGTCATGCTATTTTATATATTCTCTATATGCGGTAGAAGTCGGCACGAGAGGCATAACTCTGAAAGCTCTCGGTGAAATCTCTATATTTACTAAAAGTTCATGGTCTGTCTAGAACTATCACCAGCTCTTTTCTAGCACGAATTTCGAAAGCGGCACTTGTATGTACTTTTCAAATTTATTAGAGAGGAGCTCTGATAGCATTTTAAAGGGGCTTCTTAAGTCGGAGGCACCAGACTACTTCGAGCTCGTCTTTCTATAACGCGATAGGCACGGTGAGTCCATGGAATGCTAATGAGTTACTTCTCTTATAATGTCCTGTTCATTTATACAATAAATAAGTCTAAATTATTGATCTTCGATTAATTATACCTTTATAATTGTACGATACTGTAGTTTTTCGTCAATTAGAAAGAAATAAAAAACATATGTATCATCGGTCTTATTACTTCTAAGTATTTTCTTGTTATATTTAAATTGTTACTTCATAAAAAATCAGTTCGGCTTTCCAACGAAGAGTAAATGAATTTATTATCTGCTAGGAAATGTTGGCAAAGCTTCTAAATCGATATCGGTGCGGTTCATTTTTTATATTACGCCTAAAGTATAATAAAGTAAAGATATATTCAATGTATGGCAGTAACTAAGCTATATTAGCTTTTTGTTAGCGTTAGTCTCTGAAGCAGGTACTCTCGGTAGTCAGAGGGAACGGTGCGCCAAACGCTACGGCCCTTGCATACTTCTTTCCACCTTACCTCTGTCATCAGCTTCTTGATACATGAAGTCCGGCGGCAATTATTTTGCAATCAATACACTCGCTGACTAAAAATAATCTATGACTTTACATGCGTTCTGTAATAAAATTAGCTTACTAAAATTCCGGTTGAAATTTCATACACATACGAGAAAATATATTTAAAAGATTTTATGATAAATCATGAAGAAACTTGTTTTCATAACAGACATATTCGGCTGTTTTACGACCTCAGTTATAAACACTCCAATGTTTTATAAACTGACCCCGTTACATTACACACTGTACAGCGCAGTAATAGAGTTCACGATAAATATGCGAAGTCTGTACGTGAGTGGTCAATTGACGACGTCAGCCTAATAACGTTTTTCGTTCTATAAATAATGCTTTTGTAGTGTGCAGCGATGATATTCGCGGAAGTACCTGACAGAAAAATTGTTTATTTGATATCTTTTCTTATATAAATGAAGTTTAATTTAATAGCGTTACTTGGAAAAAATTGTCATCTTTGAGTAATCTCGTTGATTTTGATGGAACTACTACTACTAGCGGTTTGTTGAGATTTTAATATTTTAAGATGTTCTTATATCTTCTATATAGTTAGTCGTGGCTCAGTAGGACTTCGCTTGACTGCAAACGCAATGGTTGTGGTTTCAATCTCCACTCGGCGGAATAATTATCACTAAATTATTTTCGTTCCTGCTCTCGTGAAATAAACAAAATAAAAGGCGTTGAGTTCCACCGCCTAACTACGAGTAAAGCACAGTGTCTTGGCACTAGGTTCTCGCTGTACTTTTGTTTCAACAACACGTTGACATATAGATCTAGATTTAAACCTAGCGCTATATATAACTCATGGCTTATCCTTTACCTCAACAATTTGCAATCGATATTTAATAACATCGCCTATATGAACAGGCTCGATTTTTGTTCACATTATTAAGTGTATTGGATCGATAACCTATATTGATACGTAAATCTGTGATTATAGTGATAGCCTTTAATACCTACAGTTCTTATTGATATGAGAGCTACTGTCTATATAATGGATTTGCATATCGTGTGACTAATGTATTATTATGTTTTGTATATAATTTTATGTGATTAAAACCATATACTTATTTGCAGAAGGTTCCTTGATTTTTTTATTCTTTAGACGTTTTAAAAAAATATATCCAAGATTTAAAAAATAGTTTTTACACATTTTTTTTCAGCTTCACACTTTTCCTGCATAGTTAGATAGTCAGAGAGAACCTAGTGTCAAGGAACTCCTCTCTCCACTCTCCGTCGAAATCGAGGCATTACCTGTTGAGTGCCGTAACTTATAGCCGCGCTTTATCTTAATTACCAGAGCGGAGATGTGATAATATATTTTAATATAATATAATCGTTTTCCCGAGTGGGAATCGAACCAACAGTCAATCGCGATTGCAGTCAGACGCTGTCCCATTGCGCAACTATGGCCTCAGATGGTTTATAAAGCCATATTATGTAATAGTTATATATAAAATCATGTGTAACAGATTATTGAATAAGGTGATATCCTCAAGTTTTAATTTATACTAAGTTGATGCAGTATATATTAACCATATAAAGCGTAATGAACCATATATTACTAAATATTACTAGATATTACCAAAATTTACTTTCTTTTAAATGTTACACAAATTACACCGAGTTTTTTTGCAATTCAAACTTTGTGTGGCATTTGTTACACATAAAATATAACTAATTTGTGTCTACAATAAAAAATATATATACAGTTATATGAGAATGGAATGTCAAGACACTAGGCTATCTCTGAGTATGCGGGAAAAAGCGCGAAGCTGGTACACAATTTTACAAAGACAATACTTCCATAATAGACCAAGTCAGATACTCATATGCATCTAGTCTGTTATATAAGGTATTTTTTAAATAATGCTATATATTTGTTTCCTCAAGTGAGTTACTTGTCATTGTTTTGAGCCTAGAATATCCCTAAACAATTAACCGTTTTTCCGCATACATTGTTTTTTTTTGTGTAACTACGACGGCAATAAAAATTAACAGGAAAAGGTTAGGTTGTTTATGACTACGGTAGCATTATTGCAATCTTTTTAAAAGGAAAAGGAGCTCGAACAGTAGAGGCGAGGGTTTTTTTATTTTTGCTTTGCGTTTTGTAAGGGCCCAATGCATCTGAACTTCCAGAAACTGCTCCTAGCTCTCTCCCTATTTCATTATGGGCTTGACATTCGTAATTTTTTTTCTTATTGCAGTACACAGTATGTACAGCGGAAGTTGTGAAAAAATACTTCTATTTTCCGTTAGTACCAAGACATCTCATATTATGTGGCATAGTGCAGGATGTTTTGAGAAAGATTTTAAAAATTATGTGTGTTTTTTTAACTGTAACATTTATTCAATTTTTATTATTATATAAAATTTTATTTTCATTCATTTATTATAAATACTTATTATAAAATTTTACACAAAATTTTCAGATTCGTAAAAGATCTCGAAGATGGCTTCGTAAGACATCGGCCGACTGCCCGACTTAGGCAGTCAGCTTCGATGGGCGCGTCGACTTCGTACAATGAAGTGATCCCGCCGCCCTTGCCGCCGCCGCCCTCCGCCCTCACGCAGGGCCGCCGCGTCGACAGCTCCTTGAAGCGACTGGAGCGGGCTCACGACGATCTGTTTCAGTTGTAGCGGCCGAGACAGCGCAGGTGATTTGTTATATTCAATTAGGTTATTATAAACAATCTACAATAACTAACACTAAAATGTCAGATTGTCTGTCCTACACGAAGGTACTGCAGGCTCGGAAGGCAGTGCTGCTGAAAAGAGCCAGCGATAAAAACAATGATAATTTTAGGCTTTATGTATTTGAATGTTATTTGTGTGTGGCAATTTGTACTCACTATTGAGAGTTAGAAAATTTATGTAAATTAGTCTGATAGAATGCATAGTCATTAGATATTCGCAGTTGAAAATATAAGGAAAAGATATATCAAGTTACATATAAAATATTTAATTTATTGCCTGTATTTGTATTTTCTAGTATGAGTTATGAACAAACTACTCTGGATAAATTTGGTTTACGTTGCTATATTAAGAAAAAATTCTACACGATTAGTAACACTGATATTCTTTCAACCTTGAAATTCTCTCTCTAATAATTCAAGAGTCATAACAGTTTCAATGACTATGTGGATAGCGGTCGAGTTTGATAACGTAAATTTGACGATACTACTACTAGAGCGTGTTATCAACTGAATTCATAATTTTACTGTTTATATTAAAAAGTTATATATTGCCTAAAGAAAATATTATTTTCAATTTGCGATAGAAACAAAATGGACAAGGATTTTTCAGTCACTTACATACTTAAATTTAGTAGTAGCCATTAATTGTACGTAAAAGTAAAAATACATTATATTTTGTTTTAAGTATTAATAAATAATAAATATATATTTTACATGAATATAAAAATATATATCCACGCCCGTTGTAAAAAGAGCGTCGGCGTCGCTTCTGTGCCACGATTAAAAAGCAGCCGAAGTAAACCTAATGTCAAGACATCCCGTTCTCAACTTTCCCCTTAAATTGAGAAATTGCGTATTAAGTGCCAGGACTCGACGCCCCATCACCTTCTTCTTGCCACAGCGGAGAAACGAAACTAATTGATTTATGATAATTTCCTCTAGTAAGCCAACAACGTTTCATCTTAACAGTTACTCGTTATTCTACTGCGCCACGATGGTGTTTAAAATAGCAATACGATACGATATGATGTATGCCACGACATAATAATGACGCTCTTCAAAGACATTTATGGTTTCTTGTAACATTAATTGGGAACATTGTCTATGGCATTACGCCCACATTTCAAGCCATTACTCGTCTGGTGCAGTATGCATCCCGTTCTATATTGTACTAAGAATTTCCCGCTTTGATAAGCTTTAGTTCCTTACAAATTAACACAATATTTACACTTTTTCTTTCGTTCGTTTTTATTGTGTACGGGTTTTATTTAATAATCTGATTATCTATTATTTATTGCCTTTTACTTATTTCCTTCACACAATACATATATTCTTTTGTGTCCAATTATGGGTTACAGTATTTTTTCGTTAGCTTCACACTTTTTCTACTTCACACTTTTTCTAGCAGGCTTGACAGATATACACAAATGTTAATACACCACGTTTTCCAATTATAGTTTACAGTAATGATATTTATTCATTTAATAATATTAATAAAATATATTAATGTTGGAATTCAGTTTTACCCGCATTTATTAGTTTTCTTTGTGTTTCTCGTATATAATAAAAAAATTAAATTGAGAATGGGAATAAAATGGTAGTTAGTTAAAAGGTTAGTAAAATACCCTCAAGTAGTGAAATCACTCCCCTTTGCCACCAATCACCACCAATCACCATTCTTTTGTTCCTAGGCTCTGCAGGTATGTTAATGAGTACAGTGACCTACTAGATATTAACGCTGATTCGACAAACAAAATTCGACTCTTGTTATATAATAAACTCCGATCATCTTAAAAATGTATGTATTATCCTAAGGAATTGTCTTTTATTTCATTTTGGATTAATTGTATAGTTTGTTTTGCTAAAGCTTCGTCTTAGGAGCTCATTATATTTTTACTTTCTTGCATGCTGTATCCACCTGTAAGTGTTTGTTACACTTAGATTAAGTTCCGTTTACTACGTTTATTTTTTTATGTATGTACCGTGTAAACAAATGTTGGTGGATTAAATAAATAAATAAGTCTCTCTATTTAACATTTCATCACAATCGGTTCAGTGGTTTCGCTGCTATGATGTCACAGGTAGAGTTACTTTCGCATTTATAATATTAGCATGGATTACTGTAAGATTTCTTTGAAAACACGCACAGTGACCGAATTCGTTTATAATACAATTTTTTCAGAGCACGATGTTTGAAAATATAATTTCAAGTATAATTTTCTTTAAAGTCTAGTGAAGTTTTAATTAAACTAATATATATACATATGATTTACACAATCTCTCGTTACGTAAAAAACATGTAATGATGGTATGAAACTATCCAGTAAACATCCGGTTGGTTTTATTGAGTTTGACGTCATACAAGTCGTCTACTGAGGTACCTAATGTAAACAAAATAGCGATATGCAGATATTGCAAATGTAAATTTTCAAATGAATTGATCGATTTAATAAGCCAAACTAAAACTGTTTATAATAAAACTATATTTAATGCTAACCAATAATATTTTAAAAATGACATATTTAGAAAACGTATTAAAAATTTGAACACAGCGGGATTTGAACCTGCAAACGGATTTGAACTTGAAAACCGTTCAAGTTCAAGAGGCGCGGGTTCAAATCTAATTTTTATACGTTTTTTAAATATGTGTTTTTCAATTTCCTAAGTGTGCGAATAACACTTTTAAAAATGTTAAAAACATTTTAAATATGTTTAGAATATTTAATAAATAGCATTCTCTCTTGCCAAACGATTGTTCGTAGAAATAATCTTTGAGTAAGAGAAATTCGTAAAAATCTCTCTTCAGTGTCGGTAACAACAAACATAAATTGTAATGAGCATATAAGAATTTCGACGTAGCCGGATGCGAAGACATAGCTTAGCGTTCAGAGCTCTTGGACGATTCCCAAGAGGCGCGGGTTAACATTCTTCAAAGGCGTTCAAATTTTTATACGTTTTCTAAAAATAATTTTGTAATAGTTTTTGAACAAAAACGAAGTAAAAACAAACAAAAGTTTTCTCGTAATCTTGTCTAAATGGCAAATGCTGTGCGCAATTTTCAAGCCAATCTGACGTATGTAGTTGATTGATTGATACAGTTGTAACTAAGAATAAAAATTTATTCTAGCTTTTATTTAACTTGCAATGTATGTTTGTTCCGGTTTAATCTTGCAGCTGAATTTTAAGCATATATTCTTAAGCGATTAAGCTGAAATTTTGTATTGACGTCTAGTGAAATGAGATTATTCTAAACCCAAGATGGCGGAATAGTTATTTTCCTACAGTAGATATCAAATGAATTAGCATGCTGAGAATAATTCGAGAAAAAGCGTTTTTAAAATTAATTTTGTTAAATTTCAAAGTATTGCATAGGCAAGTCGAGAACAGGTCTTTGTCTCTTTGACATACATACAACACTATATCTGAGACATATACAATTGAAGGAAAGCTTATCTTGGATTATTCTTTGAGCCTTCACAAATTAACTTAAGCTGAAGTAAATTTTGTTCTATTACGATATGACGTTACATAGATGTTAACAATGTAAGGTCTTATAATGATCACACGGACTGTATAGACTGTATAAGTCAGCTTGAGAGAGATAAATAGATTAGTAGTTTATTGAAATATTGACTAAATAGATTTAGCATTTTCATTCTTGAGTCTAGTAATTAAAAAGGTGTTTTACCTTTGGCACTTAATTGTTACAAAAAACATATGCTCCTTGAGTACTTAATATAATAAAGAAATATAATACATACATACTTTTCCCTTTGAACCAGAAAGTGGAAATATTTGTTACAGCTGACTAAGTAAATCATCTGGCGTAACCCAACGCCGTATACTGTCTAAGTAGACCAAAATGGTCAATATGAACCTCGCATATTAATAATAACGATATAAGGCTTTAAAAAGGTTTTATTATGTTATTTTATTTAAAATATTTATCATTAACAACTATTTACTTTACACATAGTGCAAATCCCGTCAATTATATTGATAGAGCAGTGGTCAATTGAGAAACGCTACCCAGACATGATATCAGCTATTATCGCAAGTGATAAGGTAATATGTACTGCAATGAAAACGATACATAAATGATTTTTCTCATTAACATGTGTTAACGAAGTGTAATGTATAAAGGTCTTTATACTGGGTCAGGTTGCTTTGCATCGTTTGTTTTAATTTTTTTTTAAGTCTTGTTTGTACTTACACCTAGATGTAAATAGCATTTTTAGATAACCTATAAAAATGTTAACAAAATGTAGAATTTGTATGAAGTTTTTTTTATATGTTTTCTATATATATCAGATCCTTAGTGTGTGAATAACACTTGATAAATGTCGAAATAATTTCTTATAATAATTTAATAGCATTCTCTCTTGCTAAACGATTGTTCGTAGAAAAAGTCTTTGGGTAGCAGAAATTTGTTAAAATCTCTCTAGAAAGACGCTAGCAATAAAATTTCCACGCAGCAGGATGTAGAACTTATTTTCAAGAGGCGCGGAATCCAAGTCCCGCTCCTTCCAAAGGTTTGCGTTTTCTCAAAATGTTTTTCAAAACACTTGTTCTTGTTTCAAGTTTCTCGCATGTCTTTTGTTTAACGAGGAAAACAAGACAAGAGAACGTTTTCGCGTGAATTTTTGGTACCATGTGGAAGAAGACAAAATGAACCTAGTGTTAGTGCTAGTGTAGTGAACCTTAATTGCCACCTATTTTATGCCATATTATGGATATATATATACACCTAGGGTAGTATGTACAACAAATAGTACAGTAAGCGCATTTTATGTTAACCGGACATATCTAGGCTGTCCGTAAATTTCCGTTCCGAAAAGCTGCAGTCAAACAACGTTGCCAAACGAGGGGCTGAGACACAAGACGCCATGCGCAATGAAATTACTAGCGTTTGTCGCCTGCCCGCGTCGCGCACCGCGCCTACTGCCAATTACTGCCTAAAAAATTGAATTAAGATGCAGCGACCTCTATTCTAGCTGGTTTCTATCCATTCAATTTTAACGCGTTTACTATAAATAAAATATCTAACTGTACGTAGCTGAAATCCACTACAATACAATGTCCATCATATATCAGTAACTTCCTGACATAATGACAAATACACAATGAAAACATGAAACAATAATAAAAAAATTAGGTAATACTTGAGGCCAGTGCTTCCAGTGGGACAGCGTTTGACTCTAAACGCCGGTGAGATAGCGTTTGTCTGGTTGTGGGTTCGATCCTCACTTAAATAATTGTCTTTTCGCAAGCTCTATATAGCCATTCAATATGCAATTTCTCGATTTCGACAGGAAATCTGCCAGTGAAAGTTCCACCAAAATCGCACCAGTCGTTCCAGATTTTAGCCGGAACGAAGAGACAAACAGACATACAAAAATTGTAAAGAATGTTATTTGGTGTATGTACCGTGTATTTAGTATGTATTTTAGTAAAAAGCGTTTATTTTAATATTACAAACAGACACTTCTATTTGCTTATTTATTTGTATATAGATTAAAGTTTGTTTACTAATTTCCAGATATGCGCGACTAGAGTGAGATACTCCGTCCCTGCGTCGCAGGCAACGCGAGTATTAGGCGAGTGTTTGTTATATGGACTAAAGTACATGCTTGGTGTCACCTTTAAGAGGTCACGGCGGGTGATATTAGATAATAAATGTAACTGTAAATTATGATCTGTTTATTGTTTTTAAGTTGTTCATGTTGGTCCTTCGAGCCTTCCTGACGCATGTCCATCTAAAATGACTAAATATCGCACTAGGGTACCCGGTTTGAGCGACATTTAAACCCTTTTTCTTTTTAAATTGCTTTGCTTTAAACCAAATAATTGCATTCGATGAAATTTTAGGTGTTTAGCCTATTCTGTTATAGAAAATTTAAATTATTGTATTATAATCGATGTTATTATAAGTTTTATGTTGATCTAACCACCTTACTTACTACATACAAATAGTAATGTATAGGAAAACCTTATGAATATAGCGTCATAGACGTTTCTAGGGTTGACTACTTAATCTTTAAACTGTACAGAGATGCAACGAATATACATATTTGATAAAAATACTTAAAAATCGTCATTACGTCACAATAAATTATTATTTAACAGTTCTTTAAAACTTATTTATATATATATATTTTTTATATAAATGATTATTGGCGATTTACAACAAAATAAATAAAATAAAAGCATCGATCGATATTACACTAAATATTATACTATCAGTAAAATCGATTTTTGATATGCTCGAAAGAAAATAAATCAATCGTTTTTACTTAGTGTTTTAAAGAAAGATTCGCTTTGCATTAAAAAGCCTTAATAACGTTTGTGAAAAGCTAAAATAATCGAAAGCCGTATATGCGTAGCATCTCTATAGTAGGTAATATACGAGTATAATAAATAACAGCTTTATCTAATCGTGGTAGGTTATTTTTTAAAGTAATTTAATGTCGCCTATCTTATATTTTATATAACTTCGTAAATACATACAGTCACTTTTGTTCTACTTGTGTGATATTTTTTATACACGCTGTATAAAGACATTCATGGATGGGGGTGATATGTCCACGGCTATGGATGGGGGAGCTTAATATTTTTAGACAAAATTAAAAAAAAACATGTTTAATTGATTAAAAGTTGAAAAATATTTTTAATGTGAGGATAACATTTTAAATTTCTTAAAAATCTTGCTTAAATTTTTTTTAAACTTCTTTTATCGCAATGGAAATTTAAATCAAAATAGACTAGACGAAAATTTTATAATTATTAAAAAAAAATGTCTTTTATATACACTATTATGCTAAGTACTGTGAAAATAAAAAAATGTTACATATCATCTCCAAACATACATACATGTCTTCTACTAAATGTAACTTGATTTGATTATTTATTTTAAATTACATATATTTAAAGTTATTGTTAAGTAGACATCGGTTTATTGGTTTTTTTTAATATTACTAATATAAATTGTGTATCAACTGGACTGACTAACTCTTCTATAAGTAAATATCATATATGTATATTCATATATATGTATGTGTGCTTAAAAAACTGTTATATAATAATGAAAACTAGTTTTCTTCGCTTTTCTATACAAAACAAGGCTTTTTGTAAAAAAAATATAGTTAAAAAAATACATATCGACAAATAAATAATGGCTTTATATGTAAAAGGAAATGTAAATAATCCGATGCCTAATTAACTAATGAAGTGACCCTCATATAAAAATGTATATACTTAGATAAAATAAATATATGAAAGTTATCCGTTCAATTATGTACCGTTTTATGTAGTTAAGAAAATATACCCAATTACGATAGTGTGACATTGTATTTGTTTATTATACAAGGTACTGGAGTGGACAAGCTTTTTGAAATACACATATCTGTTATGTAGTTTTAAATTTGACATGTCCAATTGTTTTTTTTAACATTTTTTAAAGTGTTAATCGCACACTTAGAAAGTTGAAAAAGACAAATTTAGAAAAGTTTTCCTAAATAAGTCTATGTCAAAGTGTTTTTTTTATACTTTGACATGTTAAATTAAAAAAAATACAGATTAATAATAAGGCATGATGTTAGTCGGCTTTCATAATAAAATAATATTATAATTATTACAGCAGTTATTAAAATAACATTATTAAGTTATATGATATTGTTGAATAAATAAATTATTATTTATACTTTGTATAGAATTTCATTGAGCTTGTCTACTCTGTTCTTATAGGTGTATTTTTAAATCTGTATGTGATGCTAACGTAAATACTTTTAAATATTTTAAATGAAACAAAAATAAAACATTTAAAACAAAAATATATTATTATATATTTCAAAATTGTCAATATATATATTTTATTATATAAAATACATCTTTTTTGGTCTATGAAAAACCACATCGCCTTCACATTTCACCTAAACAAAAGTTCAAAATGGATTCTAAGCTACGACCTTTGCTACGGCTTCACTGCGACAGTCAATTTATTTCTATCAATGTATATATTTTTCAGTGTGTATATTTCAATGTATATTATTGTATTTGAATGTTTCTAATAAATACGTATTGGGCACTAATATTTATATAAATGTGTAATATATAATGAATGTTGAGCTTGATAGTATATTGTAACCACACGTTAGACGTAAGGAAACATTCAATCCAGTCAATGTTAATCTTTAATAAAGATTTTATTTGGAATCGTTATTATTTATTTTAATTATATAACCTATACCATCTGTTCATGGACAAATAAGAAGATAAAAGTATTTTATCTAGAAAACGTATGATTTTAACATTTTTAAAGTGTTATTCGCACACTTATATTATGGCATATAAACAAACGTGGAGAACGGAGTGTCTGGCGCTAGATTCTCTCTTAGAGTACTGTTATGCGGGTAAACGCGTGGATCTGTAAAAGAAATCACTACGACTTCGTTCACTAAAATAGTATTTAGAACATGGATGTACAGACCGCGGCCCGCGGGTCGGCCCCCTCCGGTCGAATACTGGTGGCCCGCCGACAGCAAAAATAATACTCGTACATTCGAAAAGTATTGAATTCTATTCCAGAATAAAACCAAAACAAAAAATATGTTCGAAAAGTAATTTGAATCTCGCGCCCAAAAATGCTAAATCAAGTATCATCGCTTGCCGCCTTTATATAAAGTTCAAAATAGTAGAGAAATCAAGAATTTTCTAGCGCGGTGTGAGCAAGCGAGATAGCAATAGTCCCGAATTCTTGATTGCTCGCGTAGGTCTACCTACCTACCTACCTACACAAAGCTTCCAGAGTCGTATGCGTGGTATAAAAGCCACGTTAACCGCGACCGACTTTCGCAGGGATTGAGTACTCTCTTCCCTCACCCCCCCCGGTGTCGCTGTCAAGACCAGTAAGGTCAACAGCATAGAGTCAATGTCGAGAAAAAAAAAAAAAAAACAACAGCGACCGACAGTTCGGTTTTAATTTGAGTGAAGTGTCAACAGAAAGAAATAAGCGCGAAAATACAAAGCGAAGTAATAAGTGATTGAGAATAAGTGCACTTTAATAGTGGTTTTGGGAGGCAATAGTTCTAGTGTAGATTTTAACTTGATTAGCCGGTGTCATATATTTTGATCCACATTCAACGTAAATTTCCTGTTGCAGTGTCAACCCGTCAAGTGCCGTGTATAATTGTGTTGTGAAATCGTAAGTAAAACTCTGTTATTAATAAGTGTTTCCCTACCTATTTAATCAATTTTAATCAAATTTAGCTTTGATGTTGGCCAAATATTAAAATAAAACAAAGAAATTACTATTTTTATCAGAATTTCTCTAACTGTAATAATTACATCATTATTTCAGATATAAAATCTGTATAAAAATCTTAAAATTTTTGAGGAATAATATTTAATCAATTATTTTAGATAATCTAAGAAAGGGTGGGTAATTCAAGTAGGTACTGTAATTGTATATAATTGTGCTGTGTTAATCCTAGCCAGGAATAGACCGCAACATGGAGAAGCCTGGACCTAGTAAATAACGTAAGGTTAAAGATGAAAATCGGCAGTTTCAAGAAATTTGGACTGAGAAATACTTTTTTGTATGGTCGCATAACAAAGTCGTTTGTTTAATTTGCAAGAATTCTGTTGCAATTGCAAAGGAATATAATGTAAAAAGGCACTATGAAACGCAGCATCCTTCTTTTACCAAGTTTACAGGCGAATTAAGAAAGCAAAAAATGCTGTCTTTAAAATGGGAGCTTATTTGCCAGCAAGCTATGTTTACAAAACCTATTCAAGATTCAGAAACAGCTACAGAAGTTAGTTATGAAATTTCTCGAATGATAGCAAAGCGAACAATTAATTGAAAAAACTAAGATCATTGAATTCTTTTCATTAGCACTCGAATCCACTGATATTAGTTCCACAGCTCAACTTCTCATATTCATACGAGGTGTTACTCAAGATTTTGAAATCTTAGAAGTTATTAGGAATGTGTTCATTGAAAGGTCAAACCAAAGGAGTTGATATACTCAATGTACTTTTGGATGAGTGTTCAAAAACTGATTTGGACTTATCAAAATTATCAGGAGTTGCGACTGACGGTGCTCCTTCGATGATTGATGTCAATTCCGGGCTAGTTACTTTGCTGAAAAAGCATCTGCAAGAAAAAAACATAAACACTGAAGATCTCATGCAGTTTCACTGCTTTAAACACCAAGAAGCCCTCTGTTCAAAAAAAATTGAATTTGAAAATGTCATGAAAGTGGTAGTTTCGACTGTAAATTTCATAAAATCACGAGGACTCAATCACAGACAATTCAAACAATTCCTTGATGACATCGAAAGCGAATATGGAGATTTACTGTATTATACAGAAGTAAGGTGGCTAAGTCGTGAATTGACACTGGAACGATTTCTGAATTTAATAGAAGAAATTGGAATATTTCAGGTGGAAAAGCAAAGGGATGTCCCGGAACTTAAAAACCCTGATTGGTTGTGTGGTTTGGATTTTTTAGTTGACATTACAAATCATTTGAATGTCTTGAACACACGGCTTCAGGGCAAAAATCAATCAATCATGTCAATCAAGCTTGCATTTTCAGATCACAATAGAATTCTGGAAATTACAATCATTTTCCGAAATTATAAGAAAATATCTAAAAAATTCAACAAAACTGCGATTAATTTCAGTTATGTAGAAAAGTTAGATATTTTGATTCAATCTTTTCAAGACAGATTTTTGGAGTTTAAAAAAGTGAAACCTCTGTTGGACATATTCAGCAATCCTTTCACGATTTCAGTTGATAATGCGCCAGAGTCAATGCAGTTAGAAATTATCGACATTCAAAACGACCAAGATTTACGCAACAAATTCAACGAAGGAGACTTGCTGAACTTTTACCGCTGCATTGATAAAAATATGTATGAAGAGTGGCGCATAAAAGCTCTGACTGAAATGTGCCAGCTTATTTGGTTCTACCTATATATGTGAACAAAGTTTTTCAATACTAAATAATAATAATAAAAAAATCGAAACCGCCTTGCAAATGAAAGTTTGGAAGCATTTTTACGTGTTGCTACAAGTAAATTTGAGCCAAATATAAAAAAGATTGTAAGCACTATGCAGTGCCATGCTTCAAATTAATAAATTATTTTTCAATTTTAATGAATTATTATACTTCTGGCGGCCGACGGCGAGTGGCTCCTAGTCTTAATAAGTCTGTGCAACCGTAATTTAGAATGTCTCGATTGTTCTAAATAATCTTTCGTATCATCATTATGGTCATTATAATAATAATAAAAAAAATATCTTTCAACACTAAAACGCGCGACGTTAAATGACGCAATGAAAATAAAACAATCAAAGTAAATAGTAAAAAATTCTATTTAATTGTAAATAAAACATATATTGTACTCGATTTAACGCAAAATGTATACATAATTCGCTTAGAATTGTTTCTAACGTATTTACAATTTTTTTATTTACATTAAAGATCGGTTTGGACAAATATAACATTGTTATTAAAAATAATTAAACTATTTTTTATAATAACCTAAATTATTCGTATACAGAAAATTTTAAATTAAACAAAAAAAACACTATGAATAGAGCGTTGGTAACTTTTATAATACTTTCCTTTGTCATATGTTAGTATAATTAATTAATATTTAAAAATAAACTTATATTTACTTGTCACGAATATTGTTTCTTACAGATATATTTATTTTTAATACGCTTTTATCTTCACACGTAAGAAAAACTTGTAATATAACGCTATTTTAATCCATTTCTCGTAGTTTGTTTGTTTTTGCAATTTTGCCCGCGAATTCCGAATACCATTATTTTCTTTTAAAATTAAAACAATGATTACTTCTTTCCTGTATTAAGATTTTACAAAGAATACAAAAAAATTAAAACGAATCAATATTCGTCACAAGTCTTAATATTTTAATTTTTCTACTATAAACACAAATGTATATTTTGCTAATTTGCCATTTTAAAAACATAAACCTATATAAGTTATTTTGTACTCTAATACTGTTTATTAGCTTAGTTATATTATTGAGAAAATATATCACATATTAACAGATATAATAAAAATATTTATTCTACATTGATTCTGTATATGTATTTAGTTTTAACTAATATATAATATCGGTCGAGTAAATACAATTTGACTAGCATTTTAAAAACAACTGTTTTAATGATTAAAAATTGTAAAAGATAGTAAAAGTATGGAGTAAAATTAAAATACATAATATTTAAGAAATAATACTTAAAACCTTTCTTAAAATAAGTTATTTACAAAATACTACTATAATATACTATAGTATTAAATTTACAACGATTTTTGAAATTAATTTATAATAAATTTATACATTAAGTAAAAAACAGATTACCTTAGAAATTAATATTCGAATTCTATAGAGAGCTTTTAATATGCACGGTTAGGGCTTAATGGGCTTTTAACTTTAGGTTTCGCCTATATAATATTATTTTAGTTAGCCATTTTGACTTCGTCCAGTTAGACTGTGAAACTATTAAAACTGTTTACTTTTGAAGATTCATTAGAACCTTATCAACTGTAATATAATGGCAGTAAAATTTCTTTATGTCAATTTACACAGGTCTGTAACGAAAATTATATGTTTTTATATTTAATTAATTTTAATTATTTAATGTACATTATCATATTAGAATTAAATTATTCAAACGCGTCTTTATAATATATCACACGAAGCAGATTTATTGCTGCTTTTAGTTTAAATGTTTGAACGTTTTTGTATGGTAAAATAATCGCTTAAAATTAATAAAATTGTAATTAACTTAATCCTGCAAATGAAAAAAGTTACTTAGAAATTTCTGGAAGTACATTTGAACTAAATAAGTTCTATACTATTCTGTACATATTTTTCTGTAACACTATATGTACATGCTGTATACAATATAAAATAATAAAAAAAGTCAATGACAAGAACATAATTATGATACTCACTTAACAATAATAAATCGATACACTTTCAATCGATTATAAATCTGCATCTTTATATACATCAATAATAAATTCACACTTTGTCATATATATATATTAAAAAAAACTGTACACAAACGCACCCCTGTTACCATTTGCTATTTAATGATCTAACTTACTGAACCACTACCTAAGTCGGTGCTTCCTCTATTTGGCCCAAGTTCGTCTTGTCCTGGGTCCTGTTCAGAAGGAAATCCAAATCATCAGATATCTTATTCAGCATTCGATCTGTGTCAGGAGAGTCGTAAGCTCTGTTCCACTCCCTGTTCACTTCGTCTATATCCGACTTGGATTTCTCCATCAAATCCATGCATGGCAATGAAATGCTGGACGAGAAGTCCTTTTTGGTCTTCTTCAAACAACTTTTTATTGGCGGAGAAGTTATTTTCGACACGTCTGGATTCGACTGAACACATATAGTGCACGCTTCCTTTGACGTGTCGATAGTTTTGTCGTAGGGCTCAAAGTCTACCGAGCAAGTTAGCAGTGGAGCTTGAACTGGCGGGGTCTTTAGGACCCCTAGTTCAAGACAGACCCTGGCCATGTATTCTGGCTGAGGAGCGTGGGGCGGGACAGGGTTATGGGGGGTGCGGGGGGTGTGTGGAATGAGGTCACATATAGCGTGGGTGGTAGCCACGTGGTGCCCGTCGTATCGCAACGGGCTGAGTAAAGAGTCCTTGTATTCGACGCATCGGACGATATCTGCTCTACTGTCCGGCGTGGATTGTCTTCTGCAAAGTTTTCAAGTTTGATTTATTAATAGATCTTCATATCAATTATAGGTGTCGTCAAATAAAAAGAATGTTAGGCGGTAATTAGAATTTTTGGAACTTATTTCTTACAAGTTCATTCTTTTGTTGTCTAGTCTAGGAAAGTAGCCAAAGATTAGGGCTTTTGGCCCGAATTGAAAACATAATTAATTATATTGATAGTGTAGAATTTCTCTAAATATTTTCTCAAAAGATTTATAATGCCGGCAATAAGGAAAAACATATTTCTTTCTTTCATGATGTTCACTTATATTGAAAAATAAACATATTCATTATATAATATTTTGTTTAAATAATATCATTACTTTTTACTGAATATAAAATTCAATATTTAATTTTAGGACAAATAATAATGCGTACTAAATCCATACACATATATTATAAATGCAAAAGTCTCTGTCTCTCTCTCTCTCTCTGTTTGTTTGTGGCGTCATGGCGGCTAAACCGCTGAACCGATTGTGATGAAAAAATATTAAAGATTACTTGAGGGTCTTAGGATATATGCCTATGTTCATAGCTACTTTTATATGCCTTTTTTAGATTTTCCAGGAATTTAATAAAAGCCACGGAAAATAAGAAACAGCTCACGCGGGCAAAGTCGCGAGCGTGTCGCTAATATTTAATATATTTTAAATATATATACAAATATATGTATGTACCTGTGCATTCGAGCAGGGCTTTCAAGTCCCGGAGCTCGCCAGTAGGACGCCAGCGGCGACACTGGAGACGACGTCGACTCCATGATGCCGGCACCGCCCCTACTTTCCACTTCACCACCTTGCTTGATGTACACTAATATAAGACAAAGTGCCACATTATTATAAATATAAATTTTTGTTTTATTTTTATTTACTCTAGACATTACGTGTTGAATGGAGGAATTCAACGCCGCGATTTGTCGTCGTATTAATGATAATAGCTAAAATATAATCGTTGCCCGAGTGGAAATCGATTGAATCAATCATAATGAAAGTATAAATATTATAGAAACGTATTAAAAATTTAATGTAGCAAGATTCGAACCTGCGCCTCTTTTAATACGTCCAAGTGCTGTAGCCAATTAAGCTACACGTTCTGATAAGAGCTATTTACATATATGTAATGTTAACAAATCATTTTTCGATTCCTTCTTAGAATCGTTCAAATTTTTATACGTTTTCTAAAATATTGTCCTTTTCCTATGTGTGAGATTAATACTGTAAAAAATAATGAAAGTATTTCATATTTCTTACATTGTTTCACACAATTTTGGTAGAGTATTAGAAAGTCTTGTTTATTGGTAGCCTAGGAAATAAGCTACTTAATAATCAGTTTAACAAATATATATATATATATATATATATATTCATCTTAATTATTATATATATATTTATATATTAATTAATTAATATATAATATGTATTATTCATATAATAATTAAGATGAATATTAGCACACTCACAGCTAAGAGAAGTGTCACCAGCAGGAGACTCTTGCCAGTCTCTACTTGACGGTAGTGACAGAAGTCTCCGCGCTGACTGCAGGCAATGCTCGTCCCTTATAACGTAGCACACTAGCATTGTTAAGCCCTGGAAATTGTCATGTCCATTTGAATACATGCTGTATAAAAGAAAAATGATAAATTATATTTTATTAAAGCGTGGTACGTAAAATTGTACAGGGAATTTGTATATAAAACTTTGGAAAATATGATTGTAATTTTCAAAAAGAGTTTAATGCCTATATACAAAATATGATTATTACACCTATAAGGGTTACAAACTGTCTTACACACTGTCAGATAGGAAATAAATTATAATAGTAAAGAATTTGTCAGAGTTAATTTTATGAAGTGTGTGTGTGTGTGTGCGTGTGCGTGTGCGTGTGCGTGTGTGCGTACTCACGTTGACGAGCGCTGCGGCGGAGAGCGCGAGCACGTGCTGCAGCGCGCGAGGGCCCGGCTGCGCCCACCACACGCCCGCCGCCTGCGCAGCGCTCGTGGACGCCAGCGCCGCCAGCGTGTGCCGCACCACGCGCGCCCTGCACAACCCACGAGCTTATTTAATATACCTTAATAAGCATTTAACAACTGTTGAGTTTCTCGCCGGATCTTCTCAGCAGAACTGGCCTTTCGCTCGGTAGCTTTTGAATTTCAATAATAACGTAATTGTAAGCCAAGGTATCTAAAACAATTTTGAAATGAAACAATTTTTTACCGGATTAATCGCGTATATTATTAGTATTCGAAAATACATTTTAGAAACCCAACGTTTCCAACACTTTACAGTAGTCCGTGGTCCGTGGTAGACTTAGGTGGAATTTGTCTGTCATTTGATACAATTATTATATCAAACTACCGCCAACGATTTCTTAGTTGCCTTAGCGCGATTAATCCGTTTAAAAATAGTTACATTTCAAAATGTGTGATAATCTTAAAAATCAAAGATCATATTATAATAACAATTTATTGCCATTTATTTTTTGCATAATAGAAAATATTATGCAATATGGTAACATTTTTTATAAAACTACACTTTTAATTACGGTTTCCGTTATATATGAATGAAAGTATTTTTGACACAATAGTACACATAAGATTTATTTAAATGGAAATTAAATTATTTAAAATAGAGATATGCTATTATATATATATATGTATATATATATATATTTATATAAAAACATATGAAATGACCAAATTAGCTTTAAATATAATTATAACGTTTTTCATTTTTCTTTCTTTCATTTTACTAGGAATCTTTTTAAAATTTTTTAATTGGTATCATTATATTAAAACATTAAAAAAAACTTTGAATCCCATACTGCAACTGACGGAGGATTATAATTTTTGACACACTTAGAGTTTATTCATATAAACTAAAAGAAGTGCAGAATATTGGATTAGAAATAAATCATATTAATGTAATAAATATAAAACACACTACCTTTATACATTTGTTATAAACATATACGCTTTTCAACGGGATTCCTATTTATTCTCAATATACAAACATAATCACCTATCCCGCAAATACGTCCGTCGCTCAGCGGGCACCTTGTGCGTGATAGTGCGCAGGCGCAACGCAGCGCACAACGCCAGCGCGAGGCAGAGAAGCGCGAGCGCCGCGCAGCTGACAGCGCACACCGCCTGCGCCGCCGCACCCACCTGCAGCGGCGCTCCGCCCCACAGCCGTGCCGTCAAACCCGCTAGCGTGCACACACCTGAGCGGAAAATCATTTCTATATTATATTACATTTATAATTAAAAAAAAAATCAGGAGCACATTTTTAGTAAACGTTCAAAAATTGGTAGCCACCCAAGAATTCGAATCGACTTTGACAAATTTAATTAATTCTTTCTTTGGTTTTCGCGATTTTTACACATTTTCAAAAGAAACTAATATGTTTTAACCGGACTAAAAATATAAGTGATTTATCAGTTTAAAAGAGTTTCATTTCGATAAATTTCCCTGTATATAGATTATTTACTAGGGCAAAACTTCATAGCAACTACACTTTGTTATGTTTAACAGTCAACATACTCGATTTCTATAAAATAATGAGCTAGTGGAGCAAAATTGAGTTTTAAGTTTTTTGTCAAAATATTAAAAAACGTCTTAAATTGCTTTTTAATTTAATATAAAATCGATTAAATTATTATTATATATTTAAAAAAAAAATTTTATGTTTATAATTGTTTTTGTTTTAATGAAGACTTTCATTTATGTACAGAAATGATAAAATCTAAAAATGCGACATAATAATAGCTTCATCTACATGTGTGTAATAAATAAAAATAAATTAAAAGCAAAACATATTTTAAATCAAGCTTTTCCCGAATTATTTTGATCAAGCACTTTCATTTCATCCATATTATAGGAGTGCAATAAAAATAATTAATCCGCCATTTTGAGATTAGAAGGACGTCACATGGCTAACCATGCACTGTCATCCAAATTAAAGGTGTATGCAATATTTCAACACACCCGCTTAAGGGTGTATGCTTCAAAATTGAGTTGCAATATTCCACACGAACAAACATACATACATTGCAAGCTAATAAAGAAACTAATAATAATAAAGTACCAGCGAGCAGAGCAACCGAAGGCGCCCTCTGATGTCGGCCCGCGAGCTCGGCTTGCAGCAGCAGCGGCTGAGCACACAGCGCGGCGCAGCCCGCACACCAGCACGCCGCGCACACCCAGCCCAGCGCGCCGGGACATGCCTCTTCCTGTGAAATTGTCGGGCACCAATTCGTTACCAATGTTGTAGCGATTTAGTTTTCATGGGAACTTAAATTAAAACACGTTTCGAAAGCCGTTACATAATATTATGGATAATTACACAATTTCAATTGTAAGTAAAAAATTTGATATCTCATTTATTTATTTAGTTTTTTCTTTTACACTTAATTTTTCAGCTTTCTTTTTTAATGAAATTTTCAGTTTCACGTTCTTTCCCGCATAGAAATATACTCATATAGTGTCAAATCATTCCGTTTTTCACTTGTCTCTCGAATTCAAGACATTGGAGTAACTCAACGTTGCATTTTGTCATACCAGAGGTAAAAAAATAATTTAATCACCCCCGATTGGGGATCGACCTTACACCAATCCCGTTTATAGTTAAACACTCTCCCACTGCACCACAATGACATGTTATTTCGAATAATATTATCTATCAACATCGTTATTTGATCAATTATATAGATTAAAAAATATATATAGATGTAGATTGATAAATTTGTAAAATACAAAATCGATCGTTCAAAATTGTTAAGTGTATTGTCTCCTATAACCGACACTGAGCAAATAATTAGCGCCTGTTAACGTAAAATCAGGCTATTAAAAGAATTCTTGGCGCTGACTTTAGAGCAGAAACTCCTTAATATGTCCTCTATCCAAGCTTCTCATACTACCTAATAAAAACAAAAAAAATATATAAATAATCCTGGTTAGTTCGTTAGCTGGCACAAAGCCTCACCTGTCTCGTATCACACTCCAGTAAAGTGAGCACAGCAGCGGAATGCGTGCCCGCAGTAGCCGCCTTCAGCAGCACCGGCAGGCGCGCGGTGCGGCGCGGCACCAAGCTTAGGAGCTGCAGCGCGGCCGCCGCTAGGCACATGGCCCCGCCCACGCCCACTGTTATTCTGACCACCCCACGTAAGTCTTTTTCTGCTTCCGTCTGTTTTTTTGGAAATAAGGTTAGAGACTATAGTATATTAGAGTAGACTATAGTATTATAGTAATAGTAAAGTACTAGAATCTGATCAGATAGATAGAAGAACTTAAATATTTTGTTAACATTTTTTAAAGTGTTATTCCCACACTTAGGAAATTGAAAAATTATATATTTAATAAATAGCATTCTCTCTTGCCAGACGATTGTTCGTAGAATAATCTTTGGGTAGCAGAAATTTGTAAAAATCTCTCTACAGAGATGCTAACAACAAATATAACTTGTAATAAGCGTATAAGAATTTCAACGTAGCTGGAGGTGGGACGCATGGCTTAGCGGTCAGAGCGCTTGAACGGTTTTCAAGAGGCGCGGGTTCAAATCCCGCTACGTTCAAATTTGTATACGTTTTCTAAATAGAACTTAAATATTTAGTCCTGTGAATATTTAAAGCCCAGTGCACAGTGCAGACTGTACTAAGAATATAAGTATTCTTTTAGGTTATGTGTACAGTTATATAATGAATCCATCTAATATATATGTATATATGTACATAAAATTTTATCTATTATTACTTAATATTATTTTGCAGCCTCACGTTTTAATCTGCATACCAGGATACTCTGAGTTCTCTACTCTTTAGTACCGAAACACTCCACTCAACGCCACGTTTCGTCTTATCAAAGCGGTGAAATGAGAATAATTTAAATACATCATTCCCTAAAGTGGGGATCGAACCAACATCCGATTGGGTTTGCAGTCAGGCGCTGTCCCGGTGCGTCAAGTTGTAGTTGTAGGCCTCCTTTAACTCAATAGCTTTTTTTATGCTCTTTTCCACAGAGAGAAGACACTATTGTCAAGACACTCTGTTGTGGAGAACTTAATAGCTAATTTATATATTATAAAAATAGTTTTACAATCCCATAAAACGTCCGAAAATGCTGTATATCATACAAAAAAAAATTGTAAAATGACGTTTGTGTGTTAAAGGTTTATTATCTATTAACGATTTTATAAATGATAACACGCGTTGGGAATGAAATGCTCGCTCCAGTCTATTTCAAAGGTATCATTGTCACTAATAAATATGTAAATTATTGTATTGGAAAAACAACAAAAGAAAAAAAGAAATTGAAGTCACGCTGAGTTTCTTGCGCCGGTTCTTCTCAGGTCTGAGGCATTAACTTTTGTGAACCGGTGGTACAAAGTAAAAAAATAATTGACGTTCATAAGTGAAGCATGTAACTTCTTATTTTGAATAAAATGTTTTGTAAATATGTATTTTTCAAAATGATTTAACTTGGACTTTGACTATTTGTAGCTAACTGCGATACTCACAAGCGTAGACCTAGCTATAGTAAATAGCGCGTAGGTCCCGAGTCCCCGGCACCGGCACGCCACGTGCGTGGGCTCGGGCACGCGCACCTCGCAGGCCTTCGTGGCCCACGTGCGCGGCTCACTCGGCGTCCGAAGCCCACATGCCAGCTTTGCACCTGGATTAAAGTAGTCATTTCTATACTTAGTTCTAATGATAAGACTTATTTTATGTCCAATTCCAATCATGCAATTTACGGAAATAAAAACCATGACGTTTGTAATGCAATAATTTTTTTGTGGAACTCAACACATATTTGCATTTATCAAAGCAAATCAAAGTATAAAATAAATGCTTCAAAACTGCACTCTTGTTAATACCTGTCTCTGTTGGTACAAGTAGAAGTTTTTTGAATTAAACCTTGGCGGATTTTAATTTATAGTTTTTTTTTTACAGTACTACACCTTTTCACCGTATAACAGGGTAGTCAAGAAACTCCGTTCTCCGCTCCATTGCACATTGAGTGGCAAATCTCAACTGACCAGACTTACCAAAGCGAAGACATATAACCATTCCTACGACTGCAGATCGAACCCACAAACAAAACCACTGCGCCATGACGGCTTACATTACAATTTATCAATGTCAAGAAAAACTCTACACTTCACTTATTTGTATAAATAAGATATTTCAAATATTAACGTTACCAATAGCTGTATAATTTTTTGAATGCACAAACAGCAAGGTGACGGTATGCGCGTCGCTACGGCTCGCTGATATTTGCACTTGCGCAGACGCCAGCCGGAACTCGACCTCGCGGCCGCTTCTGGAAACCGTCGTGCTGTACCCACGCGGTCATGGTAACCAGTAAATAAACATAAACGAACCAAAACAAATCATAGTAACTGATAAGTAAATAGAAAACAAAATTCTATTATGGTAGCAAAAATAAAAGCATAAATAAATATATATATTTTTTACAAAATCCAACAAAGGTACGACAATATTATCGTTATTGCCTTTTAAATTACAGTATTAAATGAAATTGGCATTAAAGCATAAATATAATATTATTTAAAATACCAAATAACATCTTTTACCTTTTATAATTTAATTATATGCAAAATTTTATAGAATCTTTAAAATTTGTTCCCCATTTTCCACGTCATATGTCCACACCACATTTCATATCTCACATTTTGTTATTATTACATAATTACTAACACAAACAATTGGGATATTAATTAGTCCACGAATATTTTGCTATAATTTTACGTGTTATGACTACAATAAATACTTTGACAGTATAAAATAGACATTGACAATTAATTCTAAACTTAAATTCAACATACTTGTATTCAATCGATCTCCTCAAAGAAGGTAAGCGAGCGGCTAAGTCATGGAACTGTACAGCCACCACCGAAGCGTTTCCGGTTTTAGGCACCAGCTCCACACCAGTGGAGGTGAGAAGCCACTCGTCAACCCCAGGGTTTGGAACAAAGGTGAAGTGGGCTGCACTGTCCTCTCTCACTTGCTTGGTCTTCACTGTGAATTCTTGGTACTGGTGGTCGAGATTGTCTTTCATCGCGGCCGTATCTACGATTGCGTTTTGTAATTCATATATTTTCTGAAATTATTAAAAAAAAATTGTTCAAGTAAAACAACGAGTGGGAAAATATAACTTTGAACTTGAGTCTTATTAACTTTTCATAATCCAAAATATTTTTAGAAAATGTATAAAAAAATTAACTGAGCGGGACTCGAACTTGGACCTGCGCCTCTTGAAAACCGTCCAAGCATTTGATTGCTATGCCCTATGTTCTATACCCAGCTACGTCGAAAATTCTTATACGCTTGTTAAAAACTTTCATAGTATTTGAATACACAACCACTTGTCTTCGTTAAAAAGATATTTAAAATTTAATATTTTCTATTGAATTACAATTATCCTTTGCGATTAGTACAACAGCGAACTTGATTTAATGAGCTTCGCTTTAATTATTGCATAACATTATATTGTTTGGATAGTAAATTTGAGAGAAACGAAATGATATGAGACAAAATGAGAAAATAAACGTTTGATTAACTACAATTAATAGATGTTTATACTAGAGGTAGCTCGCAACTTCGTTTGCGTAGACTATTAAAACATCAATTAAAACATTAAATAAATAACATACACTCTTGCCAAACTATTGTTGATACAAATAATCTTTTGGTAAAAGATGTTTTTAACATCTCTACAGTAATGCTAACAAAATCTAAAATGTAATAATCGTATATGAATTTAGACCGGATCCAGAACGTATGGGCTAGCGCTCTGAGCGCTTTCGCGGTTTCGAATCCTGCTACCTTTCATTTTTTATACGTTTTCAAAAAAATGTTTTTCATATGGCAACTGTCAGACCTCAGAGATTTGTGTACAATTCAAAATTGTTAAAATATGTAAAATCTCATTCTTTTCCTCTTTTCGTATAAATGTCTTTAATTCGTCTCTTAGTGCTTCTATACACTTACTTAGTTCTACATAATTCAATTCTAGTGAGTCAGTAATCACAAGTCAGTCAGTACGAAATACTACTCAGTACGAAATAATACTCGTAGTAAAGAATGAATAAAAAATCAATTATTCGGCTATTAACAAATATACAAATAATTGTTTTTTTAATTAACTAGAACTTACAACTTTCAATAGAAAGTTATTTTATTATGTTTTGTAGACAATAATGCATATAATGGTGTACTAATTCAATTTAAATAGCCAAAACGTGCCACAAAGAAAAACTTCAACATAAAGAAACACATAGCTTTTTGATGACTTTTTTCTTAGTACTACTATTATACGAGTAGTATATTATAATCTTCAAGTTAGTGTGTTTTACACATATCCTCATTACACACATATTCTAAACAAATATAAACACACTGTATACACTCATACATATGTATGTACAATGAGTGTCCTAGTATCTAGAGACTTAATTCAACAAAGGTACACTCAAGTGCGCATACATCATGGATGTTGTCACACGCGGTAAGTGTACTCTCTATGGGAATATTAAGCTGCCGGTTATCTGTAAACATTTGTTCGTAAACAACGCGGGACCTTTATAGCCCTTAATGAAGCCCTTCTTGGATTTCATGTGTTAATATTTTAATAGCCATGTGTCGATTGTTTTGTGTTCGAAAATTTACAAATGGCGTTTTTAACGATTTTGTGATCAGTCTGTATAAATAAATAAAATTGGAGTGCCTGTTTGAAATGTTAAAATAAGCGCTTTTTTTACTTAATGAATAATACACGGTACATATATCAAAAAAAACATTTTTTACAAATTTTGAATTTTCGTCTTACTGTTTGTTTCGGCTAATTACTGGAACGGCTGGACCGATTTTGACGGGGCTTTCATTGGCCTTTAACTTACGTTACAAGCTGATGTCGCGGGCATTGCTAGTAACATAAAAGTAGGAGGAATTTAAGTTGCTATGTCTATAATTTCATTATGATTCATCGTGGCGCAGTATGACAGCGTCTGACTGTACACGCGATGGTTGTGGGTTCGATTTTCACTCGGGGGAATGATTATAATCAAATTATTTTCGTTTCTGAGCTCGGGTTACAAGATATATAGCGGCGTTGAGTTCGCCCATCAAAACGGAATATTTTGGATTGGGGTGGAAACTGGAGAACGGAGTTTCCTGACACTAGGTGAAAAAGACGGACAAATGTGCGAAGCTGTAAAAGAAGTCTGTAATTTTTTTTCAGCTGTATTATAGGATAGGCAAAGAGAATAATCTGTTCCTCGTTCTTCGCCCAAATTGGGGAGTGGAGAAATTAATATAATTTAAATATGGGGAATGAATCCCCTTGCTATAAATCAAACCCACGACCATCACGACGCCTCTTAGATTATAATAATCTACATAAATGATTAGTAGTATAATTAACTAAAACTGTTAGCTTTGCGCCAATTTGTATAAAATGTTACATTTTACAGAATTCTCGTAAATTTTTTTAGTAATTATTAGACCACTAGATAATAGCAGAAAATTCTTGGCATTCTATACATGTTTAGGTAAATGGTTCTAACTATATGTCAAACTTATGGCGGTATATGCAATATTTATTTTGTTATTTTGATGTATTTTTAATACATATAATAAAAAAGTTATTGGCTCTCTGAACTTGCACACTCCTCCGTTAGGTTGTTTCTGCCTACCCCCTGCTTAAGCTTAGTCAGAAAGGGCGTAGTGTCAAGACACTCCGTTATCCACCCCGATTCAAAACATTGCGTGTTGAGTTGAGCAAAACATTGCGCGAATTTAAGTAACTATAGCAGAAAATTGACCCACCAACAAACAATCGAGATGACAGACAGCTGCGCTGCCGTGGTCTGAGTATATAGTTTGTATATAAGTTGTCATTTTGATGCTTTAAAATTTTAACAAAGGAAGAACTATTAATTATTTAATGAAACATATTTAATCACAGACATTTTAAGCGGAAGAGCGGAAAAAATTGTTCAATTTTCATACAGCATTCATCATTATATCGAGCTTCATCGTTCATTCGTTGCGTTTTATTGAAGCGTGTGATATTTATTACGTAGCTTCACGTGTTATGATTACCGATATAATGTTATGAATATATAGTATTTTATATTTTTTTAAATATATTTATAAGTTCTTTAGTTTTCGCACATTTTAAGAGAATAAGAGACATTTTTTTGCCGAATTAGAGACTTGCGATTTGAGAGAGAATCAGTAGAGAAACGCAACGCTGCACTTTTCTTTATAATAGAGGGGAAATTAAATAAAATGTTTCCTCGAGTATAAATTGAACATATATTATCATATTGCCATAATAGCGCCGATGTGCACAGTAATCTAACAAGATTGGGGGACTCCTAATTATTTTAAATCAAGTATTCCCAGGAGTAGGCTTCTCATATACAAAACTCGTCGTATATATTGTAATGTCCATAGGTGTGTGTACAACTCGCCGCTATTAAATAATTGTAAGTCTGTAAATTGGCTGTGTATTCTGCGCCGGTTCATCTCAGGTTTGAGGCATTCGCTTTAGTAAATTATTTGTTGTTCAAAAACTTTCTGTAATTAATGAAACACTTCTTATTTTGAATAAAATAATTTGACAGATTTGATACATTTTAATTTTTAAGCTTGCTATCTGTGTTTTTAAATAAACGTACGAATAAATATAAAAAAATTTCAATTTGTGTATCTCTGATTAGTTATTTTTCATAATTACAAGTGTCATTCAGTATTTATGGCAGATATTCAATAAACTCTTTTATATAATATAATAAACTAGCGACCCGCTTGCAGCTTTTCCCGCATGAACTATAGCTGTCTCGTATTTTAGGTGGCATTTTTAGGAATAGGAATTGGAAAGGTAAGTCAGTGTTTTAGTAAATAATGAAATTCCTGGAAAAGGTAAAAAAAAATGGGAGCAAAAAGTAGCATCTGTTCATCTCGAGACCCTCAAGTATCTATATATACAATTTCATCACAATCGGTGTTGCAGTTTGGCCGTGACGACGTCACAGACAGACACAGCTACTTTCGCATTTATAATATAATGTTAGTACGGATCAGAAAAACAATCAAAATAAATTCATATTTAGAAAACGTACAAAAATTTGAATGCAGCGGGATTTGAACCCGCGCCTCTTGAAAACCGTTCAGTTTTCAAGTTCAAGTTTTTTTTGTAAACTGTTCAAGTTTTAGATGGGTTCAAATCCCGCGGCGTTCAAATTTTTATACGTTTTCTAAATGTATTTTTCAATTTCCTTAGTGTGGGAATAACACTTTAAAAAATGTTAAAAAATATACAAAATAAATTCATCAAATCACAAATATATTCGTATATATGTAACCAAACAACAATGCCTCTAAAAGCTCAGACTTTGTTAGGCACTAAACAATATCAATTTATATTGTCCTAAGCAATCATACGCCACATTTACCTTTGATAGAGATATTGAACGCCTATTGAGATGTTATTAATGCTGAAACTTGTATATAGCACTTGAGTAGACTACTGGCATTGATTAATTGCTTTGTATGTTTGTCTTTACCAATGAGTTTAACTACATATCTATTATTAATGTGATATATAAAATTATATATATGTATGTTTGTATGTAAATATTTAACCACTTCCTTATATATTGTGTAATGGTGAAACTTCGCAGTTACGATTAGTTTCTAAAGGCATGTCAATAAAGCATTGTTTATATATTTAGTTGTGTTTGGTTTTAGTTATTAGTAAGATAAACAAATATTTTTCCACAGCTTCACACTTTTCCTTCAAAACCCCTGTTATCCTTAGTCAGAGAGAATCTAGTGACACTCCGTTTTCCACTTCAGTGTTAAGTGGCGGAACGTGAAGCCGCGGTCTGTCTTAGGTACCAGAGAAAGAAATGTAAATAATATAAATATTATCATTCTCCTGAGTGGGAATCGAACTCGCAACCAATCGCACTTACACTCAGATACTGCTCTACTGCACCGTGATGGCCTCGCAAACGATTAACGAAAAATAAATAAATATATAAAGCTATTCAGTTATCAAACTAAAATCTGTTTACCACTTTCCGCCCGAATTCAAGGCTTTACGTATTTAGTTCTACTTTCCGCCCGAATTCCAGATTTTACGTATTTTTGCTCTAGACTGGAAATTATAATAATTTAAATATAACATTTTCCCCAAGGGGATCCTATTGGAAACTAATCGCGATTACAGCCTTATGCTGTCCCAATGAACGGCTTCTATGAGCTAAACATTTTTTGTTGAAATAGTTTCAATACGGCCATCGTAGTGCAGTAGTAGGTTCAATCCTCATTCAAACGTTTAGCTACGTTAATCAACACGCAAAGTTTTGATTTCCCGTGGAAAGTGGAGTGTCGTGACACTAACTTATCTCTGCACTGTAATGCGGGAAAAAACAGTGAAGGTGTTTTATTTGTATATATACTTTACCAATTGAGTTTTAATAAACCAATAAAAACTCTTTTAATTTAAAAATTAAACCAATAAAATCATATAGAAGATAATTCAACAAAGTAAACCGCTTTTTAGCCTCTAATCGATGCAAGGGGCGGTAATAGCATTAGCTTTAGCTAATCCGTTAGCATGTTGTCTGACGTAATTTGTAGTAGCTAATATACATAACGGCTTGCTGCCTGTTCATCAAAACATTATTCATGACGGTGATTTGCATCAATGATTCTAAGATTTACAAAATGATGCTCAACTGATTTAAAATGAAACCATATTAAAATGAAGTCATATGAATAATTTTACATATATGTTTATAACTTATTTATTACTTTGCTTGCTGCTTTAGTTACCAGAGCGGGGTAAAGAAAATAATTAAAGTATAATCATTACCCCGAGTGGGGATCGAACCGAAATCCGATCGTGTCTACAGTCACTGTCCTTGTGTACCACAATGGTTTTTTTTCTCTACTTGGTTAGAAATTGGAGAACAGAGTGTCTACACTAGGTTCTATCTATACTATGCTATGCGGGAAAACGTGTTAAGTTGTAAAAAATAAATAAATATATCTACAATTTTAACTTACCTCTTCATCTAAAAACGCATCAGGATGTTTCAACAATGTGTCGTATATAATTAGAAGATGCGACACACTATCCTGTCTATCCTGGAACTTTCCAGCTGCCGAACGTAAATAGTCCAGCATTTCCCTGGATTGCTGTAGTGGCAGAGTGCCTTCACCAGGATGAGCGGGTAAGAACCTAAGAACTGCTCCGTACTGGTGGCCGACGTTGGATACATTCTCCCACGAGTAGCCGTAGGATATGCGAGTGAACTGAAATGTTTGTTGTTTTTCATACTAAATCAAAATACACTATTTCTTTGCGTTATTATTTTCGTAATTAAAATAATAAATTTTTAATAAACTAATATTATTTTTAAGCAATAAACACAATACATATATGAAAAATAAGAAATGCCCTTAATTAATATCTTTGCACACTTATCTTGAGCGCGTGTGAAATCATTGAGCCATACCCTCTTCGTTTTATTGCTACTAAAATGAACATATAAAATTGTATTCCAGAATAATAAAAGGCTTTCATGATTTCTAAAACTTCTAGACGTACTAGAAAGAATAAACACATGTATATAAAATTCAATTTGAAATAAACGCTACAGCCAATCTCGCTTGAATCTTATAGTACAAAAGAGCTTGCATATTATCTGAATTTCTCGTTTCTTATTAAAATATAAAAAGGTATTTTTAAGTTTCTTTTTTAAAAGTAATAATATTATCAGGTTGTTTACCTGTTCGTAAATGTCTTTTAGGGAGTCGGCGATGCATCCAGAAAAGTCCGGCGACATCCATTTGACTCCATGCTGAGTTGTCTTCGGCTCGCAAAATCTAGATCAGAAGTGAGAATCAATAAAACCTCCGCAAATTACTTAATCTTATGAAAGATATTGAATTTTATCCAAGTTATCCAACAAATAATTCAGTTCAGACTTTCCAAGTTAAAGTTTATTAACAGTTTAAAAGCAATTTAAAGATTTAAACGAGTGACCTCGTTAATGGCGGGTAGTATTCATTAAGCCATTCGGTTTCTTAAATTAAATTAAATTAATATATAACTTAATAACAAACTATGACTTTGATAACTACAAATGACAAAGAAATACATAACGCGATTGAGTCCAATTTTAGAAAATTTAGTACATTATATTAAATGTTTAGAGAAAAAAAACCTGAAAAAAAATCCTTTACCATACTACTACATACCTAGTAGACTCTCCACTATGACCAGGAGGACAGGTCGCTGATGCATGGGCTCCAGGAGCAGTTTTAGGCCACCTGAGACCATGGGAAGCTTCAGATTCACAAGCCTCATCTTTAACACCCAACGCCCACATCGTCACTCCCTTAGCATTGGTACCAGCCACTGAAGATACTTGACATCGGAACTCACCGGATTTCTAAAAACGTTTATTTATTGTTACTAATTAGGTAATTTCTTTTCAGCTTTACACCTTTCCTCCCACGTAGCAAAGTAGTGTTAGAGCACTTCATTCTCCACTTTCTACCATAAGCATTGTGTATTGAGTGGCAGAACTCAACCCAGCCTTTTGTATTTACCAGATCCGAGAAATTGACAAATTTGACGAGAAGGAATCGAACCCCACAACCAATTGCGTTGGAAATCAGACGCTGTTCTACTGCCCTATAATGACCTCTGTGCCGATAAAGTCTAGTAACGTAAAAAATATAATCCTACAAAGCAATATCTACACGTACTCTTATTGGGTATACACTTTTAAATTGTATTTTATCAATTTGATTCAGATCCATTTTCAGCGTTACGGGGAACACCTCATATTGATCTTCCGTGAAAGCAATTTTTCAATACCAATTTAAATCAAAAATTCGAGTGCTTCAATTTTTTCCTTAATACCATAAATACTCCGCTTTGGATATCTCGGTAATTCGATATCCAGTTTAAAATTTCTTTCAATTTTTCGTTGAAATTTTTAATGGCAGTATTATTTGCACACAGTTTTTAATAACTTCTTTCTTTTTTACACATTTACGTATATTGCTGGATATGGTTGTGCCAGGGATTGTGAAATAAATTAAGAATAATGTTTTATATCTTACACTTAAATTGAAAGTGCTTTAAGTCGCACAAGCAATGACAAAATATATTAGAAGAAATATTCCTTATATGTATACAGAAATCACAACTTATATTTACATATAAGTTCCGCATTTCGAAAACCCCAACCTATCTCAAAATATTATAATTAGCGTAAAATTCTTAACCGGTCCCATCATTGTTAAAAGCTACTATCAACTACAACAAACTATTATCAAAAATGACTAAAACCCAAATGAAATCTAGTAAATTCTATATAGGCTAATGTATAACGGCAAAAAAGACGTTTCTGTTCTTTTCGTAACAACAATGATATACAAGAAACAATACGCTTGTCATTTGCTATATGTATTACAATACCGGAGGGATAATTAGCGGTGCAGAACAAAAGAGCGTGATTCATTAAAACTTTATCTTGGCAAAGTCTTGTGTTTTAATACAAAGTTATCTTCTAGGTCTTTTGTTTTTGTATTAAATTAAGCATATACTGAAGATTCTTAAGAGTAAAGATGGGTTATGGAGGAAAAGTATGAAATGCTTTGTTTGAGTTATGATATACTGAAATTCTACATTCATTTGGCTTCTAGTAATGTAATATTTATAAAATATAGGGATTGTGATAAATAGCATTCTCTCTTGCCAAACGATTATTTGTTAAAATAATCTTTTGGTTGCAGAAATTTGTAATAATTTATTTGCAGAGATATTAGGTAACTACAAAAATAAGTTGTAATAAGCGTATAAGAATTTGGACGCAGCCGGATATAGAATGCCTGGCTTAGCATTCAGAGCGCTTGGACGGTTTCGAAGAGGCGTCGGTTCTAACTTTTATACGTTTTCTTTTTATAGGTATTCTTTTGAACGTTGTATTATGTAAAATATTTTTTTATACGTTTTTAAATCTGAAGTAAAGTTGCAAATTTAGATCTTAAAATTTAGTATATACATATTAGATACAAACCTGTACATTATACAACTTTAACACGCTCCCAGCTGGATACAGGTCTTCCCAGACTTCTCTTCCAGGTGCTAGTGGCAAGAGTGACCTTTCTCTTGCCCAACTGAAGCCAAGCGCTCCATGTACGCGACCAGCGCCCGCCAAGCAAGTTATACTAACATTGTCACCCTGGTAAATATAATATACTCAAAAATTTGGTTTAGAGAGAACTTATTGGTGATATGGTGGTGAATGGTGTATAAGGAATTGTCCTGATACAGAAAGCTTTCTGTATAAGGAATTGTCCTTATACAGAAAGCTTCACGTAATATAATAATTATAATTATAGTATAATTTATTCACATGTTATGTATATTTTATATTATAAAAAAACTTCTACTGATGTTTCTGTACTTTCCTTTTTGTGTTGTACTGTATTTTCCTTAAAGAGTTGATATTGGCGCAATGTGACAGCATCTGACTGTAAACGCAATTGGTAGAGGGTTCTTATTGCCTCTCGAGGGAATTGTTGAATATTTAAAATATTTTCAATATCTCTTTAATTTTATAACATAACTAACATAATTAATATAACAATACGTTATGTTCCTTTATTTAAGTTTATTAAGTTATATGATTTAATTTTCTCGCGCGCTCTTCTCAGCAGAACTAACTTCCGAGCCGGTGGTAGCTTTATGTTTCTTCGATGATTCAAAAGTGCTTGCAAAAGTCTATTTGATAAAAATGATATTTTGAATTTGAATACAATTGTGAAAATACACACCTAATTTTCAGACAGCGTCAATCATAAATAAATTTTAAATTACCTTATTAACAGTCAGCGTGGACGGTACAAGGCGGATATCCGGTGGACGTAGAATGGTCAGACGGAGAGCGCTACATCTTCTTCTACCGGAGTCGTCAGCGGAGCACGACCACCGCCCACTGTCCGGCTTTTTGGCCCCTGATATACCGAGTACTGACATGCGCCTGCCTAATGCATCCTCCGCTACCGTTCTAGTCCAAATATCTCTAGTGGAGACAAATTATTTTATGTTATAAGACGAATAAATATCATATATTAAATTTAAACTATTATTTCTTCGCTCTTGTAAGACAAAGCGCGGCGCTGAGTTACGCCACTTAAAATGTAATGCATAGATTTTGAGCGGAACTACACTAGGTTCACTTGTCTACCAAGCTATGCGGTAAAAAGCTTGAAACTGCTTTTAAAAAATAAAAAAAATATATATTAAAAAAGAAACTTTCTTTTTCTAATTTACACTAACCGTGTTGTACCATTGAAGTTGACTTTGACACCGTCCTTGTACCATGTAAAAGTAATTTCCGAGGAACCATACGCCATACAACTCAGTATAAACTCAGACCCCTCCCACACTTCCGGCCGTTGGTTGACGATCAATGCCTGTAATAAAAGGTGAAATTTACATCCTGTACAAATGTTTTAAGCTAGAGAAACATTTTTACTGCGTAATGAAATTTTTATATCCCAATCCAAGCAATGCGCGACGATATTTTTACGAGTTTCTTATTACTGTCAGTTGGATTCTTTGGCTAAGTTTAGTCTTAGAAATTGGAATTACAAGATGTCGCGTCGTGGAATAGTATAGGTGTTGGTAATGAAAATTTTATTATTTTTGTATGTAAATTAGGTATACTATATATAGTATACCTAATTTACGTATATTTAGTATTAAGGCATTTTCGTGTTCTTCAAGCAACAAGGACCTAAGACTAACTTACTACAGTCACTATTTGCACTTATAAGGAAATAATAAAAGACTTATTTTTTTTAAAGAAATAAAATGAACAAGATGGATCTCAGTTGTAAAAATTGATTGGAGCATTCTTGATTCTTGTTATATTGAGACAATACGAAATATTTTCTTTAAATAAATTTAAATATCAAAATATTAAACATTACAACAGGCAGCTACTAAATAACTCGCAACTTCCTTTGCGTGGACTTAATTACTATTTCTACCAAAATACCCTACACGCTCAACAACTTTTGTTAAGGCAGAATTTCTTTAAACTTATACTACAGCTGCTTTATTATAGGTCTACATCAAATGTCTCTTCAAAATCAATTATAGTCCTGCCTAAGCTTAAAAGTTATACAACAAAAAATGTTTCATTAAAATCCGTCCAGTAGTTCCAAAGATACACATATTCTGTTTATACTATATATAAATTACAAACAGACACTCCAATTTTATTTATTTTTGTATTATATATATTGACTACATAGTTTTTTAATAGATTATATAGTTTTCTTTTTGATATCGTTCTCTTACAGTATCAATTATGGGTTCCAATACACTATAGACAAACTAAAATCCATATTTTTTACATTTTTGAAGTGTTATTCGCACACTAAGGAAATTTTAAAAGACATACATATTTACAAAACGTATAACAAAAGAACGTATAAAAAAAGAACGAACTTGGACGGTTTTCAAGAGGCGCGGGTTCATATCCCACTGCGTTCAAATTTTTATACGTTTTCTAAATATGTCTTTTTCAACTAAAATCCAATACAGGAGAACATCATTTTAAAAAAGGCAAAGCAAATTTAATCCATTACTATTGGCATCTTAATTATTCGTTCCCAGATGGACCATTTTCCTTTCTAAAAATAATAAATCTGCAGAATTAACAGGATTGCGACTCAAGTGACGGGAATTTTCTTAACAAAACTTTTAGTTGATTTTTACAATCATGTTAGCTATATTAACTCGTTTAGTGAAACTGGCAGACGGCCAGTATTAAGAGTTATAAATAGGTATTGAATTATTTAAAAAACAATATTTGTTATATTGAAATAAGATTATTTTTCTTATTACATTTAGTAAGAATAAAATTTTTAATAGTTAAAATTATATTTAAATAATGAATAACATTATTTTAAAGTTATCGTGGCGCAGTGGGAAAGCGTCTGACTGGAAACGCCATGATTGTGGGTTCGACTCTCAGTCGGGGTAATTATTATATTTACATTATTTTCATCTATGCGCTCTGGTGATAAGACAAAGCGCGGCGATGAGTTCCTCCACCGTTTCGGATTTGGGTGGAAAGTGGAGAACGGGCAATACCTATAACATATATATTTCTTTAATATATAGGTGTGGGTATATGTGAGTAAATGATAAAAGCTCAGCGTTGTTATTGATTGATCAAAACTTTGACGTAGCCGGGTGTAGAACGCATGGCTTAGCGGTCAGAGCGCTTGGATGGTTTCCAAGAGGCGCGAATTCGGATACTGCTGCGTTAAAAAAATTATAAGTTTTAAAAAAAACGTTTTTTTAAATATATAATCATTTCTCTAAGTGAGAATCGAACCTACAAACACTAACAATTACGTTGTCACACTGAGCACCGATTACCGCAATTATTTTCGCATTTCGTTTAAAGAAGTACGGAAAAAAAGTTAGTCTTAATTAATGATATGAGTGAACACGTAGCTTTGAATTAAGCAGTGATTAATTACGAAACAAAGGGGTTTTCATTGTAGAACTACAAAACAGAGACAAAACATGAATAGGTACAATGTAGTTGCTGGCAGCGCTCCGCTTGCAGTTCACAATGGGACGAGATGGAGAGTTGCGCTTTAAAAATATTTTTTTAATTTGCTAACTGTAATATTTCCCGAAAATATAAGCCTCGATTAAGCCATGCTTTTATAATTTTGAATCTTTTTTTCTATAATATTTTGTTCTTGTAAACATGGTATTCATAACATATAAACAAGTATATAATAAAAAAGACCAAATTTTGGTTTGTTTATAATATTATTCTTTATAACAAAACAATGGTCTACAGAAGGGGTAATGGCTCCCCAACTCTCTATTGAGATGAGTTATGAAAGAATGTTAAAATATATACAAGGCAAAAATGAGCGGTAATAACGAAGTAGGGGACTCGGTTAATTTTCGAGAACATTCTGTAGATGATAGTAGGAAGGTTAGTTGAAAATATATGAGAGCTCTTTGAAGGGCATGGACGTCATATAGAGGTTGTTGACACCAGACTTATTAAGTGGTCTTTTCGGTCTTCTTTCTTAGTGTTAAATTATCAAAATATTATAATTTTTAACATTTATATATATATATGAGTTTTAATATAAAATTGTAATAGGTTCTCGTAGCGATAGCAAGTTGCTACAAAATACAATGAAAACAAACGCAGCGCACATACCTAGTATATTAAAGTGCATTGCGAGAGCAGGTGCTCGCGGTGTACATGTGGCGATAAATACTGAATTTAACTTTGTAACTTTTTACTTATTTTTCTTACTGTAAGTTTATACGAAGCATTACGTCCGAGGGAGAAACTAGTGGGTATTTGCGTCGGTATTTCTTTTCAGCTTATCGAATTTTATATTAAGTTGTTAAGTCGTGGAATATTTAGGAGGTATATTATTTAAGCTTTTACTTTAAAATTAAATATAAGCTTTCATTCTTACTTTATTAATATATATATATATATATATATATATATATATAGTTGGAATATATTGGTATTGTAATATATTTTTTTAGGATAGGTTTTCCGCAGATCTCTTATCTGTCTAAATGAAGATTTTAGTTTCAAGTACATTTAAATAGAAACCTTATAAGTCACAGATTATTAATATTATTATAAATTCAATTCGAATTTGCCGAATATCCGATTCCTTTCTTAATTAATGCTTAATTTATGTTTCCATTAATTAATAATAGTAATGGTCTCGAGTCAAACAAAAAACCAATAAACAATATTAAAACAAAACGTTTTTGAAAACCAATTTCTAGTTAATTTTGCAATGGGAAATAGATTCGTCCATTTCTGTGTATCTGTCAGTCAAAGTATCTCGCTCTAAATGCCCGAAAAATCGAGTTTAGATGGCACTTTATATAGACCGATCGTAAGCGGTGTTGATCCCGGGACCGATTTATGAGACAAGTGGTCGAGGATGAGTGAATGGTTTTATGTTTAGTTTGAAAGTACTTATCTAAATATTATTTATGTAGATTTTAGTAACTTCTTGTTTTTTATTCGCGTATACTTTGCTAAGTGAAATGTCATATATAGGGTTTTCAATCATGTACTTTCGAATATTTTGTGCGTGTGCGTAAAATAATTTCATTTAAAATGTTTAAAAATCACCAAATACCAAAAATTGTACTAAGTTGTTAATTGAAAAGTGAATCATTGTAATTTTTGAAATGAAAATGTTTCTAACTATGATATTTATATTAACGCTAGCAAAAAAGCTAAGTTACTTAGCTTCAAAATTGAATTAAACTATTAAATTTGGAATATTGTTCAATATTATATGTCCATAGTATCAATTTTTAAAAATAAAAAACGAAACTAATCTTTCAAATTTTATGTTATTTAATAATTAGAACTGTATTCAGAATATTTATCTAGAAGATAGATAATGTAGCTTACTGTTTATTTTTTCACCTCATATGTTACAAAAGAAAGAAAAAAAATACTTACGTGTAAACTTAAAGCAGGTTGCATTTCAAAGCGCAGCGTGGCGGGCAATACCCTCAACCGGTCTGATCGAGAGCGCGTCGCCGCGAGACGAGACAGCGCTGAACGGAGCACGCCCGCCTCTCTCCTCGCGCCCCAGACTCGTAGCCACACTGTGCGAGCCCCCGACGTTTCTGGAGAACTTTGGAAAAAATATTTAAGTTTAAATGAAACTATTTTACACGGATTGTGGAAAAAAGAAACATAAATACGCAAATGCGATTGGGATCGAATGTCAGTCGGGGGAACAATTATATTTAAATTATTTTGAATGAAAATGTGTCGAACTCAGGCGAAATGTGGAGAACGGAGTAACATGACACTAGGTTCTTTCACTCTACCCTGAAAAGAAAAGGAAAAAGAGTGAAAAAAAGATGCCTGTTGTTCTAGCGGTTAGTGGTTGTAATGGTTAAGCCGAAGGTTGCAAGTTCGATTATCGTTTGAGTTAAATTATGCACAGAGATGTCAACATCGCTGAGCATCAACAAGCAGAATAAATAAAAGTTTATTATTAATTTCATCAGCAAATCTAACGAAAGCTAAAACTAAAGTCTCGTCGATATTTTTCATTTAACGTTTTCAACATAAAACATTTTCTTTTCTTGAAGCTTTTAATGGTAGCGATAATATAAAAAGCGATGATCATTTAAAGATAATACCTTAATACTTATTGACTGACAGTCGATCATCAATTTTATACATTTGTTTACTAAAGTGTCACTTTACATATTTTATTTTCACTTATTTTCTACAACTAAACAATAAATAAATACATTGAAATGCGCCACGCAATTTTTTTTTTTCACTACCATCCAAAAGTCAAAGATTCAGGACTTTGAATCTTCGGTCTTTGCATAATTCGATTTTTTAATAGCGTTGAATTTTATACATTTAACATTTCATAAAGCCGTATTTTAAATAAATATCTAAACTCACCTAATATTTAACAATTGGATGTCATCATGTAATGTTATATTTGACGCTCTTAAGTAATTTGTGATCTGAAAAACAATTTAACATAATTGTTAGCAGTAGTTAGCTATTGATGTAACGCAGACTCTAAACGTGATTGGTTGCGAGCTCAATGCCCACTCGAGGGAATAATTGTGTTTAAAATATTTTTATTTTGCCACTGTGATAGGGCAGACGTGTCGTTGAGTTCCAGCACTGAATATACGTCTATTACCGTGGCTTTTGGAAAAAAGACGTAAAATATTGAGGTATTTCCTTTTTTCATCTTTACGCATCATCTGCACTCACATTCAATACCCGTATTTTATATATTTAAATCCATATATTTTCAATCTAAGCTTTTAAATAAAATAAATACCTACATTGGCTTATTCATAATTAGCACTGAACATAAAAAAAAATACCCCGATGTGAAAACTAACCCGAGTTGTTACTACATTTACTGTGTTTTCGTAAATCGATTTATCTGTACAATTGAAAAAGTTTTGTGTTGACGCCATTTTTAGCTTTATGCTTTTTCCTGCTTAACAGAGTAGATAGAGAGAACCTAGTGTCGAGACTCTCTTTTTTCCATTCTCTACCGGAATTCGATACATTGCGTGTTGTGGGCGTAACCGAATGCTGCGCTTTGTTTGACCAGAAATTCCCTCGAGTGAGAATCCAACCAATAACCAATCGCGTTTACAGTCAGGCGCCGTCCCTCTACACTACAAATTAATACCACTATCACATATCAGCTTACTTAAAGATATTATATATCCGTATAATAACTCATATTTTTGGGATACAACTCAATTTTTATCCGCTTGCAAATGAAACCTATACGAGCCACGATGGTGTCATAGTGTGATGTTAATACAAAAATACATAAAAGTGAACGGACTGTATACCTGTTTAATAATCTCTTGAGATGTGTTACTGCTACCCGGATCCATTATTTGTAGTCCTGTATCGAAGCGAGCGGATGCTGGAAATAAAATCACCTAAAGCTTATCTAAGTTTTGTATTTTTAAATAAGTGGAGTGTAAGCCTGCTAAAAGCATATATTAAAGTATTTCTTGTTGTAGTTGTTATCTATAAAACGTAAAATTTTGTCCATGGCCCATTTCCGCTGAAAATTCAGGAAATCCTTTCTTGGAGCACTTAAAGAGGATTTCCTGAAATTTCTATACAAACACCCTGCGCATAGACCCTAGTCCTAAACTCTCTAAGGACCACGTACCGTAAAGTACGAGTTTGATTGCAGTTTGCGCCTAGTAGTTTTGACTGTGCATCTGTCAGTCAATCAGCAACGCAAAAGGACGTATACATTACCAGGAGAGACAAAAAGCTTCTTAAATTTTTTTAACAATTAATATAACTCGTTTCTAACATGTATTTCGAAAGCGGAATTAGTAGGCTCTTTTCAAATTTGGTTAGGTAGAGAAAGGAGGTCGGACAATATAGGCGCGTTTGAATGCATATTGAAGGGTCTCTACATTTGGGTCGCAAGTCCCAGGCACTGCCACAAGCCCCTCTTTCTACAACGCGATGGGCCCGGCATCCTCACAGCGAATCTATGGAATGCTAAGGAGTTTCTTCTCTATATTTTGTAAGAAGATTTTTTTACACTTAATTTACATGTAGTTAGCTGAAAGCTTTGGAATTTCACAGGTTTACTCACTCATCACAATTTTATAAGAAAATTGTTAGTTGATGTTTTTCTTAATTGTGTATTTTTTAAATTTCAAATCGTCTAAAATGATTAATTATAACGACAAAACTTAGATTTAGAGCTATGCCGACGATATAGTTTTTAATTAACTTACAAACATCTGTGTCTTTTGGGTTGCAGTCGCACGTGCTTCCTTCTTTACACCCTTCTGAGCATTCCTCGATGCCGCACTCTGTGAAATAAAAAAAAAATTCCCTATATTCATTTAATAAATGCCCACGGGGACACCATTTATCGAGAATTAGAAATTTGCCAAAAAATCAACAAGCATCTCTTATAATAATGTTATTTATATTGTATATAAAATATATGGAACAAAAGCAACCAAAATTCCGCTTCACTCTTGTACCTAAGATAAAGTGTGGTGTTAAGTTCTGCCCGCACGCAATATTTCAATTTCGGTGGAAAGTGGAGAACGGACAGTAACATTAGATTGAAAGTTATTTATTTTTGATTAGTTTCCTCATAACAAATACTATCCATTGGTTTATATAGTTTCCTCATGGTTTATATAATTTCTTCATAACAAATACCATCCATTAGTTTATTTTCCCACAGTTTATTGTAAGAAGCTTAATGAAAGCTACATCAAACTAAAGTCGTTTCGTGTTTTTCTTATATTCCCCAAAAAATGCTAAGCTGATGTTTACCCCCATCGTTTTATCCAAACGTTCATTAGCTGCCAGCCAATGAGTATTACAGAGCGTCTGAAAGTAAGGAAATGGGTAGGAAAATTATGCTGCCATCTTAGGAGCCTATTAAACTAAGGATCTAAAGACGAAACGTGGTTAGTGGACGGTCCCCTAAAATTTTACTATTATATGATATTTTTTTGTTTTTTACTTTATTTTACACTTTTAATCTAAAAAAAAAAAGCATTGCGGCGCAGTGGAGAGTTATTGACTTCAATTCCCTCAATATTTTCTGGTAAGTGAAGTAAGCGCAGTGTCGTGTGGACCCGAAGTGGATGATCGGAGTGATATGACACTAGGTTCTCTCTATCTACCCTGTTATGTAGGAAAAAGTGTGAAGCTAAAAATATGTGTATAAATTAAAATTGTGATCACATTGCGAAACAGTTTTTTTTTGTATTAAAGGCTTTTGTTTAGAAACAACTTGCCTAATAGAATAAGCTTAATTATATTGGAATGTGCTGTGAATGGCTATCAGAGTGCTTACAAGTAAAGTTTTGCAATCAGCATGTTCCAATTGAATAGGGTCTGGCCAGTTTTTTTGTTTACAAACAAGCGTTGTTCTGTGTTCCGTAAAGTAATAAAAATAATTCTAAATAAAATTCCCTCTAAAACGGTAATGGCTGCAATACTAAGTAAGTTTGGATATTTGAAATGGAATATTAAAAATAAGGGTTTACTTATGTAAATATTTATAATGAATGTCTATAATGATGTCGTCATAGCGCAGGTGGTTGCTGAATTTTATATTTAAAATATATATATATATATATATATACTTTTTGCCGTGTTTAATAAAATGCAGTTTCATTTTTCTACTATTAAATATGTAATATTTCAGGGCCAAAAGCTGAGAACAAAGTGATCTTACACTAGATCGTTTCAGCTTCACGATTTTTGTCTCAACGCCGCGCTTTGCCATATCACCAGAACAGAGAAATGAAAATAATTTAAATAGAATTACCACCCCCCTCCCTCCTTCCCCTGAGTGGCATTCTAACCCACATCTATCGCATACAGTCGAACTGCGCTACAAAACAAGACGCGCAAAAAAAAGGTAATCAAAGGTTAGCTGCCATATAAAATAGAAGTAAGTTTGTCCTAGTACAGGTAGCTGAGTACAACTTTGTACTACAACAAGTAACACTAAAACCGTGTGGTAACCGAGAGCTGTTGTATTTTTCTTTGTTTCCAGCTCACGTTGGTCCTACACAGCTTTAATCCTAAGTTGATAAAGACTTTATCAATCTAGACGGTTCTAACACAATAGCTTTTATATAATGAGTATATAAACTAGCTGTAAGATTAATTTGAGTTTGGAATAGCCTTAGATTGTAGTTCCTGCCAGTAGTTTATATCGAAAACGTGATAAATTAACTTACAATTTCTATTAACAGGAAGTTATCGTTGATTTGTTATTTCCTTTAATTTAAATAAATTAAGTTAAATAAATGAAGAATGAACAATCCTTTAAATTATATTTAATTTTCACTAAACAAGCTTTTGTTAACATATTCCAGAAAAGTTTTAAATTCAATTAAATCCCCGTCTGGAGTAATCAGAGAAATGGGTTCCGATGAATTGATAAGGCTATCCGTATAATTGATTACAAACAGACCCAGTTAACAGTGGCGTTTGCTTGATACGATAAAACAAATATATTTTCATAATAAAGAGGTTTTAATAATATAAATATCATAGTTGACGTCACTGTCCTGTACAATTAGCTTTTGTATAACTGATTAGTCAGTACGTTTTTGGTTAGACAGAGAGGACCTAGTGACAAGACACTTCGGTCAGTTAGTTAGTAAATTTATAGCTAATTCCTTTTTTACATAATTTATTTAGTTTTTCAGCTTCACGCTTTTTCCCGCATATCAGGATAGTCAAAGAGCCTGAATTTGAGATATTGCGTGTTGAGTGGCGGAATGCAGCGCCGCACTTTTTCTTGTTACCAGAGCGGCGTAACGAAAATCATTTAAATACTTACAATAATTTCCCATTGTGAAAACACTTAAAAGAAACATCGTTTCATGTTATAAAACTAGCTGTGCCTGCGACTTCATCCGCGTGGAATTCTCAGACATTCAACAGACAGACAAAACTTAAAAAAAAATGTTATTTTGGTATAGGTGACGTGTGTACACTATGAGTACATATGCATTTAGTACAGAACGGTTATTTTAATATTACAAACAGACACTACAATTTTATTTATTTATATAAATGTAAAGATGTTGTATTAGGCATAAGCTGAATATACTATGAGCAATATTTTCATTCGAATGATTCATGATATTAAAAGGAATTCTTAAAAGGTATTTTCAATAAACGAAACAAGATTACTCGAAGCCAACTAACTGGAAATCCGTTATAAGTACACTTTTCAATCGAATGCTTTTTAAGACAAAAAAAACTTTATATGAGGCTTATAATAAATATCCAATCTCATTTTTTTAGGACAAATTAAAAGAAAATGTTATTAGTATTGTTTTTTGAGGCTATTGTTGCACAGTAGTACAGTACACGCTGTCTGACTGTAAACGCAATTTGTCGCGGGTTTGATTCTTCCTAGTGTCAAGACACTTCGTTCGCCATCTAATTTATTTGATTTCGAACATTTTCGATGATGATTTTTATGCTTTTTTCCGCGTAAGAGAGCCTAGTGTCAAGAGGAATCTTTGTCTTGTCACCAGAGCGGATCTTGATTGAAAGCTATTTGTGCCTTTTTAAAAAGTTTACTTTACTCCAATTTGGGTTAATTTGGTTAGTCCTAAGCAAACAGTTCTCTTGTTTTTATAAAATGTTCCTATATGAAGGTAATTGCCATTATGGGTATTAAGGGCTTTCCTAATTACTTATAGTTTACATACATTTAATAAAAACACGTTTATTTTTAATACATATACAAATATATTTTCGCTTATATTTTCTAACTTTGGAAAATACTGGTCATAAGATTTTGATGTCGGGCCCTCGTGGCTCAGTGTGACAGCGTCTGACTGGAAACGCGATTGCTTGTGGGTTCGATTCAAACTCGGAGTAATGATTACATATAAAACATTCTTATATCTCCTCTTTGGTTCTAAAGACAAAGCGCGGTGTTAAGTTCCGCCCCCAACAGGCAATGTTACAAATTTAGGCGGAAAGTGGAGAACGAAGTGTCTTGACACTAGGTCCTCTGAATACTCTGCTATGTGGGAAAAGTCGTGAAGCTGATAAAAGCTACACTTAGCTGAGAGATATAAACAATACTTTCGGATGCGGAAATATACTATATATTTTATTATAATAAAAATGGCTATTTTCATTCGTAATATAGTTACAATAATAGTAAATACTGTCACACACACATTACATTTATATTATTTTCAACTATATAACAAACACACTTTGTGTTTGAACATTCATGAACCATGTGAATGCCATAAAGCCTTTTGGTATTTGTTTATTATTCCAATATAGGCTACATATTTTGGAGTGTCCTATGCAAGTTGTATAAAATATGAAGTCTAATGGACGGCGACTGACATTCGAGACTGGAGCAGTACAGTACATCTGAGATATTGGAAATCCGCACTGAAGGCACAGTTGGAGGAGTCGATATTAGACTTTGGTATAATAGATCTGTCCGTTTGGAATATACGAGGTATAGTATATATATATGTATATATATATATGTATATATATATATGTATATATATATGTATATATATCAACAACATCTTTACATTTATATAAATAAATAAAAATTGTAGTGTCTGTTTGTAATATTTAAATAAGCGTTCTTTACTAAATGCATATGTATTCATGGTGTACACACAGCACCTATACCAAAATAGCATTTTTTTAAAATTGTTGTCTGTCTGTCTATTTGTTCCGAATGTCTGAGAATTCCACGCGGATTAAGTCGCGGGCACATCTAGTTTTATAACATGAAACGATATTTATTTTAAGTGTTTTCGCATGTTTGTACCATAATAACTGACTTAATAAGTTATTTTAATGTAGAATATAAACAAATAATGACTAAATATATATATATATATATTTTGTTGTCTTTATTATTTAATAAAATAAAAAAAAATTGTTAATGTTGTAATAATTTTTTCAATATTTATAACAGATTCATTCTAATCTAGGTCGTTCTGGCGACGACATCAGATTCATCAAATATTATATATGTTCTCTTGTTTATTATATATGTTTTTACTATACAATTAAGAAAGGCGAAATTTCATATAATTTATGAGATTTAATTATTATAAATTTACTTATATTATATGAATTATTTTGTTAAAAAATATTTTGTTTCATTATTAATGTGCTAGTTGCTTGCATGTGACAAGTAATATGCCTGGGACAGTTACATTTTAATTGGCAATACAACCGAGATAATCACTTTGATTGTTTGACTCATATCAGTATAAAGCTTTTCATGAATTTGATTAATTTTAGGCTCATGCAAATTAGTTAAGCTTAATATAATAATTGGTAAGAGCAATACACTAAAATGTATTAAAAAAAATTAGTTATTTACAAAATAATTAGTGTAACTGTTTAGCCTAAAATAATTCCAAAATATACTTGTGTCTTTAATAAATAATAATAATAGTATGAACTTACCTGGAGCTGCTATTTGAGACTCGCAAAGGTCACCGGTGTATCCTGGCGCGCAGATACAGCTAACTGCCGCTGGGCCCATTTGCCTATTACAATGGAAATAATAAATTACAGCAATTTACAATCGTGTTAATGTTCTGTTAAGTAGTTTTTTTTATTTTGAGCTTCAAGATTTATCCCCCACAGCAGGGTAGGCAGAGAGAATCTAGTGTCATGACACTCCGTTCTCTGCTTTTGGCCAGAACACGAGACGTTGCATACCGTCTGTCCGTTTTGCCAGAGAGATGCAAATAACTAAAATATAAGCTGTCCCCGAGTGGGGTTCGACTTGACAACTATCGCTTAGTCCTTTAAAGTCAGATGCTCTCCCATTGTGCAACGAAAGATTGATAGATATACTGTCAGTACTAAATAATCTAATTTGACATTTTGTTCTGTTTTTATCTGCTTGTGCAGACCGACAGACAGATAAAAGTTTTAAAATGGTAAGGTTTAGTATGGGTATAGGCTGCATATAAGTATACAAAAAAAAACAAAATGTTCATTTTGCAAGAATCCAGGGCAGTATGTGAGGCAACTAAGAAATCGTTGGCGGTAGTTTTATATAATAATTGTATCAAATGACAGACAAGTGCCACCTCAGTCTACCTGTGACCACGGACTGTACTGTACACTACTGTAAAGTGTTATTTTCGCGATTATACGCGATTAATCCGGTTAAATTAATTTTTAATTAATTAATTTTTAAAATAAATTTTAATTAGTTAGCTTTTGAATTTTAAAGACTTAAAATACATATACTAGCTTTCATAAGAATTGGTTTATATTGACATATTTGTAAAAAAATCTGTACAGAGGTGCTAACAACATCAACAAATATAAGTTGTAAAAAACGCATAAGATTTCGGCGTAGCTGGATGTAGAATGCATGGCTGAGCGGTCAGAGCGCCTGAACGGTTTCAAGAGGTGCGGGTTCAAATCTCGCTGCGTTCAAATTTATACAAAATTGAATATAATTTGAATATAGAAAACGTATAAATGTTTTCTAAATATATGTGTTTTAAATTGTCATATTCGTAGAAGTTTAATTAGGTCCACTTCATTATAAGAATATTATAATACTTGTGTAATGCAATTTCTAAGCCAACACTAGCGTATATCTAGTCTGTAGCTGCTATCTACAAAATTTATGTAAATCCCCAAACGAGTATCGAAGTATCCGAAACCAATTAATCCCGCAGTGTACTCAGTATAAACGGACTACAATATAAAATAGAATGTACTTGAGCTGTTATGACATAGTAGCAAAATTTTATTAATATCCATGCAGTTATGGGTTCAAATTTGGCACGAAGAACTATTCATTAACAAATTATGTACCTTTATATATTTATTATTAATTTATGAACATTATGGAAGAATTCAAAATATACAATTTGTTTTTTTTTTTTATTCGTAACTGAATATTTTGTAGTTAAGCATAATTAAAATTCTATTGACATATAATAATGTTTTTGTCCTCTCACTCGAGCCATTTTTCTTACCATGGCGCAAAGAGTCAGTAGCCGCTGGGTGTCCAGATCTGATCAGTACAGATAGAGGAGGAAACGATGACCAATTTACCGAATTATCTTTTAAATTTCATTGACTTGTGGCAGTCTTTATGAAAGATGACTTTTTGTTCTTCATGTATAGGCGTTCTTTCTGTTTTTTTGTTTGAATGCTTCAAGCGATCTTATATTATAGTCGCAATTGATATTTTTCTTATATCGAGACAATTTATGAAAGTTATTATATTATATAATATACAGAATACTAACACCATAACTTTGCCGGCCAACTGTTCTATTATCAGAAACTTCGGGTGGCTATTACCGTTCAGCTGACTGTCGATTTAACTTCGGAGTGAAATGGTGAATCCATGGTTCATTAAACTATACAGAAAGTATTGTTTGTTGCGATTAAACAGTACCAAGCAGTTCTCCGAATAAGTCGATCCTTTTTTTTTGTATTTATTATATTTTTTATTTCAAAAAGGTGCAAACGAGCAGCCCACCTGATGGTAAGTAGTTATTTCGTCCTTGGAGATATACAAAATCAGAGGAGTTGTGGACCCGTTACCGCTCTTTAGGGTGAAAGTGACCCAGGTCGTTTTCGAAGTCGGTAAAAGACAAAAACTGAATGAAAAGTAACCTAAATAATTTATTTTTAAATTTTACCCCATTCTCCTCTTTCCTGAAAGCAATATTATATTTTGCCCTAACACGAAAATTTCACGTATATTTTTAACATTTTTAAAATGTTATTTATTCACAGTTCTAGAAATGTTTTCTTTTACAAAATGAATGTCCAAATTTAACCTCCATAACTTGTGCTATACAACACGTTCACTTCTTACACCTTGTCCATAAATTCTATTGACTAGATTTATTATATACAGCACTTATAACCAGATAATGAACAATCATGTATTTGTAATACGATACGACTCTCAATTCTCAACCACCCTGTAGGTACTCAAGTGAACATTTATCAGGCGCGCACACGTATTTAGCACATAATTCATGGGCCACGAGATTGTATGGAAATTGATGCTATTATCGCAGTGCAGAGAGCACTTCACGCAGCAAATGCATTACGTCAGGCAAACAGCTTGAAAGCCTTTATTATGCGACCTACTCTCCAAGTGTCAATCTGCATCATGGGGTGTAAATGGTTTATTTACGAAAAGTGACCACCATTATGCTTTTAATTGACCACCATTATGCTTTTAATAATAATTATGATTTTGTTTGGTAAATTTATTTAATGCATCGTGGCGCAGTGGGACGGAGTCTAATTGAAAACGAAATTACTTGTGGGTTCAATTTCCACTCAGGGAATGATTATATTTAAGCTAGGAGCATGATTATATTTAAATTATTTTCATTTCCCCTGACCGGCGTTGAGTTCCCCCACTAAACACACAATATATAGAATTTTGGCTAGAAAAAAAATATAGTAAAAATTTGTCTAGAAAATGGAAAATGGAATGTCTTGATATTAGGTTCTCTGTGACTGACATATTCAGAAAACGTAGCTGGATGTAGAACGCATGGTTTAGCGGTCAGAGCGCTTGAACGGCTTTTAAGAAGCGCGGGGTCAAATCCCGCTGCGTTCAAATTTTTATACGTTTTCTAAATATGTCTTTTTCAATTTCCATAGTGATTTCCATAGCGAATAACACTTTAAAAAATGATAAAAAATATTCTCTGTGATTCCCCGTTGTACGGAAAAAGCAAGAACTTGTAAAGAAATACTATAATAATACAAAAATAAGGGAGTAAGAATATGTTGTAGTACAACAGTGAAATACAATAATGCAAGAAATATTCACTTGTGTCTACCATTAATCATTTTTATTGTTATAATAATTTCAAATCTCTTTTTGTGTTACTACGAATGTAATTTTTAGTACAAAATCAAAGGTATACGTTTCATACTTACTCGTATATATAGCGTGTATAAAAATATAGAAGTAAATAAAAGTTTCTTTTTGCAAATTTAGTTGGAAATTCAACGCAGACTCAGCGTTCGTTATTACAAGAGTTGGCGTGAGGTCTGTTTGACATGGTATGGAAGTTTCAATCTTATAGTTATAAGAAATAAAGAAATCACATATAAATAAAAATTGTTCAGCAAAATAAACGTTATCCATTGACATATAAAAATCAAAGATCTGGAACATCTGATGGAGAACCATATAAGCCTAGCTAAACTATAAGCAATAACGAAATGTCTTTTTAGCAAAAGTTGATTAGCGTGATGCCCATGATAGTCTAACTAATTTATTAGAAAAAAGCAAATGCCTCCATAACTTTTCAACTGTTCAACGTGATTGGCATTTCCATTGTAATCAAAGATTTTTATACCTTTTAACCTTGAACGGAACGAAACATTCATATATAATAAATAATACACTAGCTAAACTATAAGATATAACGAAATGCGCATTTGCCGTTGACATATTAAAATTCAAATACGGAACAGCTGATGAAGTAGCTAAAATAGCAAATGCCCCCGTAACAAAAACTGTTTAATCCGATAGGCATTTTCCATACGAAATAATTCCATAAGAAATAAGTAAATGTATTTTCGCTAACGAATAAAAATCATGAAACTTTGCGACCATCGTGCCACAGTGGGGTAGCGTTTGACTGTAAACACGATGGTTGTGGGTTCGATTCCTTTATTGATGGAATGGTTATATTTATATTGTTTTTATTTTTTCTCTCCGGTAAGAAAAAGGTGGATGTTAAATTTCGGTATTCATTTCACAACGTCTCGAATTGGATCGTCTCCAAGAGAGAGAAAAGATCTAAACTCAAAAAATATTACAATCGTCTAAAACATCTGATGTGTAAGTTTAGGAGACAAGAAAAGTATCACCTTTAAGGAATTATAAAATTTTTTGGACCAGCTTCAATTTCAACGGTATTTTGTTGTATAAGTAGTTTTTTAGTGTACAGCTTTAAACATAGGGAAAACGTAGTGTCAACATATTTCGTTCTCTATTTTTATTACGAATCCAAGAGATTGCATGTTGAGTGGCGTAACTCATCGCCATCAACGCTTGTCACCACAGTGGAGAAATGAAAACGATTTTAATATAATCATTGCATTCAGTGAAAATCGAATCTACAACCGTTGCGTGAAAAATAGATTTTTAGATTTTCCGAAAATAAGAGATTTTTCATTTTATTGTCCACGCAAACGAAGTTGTGAGCTAGATCTCGTTTTAAAATAAAATCCCGTAGTATTATTCCTTCTATTACAGGGATTTGATTAAGATGAATTTTGCTAAAATACATTTTAATTATGAGCCTTTATTAAAAATTGAAGGTGTAACTCCAGATCGCTACTAACAATCACTTCCACGAAGTTATGGCCTCCACACAGTCATGGCCTCATAAAATTAATTTAAACAAATTTTCGCAAAATCTTAATATAAGGATATTGAAAACTAAAATAACATCTAACATATTCAAATTATATTACAATTTGACATCAAAAGTATACAAATAAGAAATAAACGCATTAATATTATTGTGACAACAGAAACTTTCTCGTACTAAATATCGAGGGAGATCCATCGTCGACGACGTTGAACTCGTTATCGCGAGGAAATTGCGAGGACTTAGGATGTGAGCTGCGACCTCTTTTGGATGGATGGGGAAAACTATTTTAATTGTGTGAAAGAAAAGCTTAAAATATTGTGCGTTTGTATTTTCTAACTTTGGAAAATACTGGTCATAAGATTTTGAGGTCAGCCCATCGTGGCACAGTGTGAAAGCGTCTGATGTGATTGGTTGTGGGTTCGATTTCCATTCGGAGCAATGATTATATTTAAATTATTTTCATGTCATTGCTCTGGTACCTAAGACGAAGCGCGGTGTTGAGTTCCGCCAGTTCCGTTGAGTTTGTCTTGATTTCGGACGAATAGCGGAGAACGGAATGTCTTGACACTAGGTTCTCTCTGACTAATATTGCTTTGCGGGAAAAAGTGTAAAGCTAAAAAACTAAAAAGAATAAGATTTTTGGTTACATTGAAGTTTTATTTATAATAAATGACTAGACAGCTTACGAACAATTTCATGTCAACGATATCATGAAATCACCATTCTACGATATGGCCACGACATATCTACCGTTTTAGCCAAAAGTTATGTTTGTAATTGTCTGGGCGAAATCGTTTTAAAAAAGGAAATTAGGTAAATAGATTATTAGTACAGTAGTAGTATATATATGACCACGGACTACTGTAAAGTGTTCGAAACGTCGGGTTCTAAAATGTATTTTCGAATACTAATATTATACGCGATTAATCCGGTAAAAAATAGTTTCATTTCAAAATTGTAATAATCGTAAAAATCAAAGAACTTATTACAGTAGCGGTGTTCAATAATAAATGACAATTGTGCTAAACCGGAACTCTTACTTAATTATAATATAATTGAAATATAAAATGCAAAAAGTGTTACTAACAGATAATACTTGCACTTTAAACTTTGCTGTAATAAATAATGACTAAGCTGTCTTAAACTTAGGTAGCCTAATTACTGAGCTCCAAATGAATATTAAATTAATCACAGTTAAAAAGTAATTTATTCGAAAACACCCTTTAATTAGCGATTTCGAAAGGAAAACTTAATTACGGTCTGTATATACTTACATATTTCATAAAGATCAACCAGAGCGTGCAATTCAAATTTCATTTATCAAAACACCTGCCCTGTCTCGAAAGGTTTGACAAGGGTCGCATTTACCTGCAAGTCCCGCCGTTTTTGCACATGTTGGAGGTCCGCGGGCATAAGGGCCCGACGCCGCAGTCAGCGCCGGAGTAGCCTTCGAAACACGAGCAGTAAAACTCCCTGTAATAAAAAACTTGTTCATATATCGACTTACATAAATGCTCTCTTTTAAGCTTTTAGAGGCAAAAGTGATTGAAAATACATAGATTCAATAATATGACATTCAAAAATTATAGCAGCCTCACGATTTTACCGTATATCAGGGTAGTCAAAAAGATCACCAGTGTATTGATACTCTACTCTTAATTTTTTACCCGAATTAGAAACAACGCCGTGCTTTGTACCAGAGCGAAGATATGAAAATAATATACTTATAATAATATATTAACTCCTCCGAGTGGGAATCAAACCCACAACCAATCGTATTTGCAGTCAAACGCTGTCCCACTTAAAAAAATAGTACCAATTGTTTGTTACCAATTCTTATTAAACATATTTGACAATAGCGCTCATTCAGTCTATATTAATGAATCGCTCAAAATTTCACAACGTATTGACTCAATTGCTTTGCCTTTTGTTCTTGTTTTAATTGGATGAGACTTACGCAAATAATCGAGGGTAATCGACGAACGGGTTGTAAGTTCTTAAGCAGTGCTGCTATTTTTGTACAGTCAGGCCTTAAAATTAGCTCTAAACCTTTGAAAGACGATAGCCGTTTTAAACGCCAAGTATTGTTTAAGTAGCAAATTAGTATTCTAAATTACAAACATCTTTAAACGAGGTAGTTAGTCTATTTTGATTGAACTTGACTATAATAATGTGGCGGGTAAATGAGTTCTAACGAGCGAGTGCGCCAAGTTCCCTTTCAAAATACATTAATTAAACGTCTTGTGGGATCCATGTAAATGCATGGCGGCAGCGTTGTTTGCGTTTAGTACAAATTCCTGTTTGATAGCGGATGCGCCCGAGATGTAACTAACTTCAAGCAAAATTCAATAAGCACGTCCACCGCTCATACAAAATATTAGCACTTCTAAATTATATTGAAAACGTGTAAATTTGTTTATTTCGTGTATCACGTAGAGACTTTGTGTTGAGATGTCGCGTTTATGGATTTATACATAGAAGTAGCAAATTCATATTCAATTTATTAAATATTTTTCTTTGTACTAAAAACATGCATTTTAATTAATACAATATATACTCGTAATTCTTGTTACTTATGCTTACTATAATCTATACAAGAAAATAAAATTGGATTGTGTGTTTGTTTCTTTAATATTGAAATAACCTTTTTTTACTAAATGCATATGTATGTATATAATACATGGTACACATACTAAAATAACATTTGTTACAATATTTTTCTGTCTTTCAATCTGTTTGTGTATTTGTTGCGGCTAACCTCTGTAATAGCTGGACCGATTTTGACTGGAGTTTTACTGGTAGGCAGATAGCTGATGTAATAAAGAGTAACTTAGGCTAAATTTATTTTAGAATTAGACGCGGACGAAGTCGCGGGCATAACTAGTAAGTAAATAAAGGATACATTACTAAATGTTAATTCATTTACAATTTTTTTAATGGATACAAATTTAAAAAGCCAATTGAAAACTTGTCGAGGTTTTGCCATCAATACGTGGATATCAGTCAGAAAGAATTACGTATCCAATATCAATCACCTTTGCCGCAGTGGGTCAGTTTCCTAACTGTACACGCGACGGTAATGCGTAAAGCTGCTTTTTTTTGTTAAAAAGCTGCTTTAAGTTCCGCCACTGAACACACAATGTCTCGCATTCGGGCAGAAAGCGGAGAACGGAGTGTAATGACTGACAAACTGAAAAAATGTGGAAAATGGAATATGCCAGGCAACGCGTACTAAATGAAAACATCTGAATCGAAATTGGTTGTAATTTAATCGTAAAGCGTTAACTCCCGATAATACTAATTGTATCCGTTCATTTGCTTAATAATTTGCGCTGAAATCTGAAATTGGATTTCGCTCTAGATTGAAAAATCCTGAATATTTAAGGTTAATCTGTGTTTCAAAAGGGCAGTGGCTTTGTGAAATATTTTCACGGTTTCTGAAGTTAATTTGATTTGCCAAACTATTTGATTGTACTTTTTACTTTTAACTTTTTCATCTTGCATTTATATTTCTAAAGAGAAATAAAAAGTGCTCTTTTTATGATTCTGACATTAATATTTTATTATGTCAATTAGGTAATGCTACTTTTATTTAAAACACATACACCTTAGAAGTGTAGTGGAGATCTATTGTGTCTAAAAGGGTATGTGGGTTCAAATTTCATTTAAGAAATGTATATTTTACATATATGTATTTTGATTCGATATCTTTTCGTACCATTTGTTTTTTTTTATATTATATATCCACATACTATACAAAACGCATATTAATTTATTATATAATACTTCGCACGTGGCTTCGTATTTTCGGCGGTCTTTCCGTAAAACAATGGAGTTACTGATAAAATAAAAAAAATGCTAAAAAAAAGTAGCCTGTTCTCGTTAAAAGACCCTCTAGTATATCTATATAATTTTGTATTTATTTTATTTAATTTTTATTTTTATTCAATTGACAAAGCAAACGAGCGTTCGGGTCACTTGGTAGTAAGTGATCACCGCCGCCCACAACCCAGTGTAAGACCAGAGGAGCTACAGGGATGTTGCCGGCCTTTAAGGTGGAAATAGTGGAAATTTCATCACAATCGGTCCAGCGGTTTGGCTGTGATTCACATACAGATGGACAGACAGAGTTACATTCACATGTATAATATTCGTATGGATTTGAACTTCAATTTTTACACATTAACCATCATACTGAAAATGAATTTGAAATCATTCTACATATATAAGTAAATACTTACTTGTAATCATGCTTAGCGTAACAATGCCCGAGAAGCCGACATTCTATCGCACTACACGAGGCCGGCTCCGGTGCGCTCGAAGGCGCTTTCACCACATACGTCATATTGAAGCCGAAAACTGATAGTAGGCCGAGCGCTCTCAGCTGAGTGCCTTCTAGCCTGTTGAGAGTTAGCTCCACGACTAGCACTGGACTTTGAACCTGCAAGGAAATTAAGTTCTTAATAGTCGAGTATTGTAGATATAGACGGAGACTTAGGAAGATTCAGCTTGATAATTAGACAAATATATTAGTATTTTTTATATTTTTATAAAAGTGTTATTCGCGCACTTAGGAAATTATAAAACGTTTTCTAAATATCTTTTATACTTTATATATTTTTTAATGATTTGAACCCGCGCCGCTTGAAAACCATTTTATAAGTTTTTTCAATATGTCTTATTAAATTACCTAATTGTGCAAATAACATTTTAAAAAAAATTTCAAAATATTTAATAAATAGCATTCTCTCTTGCCAAACGATTGCTCATAGAATAATCTTTGGGTTTGAAAATTTGTAAAAATCTCTCAACAGAGATAAGTTGAGCTAACAACAAATATATGTTGTAATAAGCGTATAAAAATGTCGACGCAGTTGGATGTAGAACGCATGGCATAGCGGTCAGAGCGATTGGACGGTATCCAATAGGCGCTTGTTCGAATCCCGGTGCGTTCAAATTTATATGTTTTCTAAATAAGTCTTTTTCAAATATATTAGTAATTTTATAGATATTATGACTCAAGCCATGTTGTTTGCAAGAAGAATAAAAGGTGTTATGTGTCGTTAATTAACAAAATTTTTTTTTATATATAAATCGATATATTAAGCTTAAAAGTAACTGGCCAGTTATAGTAATGTAACTTGTAGACCCATTACTGCGTAAAATACGTTCGGCCGTAGCGGTGTGTATGTCATTGTATAACAGGCTATTATACAAAATGATATACACACAAGGTAATCAAAATTATTGCTTTTCGGCAATTCTTCTCCACATAAATTTTAACTATATCAAATTTCATATTCCTATGTCTGCACAGTTGTCATAAGAAACCCTTATTTCCTTTTCACCTTCTCGCTTTTTCTCACCCAAATCCCTAATCCCTAAAATCGAGATTTTGCATGTTGAGTAGCGGAGCTCAACGCCGCCGAGCTTTGTCTTAAGTGCCAGAGCGGGAAAATAAAAATAAGAACCTACAACCAATCGTGTTTACAGTGAAACAGAAGCTGTTTTTTGAAATACTAAATAATATAAACCTCCTTGTCCAAGTCCTTGCCATCAGCAAAATCGAATAAATACAACAATATAAAAAAAATGGAGAATCTCGGTTTCTCTTACAAGCGCCTATGATGAGTACTTCCTTTATTATGTTAATACAGCCTAAGTCTGTACTAGCATCTGCTTTACAGTAAATTATGTAGATTGAAGTAAAGTTTAATGCTAATGTACATTTTTAAAATGTTTTCAGAAACTTTTTGTATCAAATTCTATGTTCAAACAGAATAAGTTATTGTAATGAGATTGAACGTAATCTGTTTGATTGCAAATAAAGTACCTAGTTTTAGTCCCTTTTTTTTAAAAAAAAAAAAAAAAAAAAAAAAAAAAAAAAAAAAAAAAAAAAAAAAAAAAAAAAAAAAAAAAAAAAAAAAAAAAAAAAAAAAAAAAAAAAAAAAAAAAAAAAAAAAAAAAAAAAAAAAAAAAAAAAAAAAAAAAAAAAAAAAAAAAAAAAAAAAAAAAAAAAAAAAAAAAAAAAAAAAAAAAAAAAAAAAAAAAAAAATATACTTATATATATATATATATATATATATAAGTATACACTTTTTAGCATACTTTATTAAGGCTATATATATATATATATATATTAATATACATGAGAAAAACTATGCGGATGCATACCCTCAATTGTTTTTTATATATGCTCAAATATGAAATTTTATCTTCTAGCACGATCGCAACCCGTGCCGTACAAATTTTATAATTTATTAGTAAATCCAGTTTGGTCCTGACATTTCTAGTTACCTATAAAACTAATATAAATGCAATAGAGTATATTAATAAAAATTCAAATAAAATGTGATAACAAAAATTTTATCTTTATAAAAAAATATAAAATAATAACAGTCAGTCAGGGAAACTTGAAACAAGTTCCTAATCCACGGCAAGCGTTCTCTTTTGAATTTCGTACTGGGTATCCAAAGTTTTCCATTATAACGACCTATGACTACATTAGGTCCATTATTCTTAAAATCCGTTTTTTATGGCTCCAACCCTGGATTTTATTGTCTGAGTATGAATCCACTGAATTAAGGATTTATTAATAAGGGAAATGTTGCCACTCGAATAAAAGCTTCTACGACCGTATGAAAAATATAGAGACTCCCTCTATTATTCCTAACTCGCATCCATCTAAAGCTGCGATAACTTAAGGTACTAAAAGATAGAATATGCAAAAAGAGATGTAGGGAAGATCTCTATCTCTTTTTAAGTATTTTCAAGGGCAAGAAACGCCTGACTTCAAAACTTGTTCTTCATCCGATTCTTCTACAAATTCCAAGTTATTTGTTGTGGAAGTAAACGTAACAGCCAATTAGTAAAGATTCTTTCAATGAATGTGATCGTTACCCCGATAACTCACAATCAATCTTTTTATTCCAATCAATCAATTTAACTATTAACATAAAAAATAATATAACATCTAAAACTTGCTAAGCAAGTTCGAACCTCAGGTTGGTCATATTGCATTTTAAAAACATTTTTTGAAAACGTAGTAAAATTTGAGAGCTGCGGGATCCGAACTCGCGCCTCTTGGAAACCGTCCATGCGCTCTGACCGATAAGACATGCGTTCTACATCCGGCAGCGACAAAATTCTTAAGCGCTTAATACATCTTATTTTTGATGAGCGATTACCTATAGCGAGATTTTTAGAAATTTCTGCTACCTAAAGAAATATTATATTACGAACAATCGTTTGGCAAGAGAGAATGGTATTTATAAAATATTTATTTAAGTGTTATTCACACACTTAGGAAATTGAAACTGCAGCCAGAATCCGATACATTGCGTCTTGAGTGGCGGATATCAACGTCGCGCTTTGTCTTATCGCCAGATCGGAAAAACAAAACATATTTAAATATGAGGAATGATTCCCCTGAGTGGGATTCGTACCAACAACTATCGCAAAAACGGTCAGACACTGTCACACTATGCCACCGTGGCCTCTAGAATAGACACAATAATTCAATATAATAAACAATTTCGACTCATATCGATATTCACACTCAATTAGCTTTATATATTCAACAAAAATTTTTTAACTCTAAATAAAGTATATGAATACATATCTATGATTTTTAAAGTTTCTGTCAACAAGTGGTAAATGAAAGTAGTATGACGTAAAGCCTCGCAAACGAAGTTGCAGGCATAAACTAGTGTAAAATATTTATTCTAAGATTCATACAAGTATTTCATTATAATTGCTTACGCTAAGGAAACCATTAATAAGAAATAAAAGGAAATATAACGAATGTGTATAAACTAACAAACAACATTTGAAAACTTGGGAGCAAATATTTAATATAAATAAATCATTTCGCCGTCCTTAATTTTACACTTGATTGATTTAAAATGATAATTCTAGGGGCTTATTCAATTGTAGATAATATTTTGATAGCATCAACTTAACTCTGACAGCAAATGGAAATGTGATTGGTTGTGAGTTGGGTTATATTTCTCTCAGGGTATTGGTTATAATTCAATAATTTTCATTTATCCTTATAATTCATATAGATTATTACCAAAGCGCGGCTATAAATTCCACCCAACACATAAAGTAGATAACGTCTAGAATTCAAGCCGAGAATAGAAACGGAGTTTCTTGACATTAGGTTCTCTCTTTCTGCAGGGTGCAGACCTAATATCAAGAAGTCAAGGCGCGGGAAAAAGCGTGAAGCTGAGAGACAAAAAACACAACTTAGAATCGCAGAATCTCAAAATATTTACTTAAAACATCTCTTGTGCACGTTTCGTACTCAAAAGTACTATAACTGCAAGCACTACGCGACGCTACAGCACTTGAACTGACTGGAAAAGAGGCTACAATTGTCTGTAAAATGTATTTAAGCTAGATGCTTGATATAATAAATAATAAATAATTTATAACGAGTTTGAATGTAGGTTTGTATCAACATACAATTTGACATACAACTATGTCAATACGCTTTTTAATAAGGAAAATAAATGTATGATAATTTAATTTACTTAAATAAATAAAATGTATTTAATTATTAATTTATAAATTGTATATACATAACATAATACATGAAATTTATTTAATTAAAATCGACAGTCGGAACACTAGAATAGATAATTCTAGAGTCTTTACTGTTGATTTGAATGTTGATAAAGTTGTAAAGTATATATATATTATAGTACTTAAAGTTATTATAAGCGCATAAAAATTTCGACGTAGCAGGATGTAGAACGCATGGCTTAGCGCTCAGAGCGCATGGACGGTTTTCAAAAGGCGCGCTGTTCCCGTTCAAATTTTTAATCGATTTCTAAATATATATTTTACAAACCTTCTATGTATTACAAACTTTCTACCAAATGAGAAAACAGTTTTTTATATATAAAATGCATATACAATAACCATCTATTTTTGACAATTTATATAACACGTGTATTAAAAAAGGTTTCAGCTACGATGTCATTAATAATTTAAGTTACAAAAAACCCTAACACATTTGTACGTAAAAAGATTGTACAATCAGTCTTTTTCAGTTTCCAGGCAGTGTCGTTGTCCCATTCCATTTTTTACTCGATCTTTCATTTTCGGTGCTATATATGCAAAAGGGCGTCGCAATCCCGCTAGAATGGTTCCGTCTATTATCGCGCTTTCTTTGCCGAATGTAATTCGTTTGCGCCATAATTACTTTGGATTGTCAACTGTGGCTGCGTTTTACGGAATTTAGGTTGCACATTAAGCTATGTCTGAAATGCAATTAAAGTTTTTTAGGCTTGCGGATATAAAAAAAAAAACATCTTTATGCTCTATATATTACCGTTTATGCAAAAACTTAGTTGTTAGAAAAGCATCGTAATATCTTGTTTTAAAAAAAAACATTTTGCTAATTGTCTATGGCTTGCATACACACCACACCACATATCCACAGTTGGAAGATGAATACGAAATTGTAATATATAAAAACAAATGAAAAACAGTGAGTTTCAACAAATTGTATCGTGAAATATTTTTTCTTTTAATGACTTATTGTCGTAACGATAATTTGTTAAGAATTTTAATAGACAAAAGTAATCTAAAATCTAAATCTTTATATCTCAAGAACAAAATTTCAATCTCATGAATAAAATTAGTGCATCACTCATCACACACACAAAGTGAAAATAATTTTTAGAATGTATATAGAAATTGAAACGTTCGACTCGAGCTCAACTCGAACCTGCGCGTGTTGAAAGCCATATTTTCTATGTTTGAACGTATGGCTTAGCAGTCAGAGCTATTGCACGTTTCCAAGAAGCGCGGGCTCGAGTCCCGCTAAATTTAATTCATATATTAATTGTATGAATAACACCTTTAAAATCCTTCCTTCTACTTGACACTATTCCCGGCCTAGCCAGGATCTGCCTAATACCTTTAAAATATAAAAATAAAACCTGTGTAAAGTAATTTATCGTCAAATTCTGTCTCCGCGCAATCAAGAAACGTAAAGAAGTTAGTCCTGTCATGACATGTGACAAAATCATCTTCCTAAAAAGTAAAGTGGCATTTCTGAGTTATAAGCGCACCGAGAACGCTAAGCGCAGTTAATTATGAAACTCGAAGTCGTTTTCAAACTTGTAACACATTACCATGAGTTATTGTACACATTTTACTGCATATATCTCCTACGAAAGTAATAAGAACAAATAATTCATATGAAATATTCATATTTGAATTTACGCACGTTTTAGCTGGGAATATTTTTATAAATATTTTTATGAATAAATATTTCAATAAAAAAAAAAAAATTTGAAAAATATTTTCCAACTAGCTGTCCCGGCGAACTTGGTACAGCCTTAGAATTAAATAATGTGTCAAAATTCAATGAAATTCAATGAAAACCAAATAATCATAGAAATCAGATATATATATATATATATATATATATATAGCGATTCTGGCAAGGTTCATGCTTTGAAAATATTGCCATAGGATCCGGACAATAATGTAAATTTTCATGCCAATTTGATGCAATTTGTTACCTTTGTTGTTAGTACGATATTTATTAAAGACTCCGTAATAGGAAACCTACCTTTATACCTAAACCTACCTACCACAAACCTAAAAGTCCCGCAAAGCGGGGTAGGTAGAGAGAATATAGTGTCAAGTCACTCCATTCCCACTTTCCAAAGCGGAGATATTAAAATTATTTAAATATAATCATTCGAGGAAGTCGATCCTTCCTAACACTGCAATTCTAATTAAATATATACTAATCATAGCTTTTTGAAATAGTACGGTGTACTGTACACAAAGCGAGCTTCTTTTTTAGCAAAAGTATATTAAGTTGTTAGTTGTCTGCCTTTGTTTAACTAAAAGCTTGAGGGTTTCAAAATTTTGACATTATAAGCTCTCACTTTGCGAATCATCGTCTATTATTTAATATTTTAGAAACGCAAATGAAAGAAGAAAATAGTAAATAAAATTTTCTAAGCATGTGTTTCATTTTAAGGGCCATAAAGTGTTACATATATATATATATAGATTTTGTATTTATGTAAGTGTTGAACAAGAAAACGCAATCTATATTATAATAGATAAACGGCGGCGATACGAGCTTAGGTTATTAAACTGATAAAATATAGAGAGTTACTTGTCAACAGGATTTTGTTCGTATATTATAACAAAAATAGGATTTATCTTCATATAAATAATAGAAGTACGTCACTAATAAGCCGTATAATAATAAAATAAATAATAAAAAGATCACAATACATAGACTTAGTTGTATACTATGGACTGAAAGACATTTTTTTTATGATTTTCATCTCTTTTTCCGCATAGCCAGGTCGTAGTCAGAGAAACCACTGCCTAGACTTTCTCCGTTCTACACTTTTCCCCTGATTTGAAACATTGCGTATTGAGTGGCGTAACTCAACGCCGCGCTTTTCACGTTGCTAGAGCGAGGAAATAAAAATGAATTAAATATACTCCTTTCATATTTATTTTAATATAATACAAAGAAAGATCTAATGCCTCTATAGAAAATATTCTATTTCTGAATACTTTACGATATTGCGCTGGTCGCTATTTAGGGGCTCAGATGCGAAGGGCAAAGCTACAGTAAAAGCACAAATATATAATTTGTTTTATTGAAGCTTACTTATAAGCTTAATTTAGGTTAGAGCGTATTTTCAATGACAAAGTTGTTCTGATTCTAATTAATTACATAAGTTAATGATCGCTGTAGCGCAGCAGGACAAAGTTTGACTAAGCGCGTGATGGTTATGGGTTCCGAGAATGATTATATATTCAATTATTTCTTTTTTTCCGTTCTGGTATCACATGGCGGGGTATAAGTCTCAGTCTGGAGATTAGGCGGAAAATGGAGATGTTAGTTTCTAAAAAAATATAATAGGTAGTAAGTTCATTTATTAACATGTCTTCGTTCACGTATAACGCAGTTTTCTATGGTATTAGATGCAACTCGTATTTATTTTTAAGTTAGTCAAAATTTTAATAAATCCTTTATTTTCATTATTTAAAAGGACGATTTGTTACACAATATATTACCTACTTATAACTAACTTAGCAAATATTAATTTATTTTAATCCTCTCGTTCCTCTAATAGTATTTTATTAACATTATAATAAAATATTAGACACATAAACGTTTTTTACTTTCTTCTAAAAATTCCATTCTCTTTAAATTATAGTTTAAAAGTGCATTACGTATTATAAAGTGTACACCAGTGAAAAATAGAAGCTATTTTTTTAACTTGTATTTTTGCGTTGAAGATTGCTCGGGGGCTTTAATAAATGGGGAGACAAGATCTCGCCACTAGCTCCTCAGTACAATATATTTGCTCCTGAGTTTTTAACATTTCATTTTCGCTACACCTATTTATATTCCTTCAATAGACTGATTACGGTACACGTGTCTATTATTTTGGTTTTGTTTGCAGGCGTTTCTTTCAATATAAATATTAAATGTTTCAAATGGCGTGACGTTTCATTTGATAAGCCTAAATTAAAATAATCTTTATACTGACTGAAAGAATATATAATACTACATCTATTTCATTTCATTCAGCCTTTTTGGTGCTATAAATGCAAAGGCGCGTCGAAACTCGCAATCCCGTCGGATCGAAGACCATTATACAGTCTCAGGGCCTCATTTGCGGAACGCAATTTGTGGTTAAACACTGATAAATACTTTGTGATGAACTGATTGGAAGAGATCTGGTGACAAAACAAAGTGCGGCGTTGAGTTCCGCCAATATGCAATGTCAATGTTAATGGAAAACAGAGTGACTTGACACTAGGTTCTCTCTATAATAGAAAAAATTTAAGTGAATGCAGTGTTTTGGTAATACATATAAATAAGAATATGAAAATAAAAATGATATGTGATCTATATTTATCTATATGACCGATCTGGATGCGTAAAGTGCTTCGTGGTGTTTGCACACAATATATGACAAACTAGGTTAGCCCGTGACTTCGCCCACGTGGAATTCGAAAATAGCAATAGCAGAAGTTACTCCTTATCTGTTAGAAGAGAATCCTGTTAAAATCGGTCCAGCCGTTCCTGACATTAGCCGGAACAAACAGACAGACCAAAATTGTAAAAACTGTTATTATGGTATATGTACCGTGTATACATACCTATACATTTAGTAAAAATTGTTTATTTTAATATTTCAAACAGACATTCCAATTTTATTTATTTGTATAGATGATCTGAAAAACTTGTCACTACACTGTCTTGTGAAACGTGAGATATACGTAGAGATGTAAATATTTTGTATTTAAAGTTAAAGTGCTTGCAATATTTAAGTACTAGCTATAGTCATAAAGCGTATTAATATCAAACAAGTTCGTTTACAAAACGTATTTTCAACACAAAGCGAAAATTATAAATGAAGTTTGTATTTATTTAACCTGTGGATACATATATTGTGAAGATCGAATACACTTTGATTTACATAAATATTACCAGCGATATTGTATGTCCGAGGTGTAATTTTATAAATAGCTTTGTTAAGACAAAAACATTTCAATTATATACGATAGTATTACGTTTGAACATGTTGAACCCAATAACGGGTTCATATATTTTACAGTATTATCTCGAAATAGTACACAAGTACAAATACTTTTGAAAAAGACATATTTAGAAAACGTATAAAATTTTTTATACGTTTTATAAATATGTATTTTTCAATTTCCTTAGTGTGCGAATAACACTTTAAAGAATGTTACAAAATATATATTTAATAAATAGCATTCTCTCTTGCCAAACGATTGTTCGTAGAATAATCTTTGGGTAGCAGAAATTTGTAAAAATCTCTCTACAGAGATGCTAACAACGAATAGAAGTTGTAATAAGCTTATAAGAATTTCAACGTAGCTGGATGTAGAACGCATGGCTTAGCGGTCAGAGCGCTTGAACTGTTTTCGAGAGGCGCCGTTTCAAATCCCGCTGCGTTAAAATTTTTGTACGTTTTCTAAATATGTCTTTTTCAATTTCCTTAGCGATACGATTGCTTTTTTTGCAGCTTCACGTTTCGAGTTCTTCGAATTCGAGACTTTGCGTGTCGAAACTCAATGCCGTGCTTTGAGTTAGGTACCAGAAAGTAATAGTAAGAGTAATATAATCATTCACTTGAGTGAGAATCGAACTTACAACTAATAGCGCTACAATGACTTCTTACGTACATAATACTAAAAAACACAAAAACACTTAATAGAATTAATAGCGTGCTGGGTGCTAGAAGTCGAAGTCACTTTGTCTCACCATACTGTCACCAAAGATACAAATATTTCTCTGAACCTCGAACCCACAATCATCTTATTTAGTCAAAAAATTTACAACGGCGTCATGGATATATAAACTCTATTTCACTGAACCTGAACTAAATAAGGTTAGCTTAATCATAATAACGCAAAAAATACGCCGCTTTCTTAAGACATTTAACCTTTGATTTTACATTATTCGTAGTAAATCATTGAAACCAAACGGCTCGTTGATTTATTAAACGATTTATAAATGAAATCGAAATGACAAAACGATTGGATGGAAATAGGATCAAGCAATTGCCGATTAGCTTTTGTAACGTGCATTAATAACAAGCTTAAAATAAGAATTTACTTTTATGATGATACTGATATGATGCTATGATTTTTTTTTAGGCCAGTAAGTAGGTACCATTTTAATTGTAAGGTATTATATACTTAGTCTGGCCACAAAGGCTGTTATAATTTAAATAAACAAAATATTACTTTTGAATTTGGAATCTGTCATTTTTATATGATTGTTCATTGTGTTGTCTTATTTCCGCGCCAATATATTGTAAAATATGTGATATTCAAATAGAGTGGAGTGATAAAGAGAACTGAATCGCTGTGATTGTATTACATAAAGTAGGTATGGTGCCAAATACAATTTTTAAAAACTTTCATACGCTTGGTCTTATGCAAATGTTTGTGTGAAAACAAAAGATTTTATCTCTGGAAATGAAGATAGCACCAATAACTGTGTCGCGTATTTTAAAAGATGACTTAGGATTTGCAGCATGTAAAACTGATTGACTGATTGTTTAAAAAAGAATATGGAGGTAAAAGGGAGGTACGCAAAGGGAGGTCACAGAAAAAAAATGTTTCTGTATGAGATTTTTTTTTACAATTGAGATATATTTTAACAAACAAAATGACAGTTTTATGCTAAGAGCTCTAGAGAAGCTTCAAAATTAGTCAACAGAGTACAACGTGGGCATTATCCGACTTCAGTGATGGTTTAGTGGGGTGGTAGCTATGAGGAGTGACTTAGCCATACTTTTGTGAAAGAGATATCAAAACATCGGCACAAGTGTATCATGATACAATTCTTGAGAAGTTAGTTAAGCCCCTTCAATCAATAACTAATAATGGTCTTTTCAGCAAGACTCGGCGCCGGGTCATCAACCACGATACACACAATCTGGGTTAGAAACGAACGTTGCGAACTTCATCAGAGCTGAAGTAGCCTTCAGCTCTGATGCCGTCATCTAGTCCTGATGTTAATCCACTGGATTATAATTTATGGTCAGTTTTAGAGGGCAAGGCTTACTTTAAACGCTTGAGAATTTGTAGTCCCTAAAACAGTAAATACGTTTATCAGGGAAGAAGAAGAAGAGTGGAACTGTATTGCAGCGAATGGAGACCACTTCGAATAAGCTTTATATATATTTAATGGTTTTATATTAATGAATTATAGTAATACACTGTAATAATAATAAATGTCACATACAATATACAAAAAATATTTTTCTTTGTAACAATATTTATGGTAAGACAAAAGATATATAAAAATATAATTCTTGCTACAAGTATACATAATATTTCAATATTGAAGTACTAAAGAGGCCTTTGGGGCGCAGTGGGACAGTGTGTAAATGTAAAAAACGTCAAATCGCGATGATTATGGATTTTTAATCAGATTCACTCTGGTAAGAGCAACGCTCGGTGTTGAGCGGTTTCCCTTAATAAACATTATTTCTAAGACAGATAGTGGCTGTTAAATTGGTATTTTTTTCCTACGCGGTGTTTAAAAATAATATAAAGTAATACACAGTATCGTCCGGTTAAAACAGTTTTATTTGAAAACTTTCTGTTCGATCGCGTTTCGCTGTTTTGTATTTTAAGCGGCCTTTTCGTAAAACAATGAAATTTATGGAAAAATTAAAATCTCTATATAAAATTTAATCAGAATCAGCTTAGCGGTTTGGCCGTAATGATGTCACAGACAGACAGATGGAGTTGCTTCCGAATTTATAATATTAGTATGTATGTGTAAAAACCTCGAAAGCCAAAGGTATAAATATTTGTATTGTATTAAAAATATATAAAAAAATTGCTTGTTACATTTTCGAAAATGTTCTCCCAAACTATGAGTCGTTTCTTGGTGATTGCAGGATGTATACCAAATTAGGCGGCCGACGGTATCTAATTTGAATCGCTTCGTCTGAAACTAGACTATTTACATTTCTTGCATTTATTATGGACATTTAAGAGCCAAATTAAAGTTGAGCTTTTCCAATGTTGTAATGTGTAATTTGTACTTTTGCCATACTAACTGTGCCTACTAAAGATTTGCTGCTCGCAATTATTGATTACTTATTTGAACTAATTATTGGTTTTGATTATTTTTATGTCTTTTGTATATTTTGTTATTAATATAATATTAAAGACAATTTTATTTAAAAGTTTTCTTGTATAAAAAAATTAAATTTCGAGTTAAAATTCTAATAAACAAAAAGAACTCAAATGTGAAATGTTTATTACTGTATATATTTTATATATTTAATTATAATTAGGTCTTGTTTGCTACTAGCAATAACTTCTAAGTAACAAGCGATATATAAAGGAAGTTCGAAACCGATGGTGGTTGTTATCAATAAACTCTAACTGACGGACGAGTAGCATGTTAGTTTGTTTATAACCACAAACTTGTACTCTTGTATAATAATTTACAATACACATATAAACTGCATGAGTTGAAATTTCAATAGAACAATATAGAATCCACAGCTACTTTAAGATAAGTGTTTTTAAAATTACATATATAAGTATTGACTTTGAGTTTATTTTAAATTCTCCGTTCTGGTGATAAGATTATGCGCGACTTGGAGTTCCACCACTCAACATGCAATGTCTCGAATTCGGGTGAAAAGTGGAGAACGGAGTGTCCCTACACTAGGTGCCTCTGACCACTCTATGACCTGCTATGGGAAAAAAGCTAAAAAAAAATATTATGTCGATCATCGAACAATAAACTCAGTTTCCTTAAAAAAAAAAACGATATCAATTGATAAGTAATGCTCTTCCGTTACTCATTAACGCTCAGCTAAAACTACCGGGCATAGACAGCTGGACATGCAGGCTGCTTGGGGAGTGTATTCCTTATACTTCTGGTCCGTCTCTGTCTGTCTTCCGTCCTGGATTTTGCGTTTTATAATCACCAAATTGTCGCCTACAACTTCGTCTGCGTGGTGTAAAACCTCTATATCCCACAGGGGGTTCCTGTCCAGACACTTTGTTCTCCACTTGCCGACTGAATCTGAGACGTTGCGTGTTAAATGGTAGAACTCAAAGACGCGCTTTGTCTGGTCACCAGAGCGAAGAAACTTAAAATTAATAGTAATCATTATCCCAAGTGGGAATCGAACCCACAACCATCGCGATACAACAAGACGTGGTGTCACACTGCACCACGATGTCCTCAAGTGGCGTAACCACATATATAGGTTATAATGTATATCCAAAAATTTTATGTTCACATTAATACGTAAAGGAATAACTTACTATTTCTTTTCAAGAAATACGGACTTATGAAATTTGGCATAGTTAAGTCAGTTATAAAGTTCAGTCCTGATAATATAATTAAATGAACAAAATAAATATTACACAGCTACCATGGAGTTAGACCGTTGTATTGACGTACACGTCGCCAAGGCAACGCTTATCTTACACGTCAATCTCTTATGATATAAAAAGTAGGAAAGTTTTATTTGTCGTCCATTTGTCAAAACAAATATCACTACATATTTGTCCCATCTACGAGTAATTTCTCTTTATTTAAACTAAATACCAGCGGCTCTTTATATGAACTAAATACAGCCAAAGCAATAGATCAACACTAGTTAAGAGAATGTTAAACCATACAAAAAAGGTCGGAAAGGGAAATTTATTCGTAAACAAGTCGTAAATCAGCATTTCTACGTTGTATTGTTTTATATATATTACCAGCGCTTATCTCTTCTGCGGTGAACTGAAACAGACTTTCCTTTCTACCATTAAATAGAAGGTATTAACAAACCACATCAGTTGGATAGAACACTGGATAATGGATTAAAGTGCTTCAAAACTTTCATAAAAATTAATTTGCTAAGGACGTTCTCAAGTTTTATTCTTAGTTTAATATAAATTTTAAATGATTTCTTTTTAGGCATCACGCTTTTTCCCGCATAACAGGGTTGTCAGGTACAGCCTGGTGTTATGGCACTCCGTTATTATATTCTGCCGGAATTCGAGACATTGCGTATTAAGTGACGGATGTCAACGCCACCCTTTGTCTTGTTCACCAGAGCGAAGAAATTAAAATATTTTTAGCGTAACCCTTATTCCGAGTGGGAATTGAACCTCCAAGTAATCGCGATTACGTTCAAATGTAGTCCAAATTTATTATAATTCTAGATTTTAGGAAATGAAGCTATGAAATCAATTGAAATACGTAAAAATATATTTTTAGAAAACGTATAAAAATTTGAACGCAGCGGGATTCGAATCCGCGCCCCTTGGAAACCGTCCAAGCGCTCTGACCACTAAGCCATGCATGCGTTCTACATCTAGTTGCGTCGAAATTTTTATACGTTTATTACTTAACTTATTTTTATTGTTAGCATCTCTGTAGAGCGATTTTCAAATTTCTGCTACCCAAAGATATAAGATTAAATACGAACAATCGTTTGGCAAAAGAGAATGCTTTTTATTATATATTTTTATCATTATACTAAAGACATATTTTAGAAAACGTATAAAAAATTGAGTGGTAGCTACATAGTTGCTTTAAATATTGAAATTTCAATCAGATAAGTAATAAATAGATTGTTAATAAAGTTTGTTAAATATGTATTTAACTTCAAAATTCTTAAAATTTCCGGTACGGCGTTATTCCGTACATTTATGGCATATTACGTCAGAAGAACAAACTAACGTTGCACTATCATCTAAGTAAATGGATCGAAAAATCATATATTTTTCGATTGTATTTATAATAAAAATAGTACCTCAAGTGGCATCGAACTGCCAACCCTCGTCTAAGTTGAAAAATACATATTTAGAAAACGTATAAAAATTTGAACGCGGCGGGATTTGAACCCGCGCCTGTTGAAACCGTTCAAACGCTCTGACCGCTAAGCCATGCGTTCTACCTCGTGTAAGTTCCATAAAATGATATACCAGGTAGTGGCTATCGAGGTTTTAAGTACAGTGTCAACTTAGTGTTCCGTAAAGGATTTAAAGAAAATTGGATACCGTGCAGTGGCCCTCCACTCGCATTAGGTGCAATTCTGTTGTATAACTGGGACAAAGTTTAAGTTTTAGTATATAACAAAGTATTTTTAGACGTTCAAACTCGACATTGCTTGCACAAAAGACAAACATTTTAGACAAACAATGTGGCAGCTCTTTAAAGAAATATTTAACCTAAAATGTCCTGAACTATACAATTTAAAAGTAAATAAAAAGTATAGAAAGACTGTGTTTACTATTGAGACAAAATCCATACTTGAATGAAGATATCATTTGTATATATATGGAGAAGAAATGCAAAAGTATGGGTTAGGAATACTTTAAATCAATGAATTAAATATTACTTAGCCAAAGCGTATACCACTTTAATAGTAATGTATATAAAAATTGTTCTTAATTATATATATTTTTATGAATTTTCATGCTACCATGTACCTACTTATATGCAACATGTGCTTGCACAAAGGCCATCGTGGCGCAGAGGGACAGCGCCGGACTTTAAACGCGATTGGTTATCGGTTTGATTCCCACTCAGGGGAATATTATAATTTAATTATTTTCATTTCTCCGCTCTGGTCAATAAGACCAAGTGCGGCGTTCAGTTCCGCAACTCAACACACTTCACTCTTGATTCTCTCTAATTAACCTGCCATGCGAGAAACAGTAAATACTTATTTGCTTATTTATGTACTAATCCAAATGCGGTATTAAATAAGTATGAAATATGTTGGAAATATCAATATTTACTACAATCGTATATTTTAATACCAGAATCGTGCTTGTGGTTGTCTATATCAAATAAATAATTTTGGATTTTATAAAAACAAATTTATTTTTATAAAAACTGTAATAGTCAATACATAATATGTAATATGACATAATATAATAAGTTTGAAAAAGGGAGCTCGGATAGAATAAAGCAATAATATGGATTTTAACTGTTTTAAGGTGTTATTCGCAATTGAAAATCATTTTTAGCAAACGTATAAAAATTTGAACGCAGCGGGATTCGAACCTGCACCTCGTGGAAACCGTCCAAACGCTCTGACCGCGAAGCTATACTTATTTTTGTTGTTAGCATCTCAATATAGAGATTTTTACATATGACTGCTAAGCCATGCGTTTTTTCGAGAATTTTTATACGTTTTCAAAAAATGATCTTTTTTTTACATAAAATGTGTTAATAGTATTATTATCATTATCAACAATCCATAAGAATTACTTGTAAATCTGAGACTGTAAAGAGATCCGAGATTAAAAAAAATTTGCACAACGCCGTATATTTTTAAAATTTATTACCTTGAAAACAGACAAAAAGATTCTAGTGGAAGGTTGATTTTTACCTAAATATTAATCACAGAGGTGGTTCGTGCGAAAAGGTTTATAAGATATTCCTAAAATTTTCTCGAGGGTATGAAAGCATAACCTATAATTTACGTTTTTTACCGAATATTAAGGTAACATTTGAAAGAATTGTAACAAAAATGCGATAATAATGTTTCTTTTATTTCAACAATAATGTTAAAATATAACTCGTTTCTACATAATAGTGTGGCAAGAACATTTTTAGATAACGTATAAGTTTTGAACGTAACGGGATTGGAATCCGACCTGTATATTCAATGGTAAAGTTGAATTTATAGCTTATTTCGTTTATACGTCTAAGTTAAAATTCTTTTTGACATTAAATAATACTATAATTGTTGTTTTCTTATGTCTAAATTTACCATTTAAGTACTGACCGAATACTGCATGCAACGCTGTAGATTGACACAAAAACATACTTTTCTCATAAATAGGCATATAGAATTTGATATTTGAATAGATATTTGAATTATTTTAAGGCAGGCAATTAGTTAATATTAGAGTTGACTGTATATAAAAGGTGGTGGATGTTAGATTGGTATCCATAGTAAACGATTTAAAGTTTGAAATATTTGTTATATGCAACTATTATTTCTTAATGAATCTACAGTAACTATTAAAATTAACTTTACATTTAAGGTATGTTTTTTTTAAATGTGGCAACACTAAAAAAGACATATTTAGAAAACGTATAAAAAAATGTTAAAAAATATGGCAACACTATTCCATTCTCATTCGCTCTACGAGTACCTATGTATATGTTACTATAAAGCCCAAACTCGGTGGGTAAATCCAAATATTAACACATATTTTAGAAAACATATAAAAATTTTTACGCAGCGGGATTTCAACCCGCACCTCTTGAGAACCGTTTAAGCATTCGAACGCATGGCTTAGCGGTCAGAGCCTTCAACTTATGTTATTAGTAAAACTTATTTTTAACTTCTCAGAGACCCGGTAAATGTTGATTAGATTATGCTTGAAACAATTCGGACTTTTACTATTAAAGTTGGCATATCTTAAGTCCGTACCTTACCATTAAGTCTTGCAATTTTCCGTCGTACAGGCTTTTGCAGTAACAATGTATTAGTGTATAGGCTGTGGTTTCTACATGCCGATAGATAATCCCTACAAAGCTCACCTAAGATCATTGGACAATTATCACTCAATCTATTGTCAATGCAGATAACATATAAGAGATATTGTATACTAGTATTAAATGTACATGGGTACAATGTACAAATAAAATATTAGTAGACGCAAAGTGTAATATATTATAATTACATAATTCGAAATTAAACGTCGGTAAACGAAATTACAAACACATTACAAAGTCCGCCGTCACTGGTAGACTACCTGTTTCATTTAAAATATGTAAAAATCTAGATGTTATCATATAAGTATGTATTTTAAACGAATATGCCCTAATAGATAACCTAGTGTCAAAACACTCCGTTCTCCACTTTGCGCCTAAATACGTGACTTTACGTGTTGAGTGGCGGAGCTCAACGCCGCACTTTGCCTTGTTACCAGAGCGAAGAAATGAAAACAATTGAAATATAATCATTCCTTCGAGTGGAAATCGAACCCACAACCAATCGTCTCTACAGTCAGACGCTGTCAGATGGCTAATTTCAATTTAAGCCGCCATAGTCATATTATCTTGCCACTAAACCATTTGTATACTTCGACTTTGCGTGAGTAAAGACGGATAATAAAGACGTGTAATACATTATTTTAGGTGCTATGTTTGAAAATCAATTCGTACCTAGGATTTAGTTCTATTTTTGTTAAATGATTAATTTTATTTAAAAAAAGGAACTAAAACAAACTCAGCTACAGAGTTTACATAAAGTAAAACCAATCAAAATATTCATACTTTTTATGAAAAACTAGACAAGACCTCTCTAAAGTCTTTACTACTTTTTTAATTCTGTTGTGAAAGCCTTTTAAGATTAAAGACAAGTAACTAGTCTTTGTTCTATCGCAAGGCATTTCTATCGAAAGCGGATGGGCAGTGAAGACATGACGATAACTATTAAATTGCTTCAATTATCTTGATGGCTCGAAAGGTTCAATCGTTTAATATGGATTTTTCAGGTAGGTAAAATAGCGGAAATTTGTTTAATGGTATAGTATGGTATATAAATTAAATTGAGCCCATCGTGGAGCAGCGGAATAGTCTGGTTGCAAACGTGATAGGTTGTGGCTCCACTCGGATCAATGATTATATTTAAATAACTTTCATTTCTCCGCCCTGAAACGACGAACGGAGAGTTTTGATAGACGAACGGAGAGTTGTGATACTATGATCTCTTTGCTTACCTTCGAATGCGGGATAAAACGTGAAGCTACAAGAAAGACTGGTATTACGAAAGCAAAGGACAGGTAAAAGTCCACAAGAAGAATTGTGCCTAACGATAATTATCGATAATATTATATCAATATAATTAGATTCTTTATTGTAGACAAAAGAATAGGAAACAAACATAAATAACAGAAGCATAATATATAATTACACCACTAAAAGACGACCTTGTCACTATTAGTGATCTTTTACAGATAACCTATGGCATATACAATTAATTTCATACGACACGTAGAGGTGAAAAAATTACTATAATATGGAAATAAATGAATATTAATAAATTTTACAATATGCAAAATATATCTTTAGAAAACGTATAAAAATTTGCACGCAGCGGTATTCGAACCCGCGCCTCATGTAAACAACTAAGCCATGCGTGCTACATCCAGCTGCAGCAGCATTTCGACGCTGATTTCTAAATATGTTTTTCAATTTCGTATTATGCAGTATACAGTATATAGAAAATACATACAAGATATATAGATATACAAATATGATACATACATAATATGATATACTCTTATATACATATAAGCCTAGATTGTAGGCTAATTTAATAAAATGTGTGGATCATCTAAACTGTTAACAATTTAATTTAAATGAATTTTGTATTGAACTATAAAAACGCTTTGACCATTAAAATTAAATACTCGAAGTTTTTATATCTAGGCAATGTTTAAACAAACTAAACTTTTTGTAAACGCTGAAGCAAAACAAAGTTTTGTAACTTCGATTCCCATTCGGAGGAATGATTAATAAGATGATTGATTAATAAGATTAATAAGCGTGGAAATAAATATTTAAAGCATTTTCATTTCCCCGCTATGGTGACCTAAACTCGTAATGTCTCGAATTCGGGTAGAAAGTGGAATACAGTGTCTTGATACTAGGTTCCCTCTAAATACCATGGGGTAATAGGCGTGAAGCTGTCATTACTCAAATTAATATATATTTTTTAGCTTAGAAGGAATTGAGTCCTTTTTATTTTAAAATATTACGGTTAATGTACTCCGGATATAATAAACTCGTAGTCTGTATTTGTGTAAAAAACAATATTTTGTTCCACATATTTTTATTATTTTTATCACTCTACCAATACAGAAAAACTTCCCAATTCTTCTTCTTCTTCTTTTCCCAACACAGAAAATATATAAATATCCCTAAGAGGCGAAAGTCCAGGAAATTGTATAAATAAAAGAAACTTTTAATTCATTAATTATAATTCTTTAAGACTATAGAAATACTATGTTTCTGTTTGTAGTATTCACACACACAGAGCTTTTCTACCAGTTAAGCATTTATCCTATCCAAATTTATTCCAGATCAGCAAATCGTATTGAAGCGAATGGTCTGCTGGCTTACTATACTAATCTTGCCGACCGTGACCCGCATTAATTGATATCGAAGCTTCTGGAATGTCTACTACAAACGTTTCTATATTTACATGCTTAAATGCTTTGGTGAAAATAGTATTCAAGCGATTGTTGTGAATTCAAGTAAAATGTTTTACAGCTTCACGCTTTTTCACGCATAGCAGTGTAGTCGGAGAAAACCAAATGTCATGGCGCTGTTCTCCATTTTCCGCCCAAATTCGAGACATTGCGTGTCGAGACATATAATTTTGATATAATCATTCCTCCAATTGGGATTTGAACCTACGAGCGAGTGTTTATAGTTTATAGCCATGATGGCTTCAAGAGTCATTTGGGTATTTCTAATACCATCTGTTCGTTTAAACTCTAGTGCAAACTTTTAAAGAGGCAAGCAATCGTACGTCACTGCGTTGAAGTGACGAGCTCCTTGATTGTACCTTAAATGTAGGACTTGTGAGGATAAAAAAGACTGGTCTGGTATGGTATGATGGCGATATGATGTCTAAACTACAAAGTTATTTCATAGTATAGCGATATATACTATTATATATTTAAAAACACAGAAAATTGTTGAAAAATGGTTTTAAAATCAAAAATATAGTATAAATTAAAAAAAAAATGCATTATGTTTTATTTGTCAGATACAGTTTATAAAGACCAGAAGTACAGAAAAGAAATAGAAAATCTTTAGAATATTTTTAGCTACCACACCATCCTAGTGCATTATTACAATTTTATATCAATTCTGATAAAAAAAAAATCTTCATTCGTCAAACGTTTTTGAAAAACGTATAAAAGTTTGTTCTTGGCGCGATTCAAACCCGCGCCTTGGCCTTGTCAAACGTTCTACATCCGGTAACGTCAAAATTCTTAGACGATTATTTACAATATATTTTAATCGATATCATTGAGAGTTGTCATCGAGAGTTCTTCCAATTTCAGCTACCCAAACACTATATTACGAACAATCATTTGGGCAATAGAAAATGTTATTTATTAAATACTATAACACTTAAAAGTGGACACACACTTAGAAAACAAAAACATTTTTAGAAAACATACAAATTTCCCACAACTACCCAAAGTACTTACTTTCAAATGTCGTTTGACACAGGTTTCTGATTCTGTGGCCTCAAATCATAACCGTCAGATGGATATTGACGAGAGGAATTCAATCAATTTGTCGACTCGAGTCACATTCGATCACATCGACACGTTCAGACGTTGAGAGCCTTTAGCATTGCTTGTTACTGGTGTCAAGTGAATGTTTCAAACGTATTGGAGTTCACTATTTTCATAGTAGAATAGAAGTAAATTGTACCCCTTACAGTGATTTAAAGATACGAAGCCAATTTGTGTTTATTATCGCTAAGAATATAGTATTGATAGTTTTATGTATTATTGACGTGACGTGAATTAGATGGTAACTTGTTCAAATCTTTGTTGGTAAACAAATTATATCAGCATATCACTCGACTGATAGACAACGTACGTCTGAAACTATTGGATATAATATATAATGTATTGGAAATAGAAAGCTTAAATTGATTTAAAGTTTTCTTGTAGACTGGGGAAGCATGAGCATTTCTTGTAGATGAAGAGTCTTCTCTTTTTCACAAAAAATGGAACAGAACGGAAAGGTAGTAATGAAAAATGTAAATAGTGTATTGTTTCCCCAGCCGTTTAACTAATTGTGGTATATATTATTTTAACATTTTTTAAAATATTATTCGCACACTTACGAAATTGAAAAAGACATATTTAGAAAACGTGTAATAAACAACAACAATTGTGGTATTTTGTTACTGTAGTGTACATAATCGTATCCTAGTATTTTTTTCTTTGTAGATTTCGCTTGAATTTTGTCTGTGATTCAAGTGAGAGCGCGGGCAGACGTAAATACAAAATAGTTAGTTTTTTTCAATTAATAATATAAATATTTCATTAGTGTTCAAATTACTTTTAAATAATTAATATATTTTGTAAGATTATTGATAATATCTGCGTTACCGTAATTACACATTAACTGTGAAAAAAATATAATGTTACGACATAGTTTTAAAAAGACCTAAACTAACCTTTTTTTTCGTTATCCTGATCGTTGTGGCAATAAAATCAGGTTTATGCTATGAGCATATTAATATGTTATTAAATTCAGACACGTCAGAAAATTTTCAAACTAATCGAGTAGTAAGAAGGGGTCGGTAAGATGCCGTCTGGTCCGTCTATGCCTATAGTAAAAACAGCAAAACCCCATAAGACAATAACCAAGGTAGCCCAATAATCAAGGTATATAATAGGTATATAAAAATAATATACTGCAAACATAATATAAAACAGTAAAAATCTTTGCCTAAGCGAAGCAAAGCGCTTGTAACTTTGTTGCGTATTTTTGGCTCGTTCTCAACTTCTGCATTGCATACGAGCTTGGAGAAACAATAAGTGGTGAATATTTTGCCATACTATCGTTCGTGTTGTATCTTTTAAATAAAAAAATATGTTTAGAATGTGCCAAAATATTAATGAAAGTTTCATTTTGTTTGATATTCAGTTTAATATATATATATACATATATATATTTTAAATGTTAGCTAAAAATATCCCTAACATATATATGTATAGCGCAACTAGTAGCGTAAAATATAATTTTTTTCTTGTTTTTTTCAGAAGTTTCTTAGTGCTTCCTTATACTTCTAACGTACATACCTAACGTTCTACTACCAGTTTCGGTTACTCTTAGCAGGCTGTCGAGGGTGCCCCCACCCTTGACGTGATTCCCGCCGCCGGGGTTCACGAAAGACTGGGGTGCCCGTGGCCTCGGCTAGTGGCGGTCGAGGAGGAGCACCGTGAGGTGTTAGTGGGTATACGGACGGTCTATCTGACAGTCCGGAGTCCCACATAACCATGTCCGACTCCCCGATCGGGCTGGTATCCGTAAAGAATTTCCTCATGTAAAAAAAATGTGTTTTCACTCTATAGCACCATTTTAGATTTCACATTTATAGTGTGTGACGGATAAATTTTTCATATTTTTCATAAATTAGTCATATTAGTCTGTTTTCCGTTTTGCCCCTGTTAAATAAGTATTGTATAAAATGTTAGGTGGCAATTTCGCACATTACACATTGCCTTACCAGATTACAAAAAACAAAGCTTGTCCATGTGAAATATAAAGTAGCCTATTCGGATACCGCGATTTATGCAAACCAACCGAAAGATATTTTTTTCAGAATTCGCAAATAATGTTAGTTGACTGTTAAAACTGTGCATTGCAATAATTATATATTGAATATTTTTTAAGATTAAGTAATACATGTTTAGGTAAGTAAAATTCACACAAGTTTCATCAAAATATTCTATCTCAATCCTATCCAAGAGAATAAGTTCTGTTCGTTAATATAATCTCGTTTTGAATAGCCCTTCATCAGGCTTAAAGTAGGCAGGCATCTATGTTATAAAAAGTTCAAAGCTCTATAAATTCCAAATAATATAAGTTTTAGATCTCTACGAATAAATAAAATTGGAGTTTCTCTTTGTAATATTAAAATAGCAGCTTTTTACTGAATGCATATATATGTATATATGTGTACACGGTACATCTACCAAATTAACATTATTTACAAATTTTGTCTGTATGTCCCGTGTGTTTCGGCTAATCTGTGAAACGACTGGACCGATTTCGCCGAGACTTTCACTGGTAGATAGCTGATGTAATAACTTAGGCTAGTTTAATTTTCGAATTCCACATAGACGATGTCGCGGGCTCATTTAGTATATAAATAACAGAGTTATATAATAATGGCCTTAAATTAAATTTAACTAGAAATGTAAGTTGTGAAAATAGCTTAAGTTAAGAGTGAAAATGGTAAATGTTACGAGCTGCACTTTGTACGCTGTGGCGCTGAGTGCGCGGTGCTGAGAGGACGATTCACATTATGAGTGTCATTTCAGTTAGTGTAATTTATGTTATTATATTTTAAATACTAATTTCTTAGTTTTTTTTGGAATAACGCATATCAACTGGTGCTTTTGTTTTAATTAATTGGGGAACATTCTACGCGGTGACAGCCTCTGACTGTATACACAATGGTTGTGGGTTCGATATATACTCGGGGGAACGGTTATATTTAAATTATTTTCTTTTCTCCGCTCCAGTGACTAGATAAAGCGCGGCGTTGAGTTCTGCCACTCAACACACAATGTCTCGGAATCGGGAGGAAAGTGGAGAACGGAGTGCCTTGACATTACAGTTCTCTCTACCGTTTTCAAGAGGCGCGTGTTCGAATGTTTTTCATGTTTTTTTTAATGTTTTTCAATATACATGTCGCCGCGATTATAATTTATATTAATAATTATTAATATAATAAGGATTTATTAATTATTTTCATTGATTAAAATAAATACTGATTTCATTGTAAGTAAATTTAATTTATGTACATTAAATAAAAAATGTCAAGAAACCAATCACTTGTCACTTCCATAGATAATGTTTGAACACTTATAACAATATGATTATTAGTACGTAAGATTTGAGTATTTTGAACTAAGTAGAATAGAAGTTAAAAAATGTTGTGAACAGTGAAAAGGAGTGATAACAAATATCGTTGTAAAGGCGTCATTTGAGTCGATGTACAAAATTGACCACCTTTGAAAGATACATTGTAATTAAATTTCATATTGGCTTTTCATAGAATAACAGGTTATATAAAACTGTTTTACATGTTTTATTTAAAAAACCTGTAATATTGGCTTTTGCTGTTGCAATATTTAAGCTTATAGTTATTTAAATTATTAAAAGTTCAAATTATGCTTCCGTTTATTATTTAACATATACCTTGCTAAAGTATTGTTTTTGTGATAACAAACAAGATTTTAGATCCGATGACCAAATGGTGATCAGAGGCTCTACTCATTTATTTTTAATATTTAGTCTGTGTCATCTTTGACATATACATATAAGTGAGAACTAAATAGTAAATTATAGCGGTGAAGCTCACGCAGACGAAGTCGCGAGCGGGTCGCTATTATAAGAAATATAGCTTTATATAGCAATATATCGCTGTGTAATTTATAGGACACTAGGAGGGTGAAGCTTAAGCTGCATATGGAGGTACTAGGTGAATAATGCATGTTGCATCTCCATCTCTCGGACTGGATAAACTTTTGTGTACACTCGGTGTCACTGTGAAGTATGTAGCTGCTTGAATTTTTATTAGGAGCTCTGTAAATGGATCCTTTGTGCAATATTTTGTTGGAAGCTTACACGTGAGTAATGTGAGCTACTCACTTATATAATATTTATTTGTGTGTTTTTCAAATCCTCATATAAAATCTAGCAGGATGTATATTAAAAAAAAAATAATGTGTACAATTACATACCCATATAGATAATAATAAATTAAGTACGTTATCGATATATTATTTTGAAAGTTACAGTTGGATAAAAGTATGAAGTTTGACAGAGCTTACATATGTGGATGGAAACTAAAATAAGCATGGAAATTAAATGTTTGAAAAAAAAAACTACCACCTGTATACCTGCATAAATAGGGCAAGACTTATTTATTTATTACGGAAAACAATAGAATTAAATAATTGAAATACATAAAAAACTTTTACGAAAACAAAGCCGATACCCGTTTTCCTCTTACATACTGAATTTAGATACAGATCTATAAAATCATTCCTGTTATAAGTTTATTGTAACAATTATATAGTAGCAATAATGCAAAAAAAAAATAAAAAGTAAATTAAAAAAAAAAATTTAAAAAAGTAAGATATTAAAATGCTCCCTTGCGTGTGTGAGTGAGAATTGTTACTTAAATTTATCTCATAATATGTTATTTCTGGTAATATAAAATGGAAATCTATTCTGCATTTAAGCTCAGCTTCTATAAATAATTTTATTTGAACTTTAAATATACTGAACGGACTGACATCGTTTAATTGTACAACTCAAACCAATTGTTCGAGTAAATACCAATCGTCGTCTTCACGTCAGCTTTAGATCTTGCTTTTTGTAGCTGATTTCATTATAATTAATGAAAAGTTAGCAAGAATTCATAAAAACTGGTTTCGTTTGAAAATTTTTGCAGTGGTTGTGAGCTTTTGGAAGTCTACATAGGTTATATGATATTTTAAATTGATAAAAGCATCTTTAGACGGTAGTTTCATAGTCAGTCATAATTAATTACCTATATGATACTTCATCTAACAAGAGGTCATCGTGGCTGTAACTGTAAGTACGATTGGTTGTGGGTACGATTCCCAATCTAGGAATAATTATATTTAAATAGTTTTCATTTCTCCGCTCTGGCGAACAATAGTTAGTGCGCCGGCCGCCACTTGACACCTAGTATCTTAAAGCAGCTCAATAATATGAAACTTGAGAAGTTCAGTGTTTCGGTGTGCGAAAATACATTTTATAAAATCAGACTTCGGCTTTCAAGACTTCTGCCTTGTTCCTCTGAATTCAAGATATTGCATGTGTAGAGGCGGAAGTCAACACTGCACTTTGTCTTAATATAGTAAAGTAATGAAAATAATTTAAATATTATCATTTTTCCGAATGGGAATCGAATCAATAGCTGTTAAGTTTTTAAGTCGCAATTCTACTGTACCACGATAAAAAAATACATTAATTTTGTTTTTATGTTGTTTTATTATTAATATAAAAAATAATCGGAAAAAGCTTTAAATAGGTTTTTATTCAATGTTTTTATGATTAATTCACACGTTTAGGAAATTGTAAAGATTTTTAGGAAATCTATAAAAAATTATAGAAATAAAATTTAGCAGAAACTTGTTATAAAATCTCTATATTGAGATGCTAACAACGATAATAAGCATAGCTTAGCGGTCAGAGCGTTTGGACGATTTCCGAGAGGCGCAGGTTCGAATCCCGCTGCGGCTAAATTTTATACGTTTTTCAAAAATGATTTTTTATAAATACTTTTTTTACAATTAGACCTAAATGAAGTCAGTGTAGATAACTAGGCAAAGCAAATATTTGAAATCCACATACACGTGGTGCTACGCTTCAAATAGTGTCAGGTATTTCGGTAAAAGCCGGGAGTATTTGGATTGGTGGAACGCTAGCTGCATTCCGATTTGTGCTACAGTACATTTTCCGAGCGAAAATCAAGCCTCTATCACTTTTAGTGGGAAAGTGACAAACACGACATTTCTTTAAATGGTTTTTTAATAGCTATACACTTTAGAGAAATAAATTATGTACTTAATGTTGGAATTTCGCGTAAAAATATCTTTCGTATAATAACATAAGCCATGCGTGGCTTAGCGGTCACAGCACTTGGACGGTTTCCAAGAGGCGCGGGTTCAAAGCCCGCAGCGTGCAAACTTTTATACGTATTCTAAAAATATGTTTTTCAAGTTCCTAAGTGTGTGAATAACACTTTAAAACGCTAAAAATATCTTTTGTATAACTTTTGGGTTATGAATAGTATCCAAAAGGCACCGGACGCTCAATTTCTGCTGCCTTTTCTTTTTGATATGGAGAATGGAGTGTTTTTTTATTGGTGTATTTAAGCCTATCCAGCTAAATGAGGAACAAGTGTAAAAGATAAAAAGTATCGGCAACTTTACATCGCACAATAATAGTTTGAAGTGAAATAACAATTGACATAGTGTTATGCTGAAAAACAATTTAAGTTCAGAAGTTTAAGCTAATATACTCAAAACAGTTAACACTACAAATCTAAATTGTTTTAATAAATTATATATACAGAAAAAACTATTAATTGGATTAAACTGTAATATAGTTTTGATAATATTTTAATACACCTAACAATCATTTTTGTTTAGTAGTTTGAGATAGATAGATTTTCCTATCAGTCAGTTTAGAATAAGCCTGAACCACCAAAAAGTGGCACAAAGGATTTAGGGATTTATGGATTTATGGATTTTTTATTTATTTCTTTCTTATAACTTACAGGAACAACAGACAACAAACATTCATTTGCCATTTTCCCTTCAACCAAGAAAATAATGGCGGATTCTTATCAGATCCATATATGTATATAAAGTAATATATAAATATGTAACAGTATATAAAAATATATGAAATCCGCTAAGCACGTAAAGGTCTGAAACGTCTTATCGTGTGAAATATAATTGATTTAGTATGCGCCCGGCGTCGCCGACCTGTCCACTTATATGAGCAATTACGTGATATCGGTTAGTGATGGAGACCAAAGTATTACACCAATACTTTCTGTTGAGTAATAGCCCTAGTCTATACCGTTGTTATGTGTATTTGTATCCATCCATATGAAGCATCATACCTCTTAGTAATAAAATACCCAAGAAACCGGAAGAAACCTACCTACAATTACTTATCCACAACTATACTATCCGATATACATATGTGGGTAGGTGCAAGGGCTACACCAGGAGTGGGATTTCTTATTAGTTTGTTAAGTCAGAAGTGGGATTTCTTATTAAATTACGATATATATTATTTTATTCGTATGGTTTACCGGTTTTAGTGGCTCTTAGGTCTGTTTGTAATCAAATATTGTTTCCGGTCAAACGAAAAGTTGTTTTTTCGTTTGACCGGAAACTTGGGATGCAGATAGAGATATGTACTTAAGTTAAGCACTATCAGTGTTTATTTACACATGTAAACATTGGTACTTTAGTTTTTTTTTCAGTAGTATTATAATATATCAGACTAAAAATGTAAATCATACATCTTTGTTTTCTACTAAAAACACCGTTTCTCAAATACAAAATGTATATAACCATTCAAAACGTGTTTATTCTTCATAATACTATGCGTAACTATATAATAATACAAGTTAGATATATATTAAAAAAAAACATTTTTAGAAAACGTATGAAAAATTGAACGCAGCAGGACCTGTGCCTCTTGGAAACCGTCCAAGCGCTCTAACCGCTAAGCCATGCATGCGTTCTAGATCCGGCTATGTCAAACTTCTTATACGCTTATTACTACTTATTTTTGTAGTTAGCTAGTCTCTATAGAGAGATTTTTACAAATTTCTGCTACCCAAAGAATATTTTACAAATAAACGTTTTTCACAAGAGAATGTTATTTATTAAATATTTTTAACATTTTTATAGTGTTATTCACACACTTAGGAAATTAAAAAATATTCTTGGAAAGTTATTTATTTAAAGATATACATTTACCGGCTACAAAAGGAAATTATAGGAGTTATTTGGACCAATATTCGCACTCTTTCTAGTCTAGACTGTTTTTTAATATCACGTACGATCATATTTTTAAAGAAAACAAAAAGAAGCGTTGTTTATTATTAAAACGGTAGCAAAAATGTCTCAAAATTATTATAGCGCTTGAGCATTCTGAACGGGCGTCGCCCGTTTTGTAAGCCACATTTTAGAAACTTCGGTCTTAAGGCATGTTGTATGTAATAGAAATGGTCTTCGTTGCATTAATAAGCTTTTCTTACGTGGACATTTGGAAATATGTAGCTTTTTATAGAAGATGCGTAAATCGTAAATAAGAAGATGCGTATAGAAGATGCGTAAATGCGAAGATTGGGTTTGAGTAAAAGAATTACAATTAAGTTATCTAAATCACGATGTGAAGTGTAATAGTCATTATTTTAAATTAAGTTTTTAAAGCTTATTTAGCTTTTATTTATCATTAAACACACTTAACATCCAATGTTTCGAATTTGGACAGTGAAAAACAGGAAAGTGGAGAACGGAGTGTCTTGACACTAAGTTCTCTGACTACCCTGCTGGCAAGGAAGTTTGAAACTGGAAAAAATATATAGTATAGTTCACATTTATCATAGTGTAAATCTTCTTATAGGACACATATGCGCAAACACTTATTAACAAACACACACGCACATGCACGCATTCACACGAACACGCATGCACGCACACGCACGCATTCACACTATACAAATTTTCTAAGTTTCCTTTGTTCTGCTTTTAGCTTATTTGACACATTGCGTGCTTTGAAGTAGAGTTCAATATTTTAATTAACTAGACAGGCTTATCAAAATTATTTCATGTATCCCCACCACCATCACCACCACCACTACCACCAATACTAACCACCACTACCACCACCACTGTCCGTCCGCCTGGAATGGAGACATTGTATGATTGGCAAAACTCAAAGTCGTTTTCGCATTTTTTTTCACTAGAGCGGAGAAATAAAGGTAATTTAAATATAATCAATTATCCCCGATCCAGGATCGAACTACAACCATTGCGCTCTTTAATTGCGTTTACCATCCTACTAATATTATAAACGCGAAAGTTTGTAAGGATGTTTGTTACTCTTTCACGTAAAAACTACTGTATGGATTTTAATGAAACTTTACAATAATATAGCTTATACATCAGAATAACACATAGGCTAAGACATTGTGTGAATTCAAACCAAAATATCAAGTAAGTATCTTATGTTCAAGCCATTAAAGCCAAAATAGTGAACCATTGTAGTCAATAAATTAATATTATGGTATATATATATGCTAAATGCATATGTATACACGCTACATATACCAGAATATTACTTTTTGCTATTTTTGTGTCTATCAGTCTGTTTGTTCCAGCTAATCTTTAGAACGGCTACACCGATTTTGACGGGGCTTTCACTGGCAAATAGCTGATGTAAGATCTCCACGCGGACAAAGTCGCGGGCACAGCTAGTTTCCTATAAAGAAACTCAATCTGACAAGTTTTAATTGCATCAATATGGCGTTATTGAGTAAAAAAGTTATAAAGTACAGAATTTGGTTTTACTTCCGGTACATTTTCCAATTCAAAGTCAGAACCAGTTCATAAAATAAAGCTCGTAAATTACAAATATTCATCGTATTTAAGCGTTTTACTGTAGAATTGTTAGCTCAATATAAGGGGCGCGGAGAATTTTACATTCCCCGCAAACACCCTGCCACGTATAACTTTGAGTTACTTTACGTTACTTTGAGTTTCTAATAGAAGTTTATGTAAATGGTCCAAATTTGAGTTAATGTGGTACTGTAAATGGCAGGTAAAAATATATTCTAAGAATTGAATCCTTTGTAATTTATATTTATTTTAATTTAATTATTATTATCATATTTATTAGATTTGTTCTTTTATGAATAAATTAGTTTAAATTATACTTATATTGCAATACAAAATAAATTGTCCTAATTCACTGACCGGCTGATTCATCATGGCCGAGCGTAAATTATTGTAGATAGACTATAGAGATTCTCATTGGTCAGTAGGGATGTTTTTTGGAGAAGTTACCCACCAGGGAAGGATTTTTACAATTTCTTACTAAGTATAGAAGATTCATACGACAGTTAGCCTATAAAATATAGGGTAGTAATAAAAATCACACAAAACATTCAATCAGCTTAAAAAATCTCAGGGTACCTATTAGTATAGGTATAAACAAATAAACAAAGAAACCAATAAAATATTAATGACAAACCGTAACTGATATAAAAAACAAACACAAATATATAAAACTTTACCGTATGTGTATAATAGAGGAATAACAAGTACATTTTCATATTTTTTTTTGTTCACGTTTTATAGTACTTCGTAATTTTTTAATATCATCGGTGCATTCATTAAAAAAGTTACCCCACGGTATGGGGTTTTGGCCGCAAATTTCTACATTATCACGCGAATAATGTTTTTAGAACTAATTTATAGGCCGTGGGGAAAAGAAATTGTCACTTTGTTTCCATCGTAAACTTTTTAGCGTTTTTTTAGTTCCCAATAATATATATATTACTTCGGCGAAAATGGCGAGGTAATATTTTTATTTGAATATTTTTTTTATTATTTTAGGACAATATCTGCATAATGAGAGCTGGGTGGAGACATTTTTACTACAATTGTGCTCCTTTTATTCTATAAACGCACACTATAGTGTGGAGTGGTACAAACATTTTTATTTAAATATATTTACTTCAGGTGGAATCGAACCCACAACCACCCTTTATAAATCCTATTATTTTCCACTAGTTTTACTCCATCATGTACATATATTGTAGCTAACTAATTCTGTGTGTCGTCCAAACTTTGTCCCAGCTAATGGTTTGGGTGACGAGGACGTAAAGTGCGTTGGTCGTGTGCTGCTCCAGTAGTTTTTATACAGATGATTTATTGTTTGAGCCTAAAACAAATCTTAAGTGTACAATTTCTTTTTCAGCTTCCCGTTTCTTTCCTTATAGCAAGGCGGGCAGAGATAACCTAGTGTTCAGACACGTCCCTCTTTGCCGCCCGAGTTTTTACTTAAATTATTTTGGGCCTACCTCTTGAGTGGAGTAACTCAACTCAACACTTTGTATCACCAGAGCGAAAAAATGATAATAATTTAAATTTAATTATTTATTTTAAATAATTAAATTTCATTTAAAACTATTTAGACAAGGAAAAGGACTATATCAAGTGCTCGATCGTAGCCATGCCATATGCGTTAGAAAAGCTATTTAATTAAAATAAATATAATTTAATTATATTATATTTTGTTGAGACCATTGTGGCAGTATATACCCGGTTGTGAGTGCATACGCGATGGTTATGGGTTCGATATTCAGTCGGGGGTATTGATTATAATTTAAATTATTTTCATATCATAGCTCTTGTTACAATTGGTTCAGTTTCGCCACTGAACACGAAAGACGCTGCCAAAAATAGTAATGGAGTCAAGAAAACAAAGACAAAGAAAACGACCAATACATATGAAAATATTTTATTTAATTGTATATATAAATGTATAAAATGATACAACAGTCCAATTAAGACGTATCTCACTAAATAACATTGAAATCACGCTAAGGGCTGTTAAGCCCGATGTTTTAAATGTAAGGTACTGCTCATTAGTTTTGTTTGTCGTGTAATTTTGTATTTAATTAATGTAAAATGAAAGTTATGTGTACGAGATTATTATTAATTGCATCGTATATGCAAATGCTTTTTTTTTATATAAGAAAATTTTAAAGTTTTAATTATTTTTTTCAGTAATCAGAGAGAAACCAGTATCAAGACACTCCGTTTTTCACTTTCCACCCGAAATCGAGACGTTAAGAGAATGCTGCGCTCTGTGTAAGTTTTAAATATAACCATTCCCTCCCCCCAAAGGGAGTTGAAGCGACAACCAATCGCATTTATACAGTAACAAGCTTTTTTTTATTTATTGTAAGACTTGTGTATCAGTTTAGTTTATATTCTACAATTAACGTGTTGGTTTTTTTTTTATTGTAACACATTTAAGGTTATATGAGGTAGGCAGGAGGCAGATATACATTTTATTTGTTACTAATTGAATTACAAAACACATATTTAGAAAACGTATAAAAATTTGAACGCAGCAGGATTTAAACCTGCGCCTCTTGAAAACCGTTCAAGCGCTCTGACTAGCGGTCAGAGCCATGCCATGCGTTCTTACAACTTATATTTGTTGTTAGCATCTCTGTAGAGAGATTTTTACAAATTTCTGCTACCCAAAGATTATTCTACGAACTATTTTCTTTTTCAATTTCTTACTCTTCTAATACGTCTATTTCTAAGTGTCTAATATGTCTAAGTGATAGTAATAACACTTGAAATAATGTTAAAAAATATGTAAATGAATTAAGTCAATGTAGTCTAAAAAAAAGGTCTTGGACCAATAATATGTATTTTAAGTGATTGGACATTAACCCTGCACTGCAGTTCTGGTCATCGTAAGCTTTGTACATTTTTTTTCAAGTTATTTAAGTAATATTTTTTTTACATAGAAGAATGCAAATTCAAGGTGCCATCATAAACATTTATACAATTAAAAACGTGTAACAATTTCACCCACCATACAAATAAACAAGTTAAAGCATAAATAAGTAGAACTGAAAGTAAATTTACATTATCGACTTTTCATTCAATAAACAAGACTTCGAGTATATTATTATATATTTAAGTCATTTATAATAAACTTTATTTTTAGGTCACTCCTCGATCACACCTTAGGACGTTGCGTTTGGTTGCAGAATAGATAACAGTTCGATCACTTAGCAATATGGAATACATATAGACCGCCTTGAGGCCATAGTGCAGTGGATCAGTGTCAGACTGTAAACGCAATGGTAGTGGGGTTAAACTCGGCTCTGTGGAATGATTATATTTAAATTACAACTGGTGGGAAAAGGAGAGCCGAGCGCATACCCTCCCTAATCGGCTATGCGGGAATTAGTGCGTTATAAAAAAAGAAATATTATAAAACAAATATATTGAAATATTTTACTATGTAAAACGAGTATTAAAAATAAGGATAAAATGTATACTTTTTGTAGCTTTACGCTTTTCCCCGCAAAGCAGGGTCTAAGAGAATCTAGTGCCTTGACACACCATTCTCCACTCTCCTCCCGTTAAAAAAAAGATATTAAAATATTTTACGTATAAATATTTACCTCGAGTTGGAATTTGGACTTTGACTTAGTAAATTGAAAGTTAGTAAGGAAACCTATGTACAAATGCTATGACAAAAAAAAAGTATTATTTACTTATCATAGATATATATACACAAATATAACTTTTAATATTAATATAAAAAATATGTATTAAATAAATAAATATATATATATTTAATAATAAATATGTATTAAATAAATGAATAAATATATATTTAAAATAAAAATAATAAATATGTATTAAATAAATGAATAAGCATATATTTAAAATTAAAATAATAAATATGTATTAAATAAATGAATAAATATATATTTAAAATTAAAATAATAATAGTAATAATAAAAATAAAAGTGAAACCAGTTCGGCTCGGTAGCTTGTAACATTTTATAGAGCGAAAAGGGCCCCAATATAAACATTTTTACGAGAGTCGTGTAAGGAGGATGAATAAATCAGGCAAATGCAAGATTCTCGTAGAATCTCATACACTAAGACGTTTTCGATGTTTTGGGTAAGTTGGGTATTTTCCGTTTTATATATGCTTGTTGTGAATCTATTGCAAAGATTACTTGAAGTCATGTTACTCTTTTTGAAAAGAAAAAAACATTTATGACTTAAAATAAATACTTTCTCAGAATAGAATGAAATTAATTGAAAACATTTAGAAAACGTTCTTGAAAACTCCGAAAACGAAAACTCTTGAAAATCGTTCAAACGCTTTAACGTACCTGGATGTAGAAAGCATGGCTTAGCGGTCAGAGCGAGTGGCATAACTGATAATAACACTTTCTTCTAAAATCGAACCCTTCACTTGCGTGTATTAGAGGCATTTTTAAATTTAATTGAAACCTACCGTCTAAGTACCGTTAGTATTTCTAGTATATATTCTTATTTACGGGCTAAATTTGCCGATGTTGGAGCAAAGTATCTTTTTTATTACAAAGATATAAGATAAGCAGCTTTAACTGCTCAGTATTTTTACTTAGTAAGTCCGTAAGTTCAGTCTAAAAAAAATTTCCACTCCATTCTAAGAACACTTATTTAGAATTTGATCTTTAAACATGGAAGTTGGCTGGTTTCTTTTCTTCGATAAAGCAATTTTACAAGCAAACATATTTCACTAGACAAATTAATTAAGTAGGCGAGGCTCATATTTGATTACTCTTATTGAAATTTTAATTAAACACAAATATTCGAAATTAGTTTATAATAATATAGAAAATCAATACTTGTATTAAAATTAGTGTAATACGGCCAGCCACAGAGTGGGGTATAAAAAGGACAAAAAAATTACTATATAAATATTCTTTTTCCGTATAGTAGATAGAAATAAGTGTTTTAAAACAGTTCATACTCCACCGTTTGCCCGAATTTGAGAAGTTAATTCATTACAGCTTAAGTGGCGAAATTCAACGCCAACTCTTTGTCTTGCCGGAGCCGAGAAATGGAAATATTTAAATATAATCTTTCCCCCGAAAGGAAATAAACCCACAACCAGTCAGATGCTTCCCCACTACGCCACGATGGTCTTTCAAAACCTAAATATTAATATATAATAATAAATACGTAAACTGCATAAAAAGAAAACTTTCTATAACTTGGGATCCAATCCTAAAAGCTGTGAAGTCATAAACCCACCACACTATAGAGGAAGATACAGTCAGCTATCAACGGCAGTACGCTAGGCAACTAAGAAATCTCTTGACGGTAGTTTGATCAATGAGATACGCGATTATTCCGGTTAAAATAGTTTCATTTCAAAATCTGTAAGAATCATGAAAACTAAAGCTAAATATATAAATATATATATATGACAGACGCATGCCAGCTCGGTCTGCCTGTGACTACGGACTACTGTAAAGTGTTCGAAACGTGTAAAATGTATTTTCAAATATATATATATATATATATATATATATAAATATATACAATAAACTTAAAACGGAATATCATTGAACTGAAAACTTTTCATTCAACTCACACATTTTTTGGAAGAGGGCAAAAATTAGCTTTTTACATGTACAACAGATAAGTTAATAAGCTAACAAAGAAGCTTTATCCGCTTACAAGAGACTATTTATGACGGCGTGATATAAGGAAGTGGCAGTAAGAACTCAGATAGAACGAAAGTGGACCGACGAGAAATAACACCATTAGATTAATACTAGTATCTTATTTAAGTAATCCTCTAAGTAAGCTGTGGAAGTAATTTCATAGATATGGTGACAAAATGTATTTTAAAATATGTTTTTTTCGAGCTAAATTATACAAACATCATATATATTCCTGTATTTAAAACTGTCGAGGACGTTTAGGTTTTTACTTAGATAGGTAAAAACCTAACAAATATATAGTAAAAATCTTTTAAATTAGTCCCGTCCCACAGCTTACTTCGACCATCACTTAAAGACGTTACTAGTATTAATCTAAGTAGACACCGGAGTGTTTTGATACTAGGTTCTCTCTGCCTTCCCAGCTATGTGGGAAAAAGCGTAAAGCTTATCTATAAATGTGCTATATTATATAGCATATTAACTACAGTTTACAGTTTTTATGTTTTTATAAAGCTTTTCTCTCTCTCTTCTTAAATATGGACAGTGTACCAAGTACGTCAATATTTTTTTTCATAATTTGTGAGATGTCACGGTTAAAGCGGCCGACCACTATGGCTTGACTGTACTTTTTTTGTATCGTACATGGGATTTAAGCTCCCAAAAAATATATTCAGGCTGACAATCTAATAAATGGTATTAAAGAGAAAACATATTCAGGCTATCGTAGCCCAGTAGGACAGTGATGGTTGTGGAAAAGTGATGGTTGTGGATTCATTCCCACTCGTGGGTGATTATTTATAAAATTTAAATTTTCTTGCTTTTATAAGACAGCGCGTTAAGGCCCGATTAGATTTAGATGTTATAAAATATATATATATATATTTTTTATAAAAATATATGTGAAATAAAAATATTTTAAATTCATATATTATATTCATAATCATTAATAAGTGTTCATGTGATTGTACAAAAAAGTAACATAATAATAATAATAATAAGGGGTGTAAACGGGGTAGTAATTTTCTGCCTCAGCCTCTGTTGAACTGATGGATATACCGCCACCAGACGATCGTCAGAGCCTCGTTAGTGGCGGGGTGCACCGCGGGCAGGTGAGGCTGACATTTAGGGTAGTTTGATACACTGTAAAAGGGGTGTAAAAGGGGTTCACATAAAAAAAAAAGCCCGTAAAGAGAGAGAGAAAATTTATTAATAATAATTATATATTAATAAAAAACTTATTGTACATCCACAATTAGAAGTAGAAAACAGAAAATAAGTTAAATAAATAAAAAAATGCGAAAAAAAAGCAAAAGAATATACAAAGTACTAGAATATTCGAATCGTGTACAATGGGCGGCCATATCGCTAAAGTAGCGATTTCTTGCAGGCAACCTTAAGGCATAGGAAATATCAAATTAAGAATGGGATAGTGTGAACAAAAACAACAAAATCAATAGATTAATCGTAAGTTGTACTTATATATATATATATATATATATATATATAAAAACACTGAATTTGTCGGAGCGCCTTTTGACTCCAAAAAAAGAAATTATCTGTATATCACAACTGACATAATATACTGTAAAGAACATACGTTATATGATTTAATTAACAAGTATGTATATACGAACCAAACTTTTTTCTTACGCCGAACTAAGTATTATTAGACGCGAGAACACTATGAAAAAGTCAACAGTAACTAGTGGGGATGGTAGTGAAATAAAATCCTCATTATTCATCCTCTTTAGTGGCTTCTTACTGAAGGCAGATTGAAAGGTGTTCCCTACACAGTTAATTAGTTCTGCAATTTATCATTTGGAGTATCATTTCGGGAACAGTATTTATAAAAGTATATTATTTTTGTTAATAAGTTCCTAGATTAAATTGAAAACGTTTGTTTTGTATATTAAATGTACAATTTTTTTTAAATATATAATTTACTTACATAAGTTCTTTTATATTTTTAGTTTTTTATATTGATTATAGATTCTATTCTATTCTATTGTTTTTGAATTGTCTGTCGTGTGTCTCTATTCAATGTTCAGTAGGCGAATCTTTTTGTGTTCAACAACTATTTATGAAAATTATAAAGAAATATATTTAAATTATTTTGATACTAGATTTTACGGACAAGTTTTGTCAAAAAAAACCCATTTGTTTATAACTTTTGTCAAATGCATTAAAAACTAGCGTAGCTTTTGAATAAAACCATAATAACCTTCGGGACTAGTGTTCAACCAGCCAGACGATATAACACTGAGCTGGCCTCATAAATGCGCCATATTTCATGTTAAAATGCAGCTCTTAGGGTTGGGTTATGTCGGAAATCTAGACTTTACAGGCACAAAGAAAAAAAAATCCTTTTGTTTTGCAGTTACATACAATAAAACGTGTATTTAGATACATGTATATTATATATCATTTGCAATATGAAAATGGTTGGGACGATATAATTGCAATTGAATGCAATGAAGTGTCAAGTGCATTAAACATAACAAATTATTGAAAGCTCAGATTTTTATTAAAAAAAGACATGTTTAGAAAACGTATAAGAAATTGAACGCAGCGGGATTTGAACCTGCGCCTCTAGAAAACCGCTCAAGCGCTCTGACCGCTAAGCCATGCATTGCTTTTGTTTGCTTCATTTTCAATGTCCTTAGTGTTGGAATAACACTTTAAAAAATTGTTAAAAAATATATAGATTTTTATTATATTTTTGTAATTGTGGTTTTTATAACTTTTCTATAAACAGGATGTTGTCACTGAAAAACTCACCGGAGAATTCTGAATAATGTTTTAAATTTTGCAATTCGTACCTGAAACAAATGATATTAAATTACTATAATATAGTTTATTTCTTTACAAAGGTTATAATAAATAATAGATCAATAAACGATTACTGTATTACAGTCAAAATAATATAAACTTGTGATTGAGCAATGTCTATTTTTTTAATTTACCTATTTTCCAAGGGTAAGAAAAAAATAGACGTTTTACAGAACTATTTTTCATCACATTACTGAAATAAAAAGATTTGTAATATATGTTGAGGCCATACTGACGCAGTGTAACACCGGCTGTAAACGCTATAGGCTGTTGGTTCGATCTCCACTCCGAGGCATAAATGTTTAATTTTATTTTTACATTTTAAAGTGTTAATCACATACTTAGGAAATTGAAAAGCATATTTAGAAAACGTATAAAAATTTGAACGCAGCTCGCGTTCTACTGAACGCATGGCGTTGCGGTCAGAGCGCTAGGCGGTTTCCAAGAGGCAGTGAAATTTTTTATACATTTTTTAAATATGCTTTTTTATATTTAAAACAAACGGCGTTGAGTTCCGCCACTCAACACGCAATCCCGAATTCGGGCGGAAAGAGAAGAACTGAGTGTTTTACTTGCTGCTTTTTTAAATATGATGTTACAAAATATTAATAGTTCTATGTGTATACAATGTTTTTCAACAATTTAACGTCTCTGCCTGACTTTGGTAAACTTAATTTTACGGTTAACGATCACAAACGCTAGACGATTTTATGAACATGGCTTGCTTTTTAATGGTCATTGTTCAACAACCCCTATTGTTTTACTTGTATAGTGTTTAACTTGTACTTAAGTTTAATAATTTTTATATAAATAAACGTTGTAAATAAAGAAACCCTTAGAAAATGACCAATAAATGGTAGAAATCCAATTACACTGACAAGTTTCAATGATTAATATACTTTAGCAATTTCAGAAGGTAGCAGTTATGATTGTACAAAGTTCAAAATAAGTTTTCATAAATTTAAATTACATTTTATGAATTTCAGACATACAGATTATAAATTTTCCCTTTTACTCTATTCTATACTCTATTTATTATGAAAATTGTGTTTTCTTGAAATTGCGTGAAAATGCTTTAACGCTTCATTTTCTTTCGTTACTGATCAGAGTAAAGAAAATTTTTAAATGTAAATATTCCAATGGATGGACGTTTAAGTAACACTCACCACTACCCTACGATGGGCACATAAAAAGAACCACTGGTGAACCACTGGTGACAATTAGAACGCCTACTGAGCTATGACAAAACACAATTAATAAATTTAATATTTCTACATTTTGAGGCCATATTGGCGCAGTGGGACAGCGTTTAAATGTAAAAGCGACTGTTTGTGATTATATTTTTAGTTCTCCTTAGTGGTCCCTAAGACAAAATGCGGTGTTGAGTTTCTCCATGGAATACGAAAGTGGAGAGCGAAATGTGTTGAAACTTAGTTCTCTCTGACTATCCAGCGATTATCGAGGAAAAGCGTAAAGTTGAAAAAAAAATCTTAACACATCTATATTCTTATGGGTTATATTATATTCCTAATACGTTATATAACTTTATGAGAAAACGTATTAAAATTTTAACGCAGAACGCAGCGGGATTCAGCTGCGTCAAAATTCTTATAAGCTTATTAGAATTTATTTTTGTTATTAGCATCTCTGTAGAGAGATTTTTGTCAAAAGATAGTTTCCAACAGGCGCGGGTTCCAATGCCGCCGCGTTCAAATGTTTATACGTTTTCTAAAAAAGGTTTTTCACTTTCCTAAGAGTGTTTTAAAAACACTTTAAAATGTTAAAAACGTTATATAATTGTTTAATAAAACTATTTTATTTCTTAACCAAAACAAAATATTTAAAAGACGACTGAAACATAATAAACAGCATCAGCTATCACACAATATTCTATATTTCAACAAGGAAGAAATTTTCAAGTGTCGTTATCTAAGCAAGGCTACATAAGGTTTGTGTCCGCGGTATAAAATCACATTTGACCCCATTTTCTCCACCTCGGCTGTTAGTTAAAACATCTTGACATTAAAGAGAATACGCTTAGTTAATTTTCAAGCTGAAATGTTTAAAGTAGCAGGCCTTCGTGGCACAGTGGGACAACGTCTGAGTGTAAACGCGATTGGTTGTGGGTTCGATTCGCACTCGAAGAAATGATTACATTTAATTTATTTTAATTTCTCCACTCTGGTACCTAAGTCAAAAGCGTGGCGCTGAGTTTCGCAACTCAAAGCGCAAAGTCTCGATTTCAAGAGAAAAATGGAGAATTATCAAACGCCAAACGATTGTTCATGGAATAATCTTTGGGTAGCAGTTGTAAAAATCTCTCTACAGAGATGGTAACTACAAAAATAAGTTGTAATATGCGTATAAGAACTTCGACGTAGCCGGATGTAGAACGCATGGCTTAGCGGACAAAGCGCTTGAACAGTTTTCAAGAGGCGTAGACTCAAATTTTTATACTATTTAATTACCTAAGTGTGTGTATAACACTTTAAAAAAATGTGAAAAATGTATGTCTGTTTGTTTGAGCACGGTAATCTCAGAAACGGCTTAATTGATTTAAATGCAGTTTTGACTAATGTATTTTGGCACATTTAGAGTTTATATTATTTCAATCAGTTCGTACACAAAAAAAGTTACAATTTTTAAATTATAAATGTATACATTGTTTGTAATTTATGTGAAAACTTGGGCGAACGAAAAAAACAAAATACTTTAGTCGTGTAGTTCACGCAGGCGAAGCCGCGAGCGGTACGCTAGTTTATAACATAATTGCGAACCTATTTAAAAGAGCCTATTTATTATATTTAGCCAATATTAGACCTTAAATTCGTAATTTCCTAATCCCAGTGTAGCCCAGCTTTATTCTGTGATATCGTTTGACGCTGCCGTGACTCTGCCATGCAAATGTGACTAATATCAGCCAAAGCAACTGCCTTGAATGCGACCATTTAAGGCCGTCCGCAGTATTGTCTGCCTAACAGTGCTGACTTAAATGTAAATGTGGAGTGTAGTGTACGAGGAAAATATACCGAGCACAGACAATTTGTATGGGAAATTTATTGTTTTGTTTTGTTTTTGTATTGTATTATACTAATAACTTATATTATAGTTTCTATTTGAACAATTTTTTTGCAGCTTTATTTTGCTAACTTTTTTAAGTAAAACTATAGTATTGGTATCCTTGATCGGTAGTCAAATATGTAACTGCAAACAAAGAAATGGCTTGTTTGCCATACATTATTTAGGAGCACATTGTAGTGTAGTTGGAGCGTCTGACTGTAAACGCGATTGGTTTTGGGTTCTATTCCCACTCAGGGGAATTGTTATATTTACAATATTTTCATTTCTCCGTTCTGGTACCTAAAATAAAGAGCAGCATAGAGTTCCGCCACTCAACACGCAATGTCTCGATTTCTGCGGGAAAATGCGTGAAGTTGAAATAGAATATTCAGTATGATTTTATCCCATCTTTTCTTATTCTCCACTATATATAAGAGCTTGACGACAAGTAAATTGTTTTTTCTTCAATCTGATCTGTCTAGCATCTCAGCGCTCGTTCGACCAAGTGACCCTTTTTCTTTTATTGTATCATTCATTAAGTATCTTTTTCTAGATCGCTTCCAATATATATTTCAACTTTAGAATTTAGGATTTTCTTTTAAATATACTTGTACACTACAAACGCTCAGTTCATACACAGTTTTTTTATAGCCCCAACTTTATTAAATGATTACTTAGAACCAAGAATCTTTGTAGTCATTTTCTTCATTACTGAAGGTCCTGCGCAGCATTGGTAGTTATTTTCTTCCGCCTCGTTCAGTCTTTAGATTCTCTCAGCGTAGTTGAGAGACTGAGACTAAGAGCCCGGTGAAAGTGGTTAGCTGGCGTGTGGCCAGCTGCTATTTGGACAACGGTTCTTTGTCCTAATGTCTTTTGACCATACCCGTCACAATTAGTTTTTCAAGTTTGCTGGTTTAATTTCACTGGACAAAAGAACCGGAGTATGCACGAATTCTATTATAGAATATCATTGACAGCCTAGTTATCATTTTGAGTTGACCCAATATTGACTTATTGGTTCTCTTGGCAGTCCATGAAATGCAAAGCATGCATCTCCAACGCATAAGTATTTTCATCCAAATCTATAGAGAAATATTGGGAAAATTAACATTCGGACGTGAACTCGTTATACAAGATTCAACGGCCTTGCCAAATGTACATGCATTTGGCAGGACCGTTGAATCCCGCGTATATATATATTATATGCGGAATAAGCAGAGCTGTGTGAGACTATAAAATTTAATGATATTTTTTATTCTGAGTACCCACTGTAATTGTTCTAAACGATAGCGTCCTTAAAAAGTATTCGTAAAGACCCTCAAATAATCTTTAAATTGAATATACGACGGCTCCGTAAATCGCTGTTAATAGTACGAAATCATACCGCCCACTAAATCACTTTACATTTTATTGTATTCATTACGCGGAAGACCGCTTTAATTTACGATATTGCTCATTCTTTCGACGATCTTTTCTTTCAATTAGGTGTAATATATTTTTTAATTTTATACTTATAACGAACTGTAGCCTGTATTTTGTTTGCCTGGACCTGTATGTATGGACATGTTATAAGAACCGACCATATTAAATAATATATATGTAATATTAATGAATTTGTCTGTTAAAAGGACTTTGAAATAAGTCATTCTTTTTTATTCCATTGTGTTATTGTTAGAAGTAAGTTCTTAAAATATTTTTTTTATATCATTTGTCTAACCATTGCATTAGACAAGGTAAATTTAGCTTAAGACCATTAAGAAAATAAAATATTATTATTTTTTTTAATGTTAAAAAATCCCAATTTCCCCGTTCTATAAATGCCGATTTTTTTTATTGTACAATATATTCATACTTTATAATGTGGAAATGTAAGACAGCTGTGACGCAGTGTAAGTGATAGGTGCCTGTAGGAATGTGATAGTCATGGGTTCAATTAATGGGAAAAAACTGCAAAAATTCCGAAAAAAAAACACTAAAAAGTAGTTGATACTTTGAACTTTGATACTTTTAACTCTGCTGCTGTATGCTGCATTATTTTTTAATTTTTATTAATATTAATGACACAATACCTACTTATACCTCAATTAAACAGTTAATTATTATTTAAGCAATCATTGCTTCTTGAAGATTAACCCATAAAATATTCATAATTTTTCTCGAAACCAATCGAAGCCAAATTTATGATTTCAGCGGGAATCATGGAACAATCGAATTATTCATTCAATTAACTTTAAAATAAATATCCATTATACTAAATGACGTGATAATATATAATTGAATATTGTTTTCTTAAAGTCATGTTGGGTTAGTGGGACAGTATTTCACTGTAAATGTTTAAGGTTCAATTCTCACTTACAAGCCAGATAAAATTATTCAATTTTAACACCCTTAAGTATTTTTAACATTTTTTATAATGTTAATCCCACACTTATGAAATAAAAAACGTATAAATAGTTGAACGCAGCGGGATTAGAACCCGCGCCTCTTGGACACCGTAAAAGAAAGCAAGCAATGCATGGCTTAGCGGTCAGAGCGCTTGGACGGTTTCCAAGAGGTGCAGTTTCGAATCCTGTTGCGTTAAAATTTTTATACTTTTGCTAAATATGTTTAACCCTTAAATAGTTATAAATTATATTTTATGGCAAAAATACCTTACAGAGTTATTAAGATATTAGGTTCTTTTGGCCTACACTAATCAGGAGGAAACTTGAAGCTGAATGAAAATTGTTTCCGCACTCGCACTTATACAATACAATGCTCCTGAAGTGGGTTATATTAGATTTTTATATGACATTCTGAGTCCTTCATAGCAAATCAAGCTAATATATTTATTATTAATTCACAATGTGGAATAATGTTATTATTATTAGTCGATATAATTTTGTTATATATTTCGCATAATTACTGATAAGGCAAAGAAAATCTATTATATTTATATCCAATTATAATTACTAATAATTTAAATGCGAATTTTTACATGCGTGGTCCCCGGATATGGGATTTAAATCTGTTACTACGAATCTAACATATCTATTTGTATATTATACAAATGAAAGGTCCCTCATAAGAAAACTTTCAAAAGCCGTTTGACGTAAATAGATGATGTTTGTGCAGGGAGATTTTGAATTTTACGACAGGGCCGGATTAAGGAAGAGCACTAGCAAGTTTGTACGAAAAAACACGATTTCTTTCGCTTCGAACTTGAAATTTGACAGATATGGGTGCTAAATACTATGTGGATGAAGTCGCGGGAAGCAGCTAGCCCATACATATTTTTGACAATATACTTTTAAAGTACTTCGTTCGGGTACGAACGGTCATGAAATACAAAATAGAAAACAATGTTATTAATCAATATTTGTTTTAATTTCGTAAATATATAACGGAATAACATTATTAGATATAATTCCCCTTTTCTTTCCAAAGGAAAGATTTTCTTAGATTTTTTGTTTGTAAAATAGTGTAGTCAGCTGACATATTTGGCAACTCTATTTAATCAGCACTGACATTATTTTCCTTTTGAAAACCTTTCGATAACACATCCTAAGTAATATTTATATTAATTTCAATTGACACGCTTGTTTATTATACAGATGCCAATTCCGCACAAGGTTCAACTCCCAGATCTCACTAACCAACGAGAAATGGTAATATAATATTAGAAAAATGTAATAAAATGAAAGAGAAATTATGAATTTCCATCTTATTTTCATTATATACAGTCAGTAAGGTTTTACAGTACACAATTTACTTCGAAATTGCGAAAAGACCAGAACGTTATTCCCAAGACAACGTTCTTGGGGGAAATGTGAGAGAGTTTAATGCTTTATTGAATTATACTTTGCAATTTCTCAACATGGCAATGTCGTATAGCGAAATGTCAAGTGGAAACTACACGGCTTTCTACAAGTCATTTAATTAAATACCGCTGCAAGCGCTAATTAGGTTCAAATACCCACAATTACATTGCAATTATAAGAAGAATTATATTACAAAATATTTATATTGCAAAATAATATTTTTATTTATATTTTTAATTTAGAAAGGACATATAATATATAAGTATAGGCAAAAGATAATATAGGGTCAAGACGCCACTCTTTCTCTTACGAGATGTCTATGAGAAATGATTGTAACCAAAACCATTGCGTTTTTTTAATCAAACGCTAACCCAATGCGATATGTACCTAACACATGTGTGAAATGATTATTTTATTAATTAAGAATAGAATAGAATAAAATAGTAAAATCTTTATTGCACATACAATATAAATAAATAATATAGAATACAAAGCATATACAAAATGTATGCAAAGGTGGTCTTATTGCTTCAAGCAATGTCTTAAAGACAATCTTTGGTAAAGGATTTATTATAAAAGCAAAAGGGGAGTTATTAAGGTGCAAAAATATATATATATATATAAATACTTCAATTAAAAAGGTGCTTTAAGATGATTTTTAAAAACGTTCCACGATATTGAATGTAGAACTTTACTTGAAAGCTCATTTCAGAGAATTGCAGATTTCACAATAAATCAGTTAGAATAGAATTGAGTGTGACTCGCGTAGGTGAAAATCAAAATCATAATTTAATGTAGATATATATCTATAATAAAATGGCTAATATAATAAAATGGCTCGAGCACTTAGTATAAAATGGCTTTTACTCCTATTTTATATAAACTAAATATGCCAAATTGGGGGCAGTTATAACTTTGGCATAATCTTCAAACAATAGGTTCCAAATTTTTAATCGACCTATTAATATTTTCATAACAATATATTAATGCGATAGGTTTCATTTTTACTACACACTTGCTAATTGCAAGTCATTTGAGAACAACTCAATCGAGTCTAGAAGTTCAACAGAAAATGCTTTACACTAACACGAACTTAAGTACAAAGTAACTAGCCACTTATCCCTGGTTTCAAAGTTTGCATATATCTCGTACAGATTTTACGGTGCTGTATTAGAGTGAAATTGGACTTTAAGTAAAATTTTAAAAAGCTTTGTTTTAGTTTTTCAAATGAATAGTTCTAGGTTTACAAAATAATTTTAATTATTATACCGATTTTTTCCATTATTGAGAAAAACAACGATAGAATTGATGAAGAAAATATTGACATAGACATATTTGAAAAACGTATAAAGTTTTGAACGCATCGGTATTTGAACCCGCGCCTCTTGAAAACCGTTCAAGCGCTCTGACCGCCAAGCCATGCATTTAATGCCTAAGTATGCGTAACACTTTAAAAAATGTTAAAAAAATATATTGACATCTTATTTTGACGTTCTTTTGGGTATATATTTTTTTATTTTACTCTTTCCGCATAGCAAAGTAGCATAAGAGAAAAATGTCAATACACTACGTTTTCCGCCTTCCGTCCGAAATCCAGACTTTGTGTGTTAAGTGGCAGAGCTCATCTCAGCGTTTTGTCGTAGGTACGAGAGCGATTAAATAAAAATATTTGAAATATAATCGTTCCCCCAAATGGGAATCGAGCTCACAACTAATCGCATTTACAGTCAGAAGCCGCTTCACTGCACTTCACTTAAATTTTATATTTCTCATTTTCGCTAACATTTTTTTTATATAAAAACAATATTCTTTGCAAATGCGAATTCATATTTCTTATGGAAGATTGTACGTATAGAAACTGACAAGCTTTATTTATATCAATTTCAATATTGGGAAGAAAGAAAACTTTCTATGAAATAGTATTTTTAAGATACATTATTGGTTACGCAGTGTTTATGTGTACACTGAAACGCTGGTTATGGGTTCGATCCCCACCCGAGGGAAATATTATATTTAAAATAGTTTCGTTTCTCTCGCTTTGGTTAAAACAATGCCGGTCGCACTAAATAAGCCTTAGCCACCTTCTTAAAAAATCATATTTGTACGCCATAAATAGTAGTGGAGATATTTTATTTTATTATTTGTATGAAATAAAACTATTGCTTTCTATTGTTAATATTTTTCGAAATATGGTTGGCTTTATACTCATTTTTTATTTCTAAGAAATAATCCAATTTTTATTAGCTTCAATCCAGGGAACCTAGTAACCAAGACACTCCGATCGAAACCTTCCGCCGGAAGCGAAACGTTGCGTAAGACATATTTAGAAAACGTATAAAAATTTGAACGCAGCGGGATTTGAACCCGCGCCTCTTGAAAACCGTTCAAGCGCTCTGACCGCTAAGCCATGCGTTCTACCGTGTAGTAGTAAGTAGTAATTATTATACGTTTTCTAAATATGTCTTTAACTATTAGTATATAATAAAGAAATCAGAGGAATGATTATATTAAAATTATTTTCATTTCTTCACTCTATTAAGATAAAGCGCGGCGTTGAGTTCCGTCAAAACGTAACTTACAAATGAGAACTAGAGCTAGAGATAGTACTGTTTTGGCACTAGGTGTTCTATACCTACCTGCTACGCAGATAAAAGT